>CM019154.1:16363667-16673005 GCA_009733165.1 Naja naja | reverse complement strand
TTCGTTTGTTGATTAGGGCTAGTTTCCAGATGTCTGGTAGGTGGGAATATCATCCCGTTTATTCATGTTATGGGGTGTTTCTCTTTGATGGCTTCCCTAATTATTCTCTTGTTGAAGTGTTCAGTATTGGAGATAAGTTTGATCCTCAAAATCAATTTCATGTCCTGTGGCTTTAAGGTGCTGGAAAAGGAGGAGTTTTTTTTCTTCTTTTCTGACTGCTTCAGTGTTTGGCGATGCATGTGCATTTATTCTCCTGTTGGTTTGTCCAATGTATGTGGCTGGGCAAATTTTGCATGGTATTTTATAAACTCCTTGGTTTCTAGCTGGATCTTGTCTTTGGGTTTCTTAAGATGTTGGCTATTTTTGATCAGTGCCAAAGGCTGTCCTGATATTGTGTTTGTGGAGAATTTTGCTGATTTTATCTGTGGTGCCTTTGATGTAAGGGAGGAGAGGCGATGCCATTGTCCTGTTCTGTGTCTTGTTTTTGAGTCTCCTTGGATTAGGTTGGTGATTGTGCTTCTTTGGAATCCATTGGACATTAATACGTTAGTGAGGGTGTGTAATTCTGTTCTCAAGTGATCTTTGTCAGCTAGGCGTTTGGTTCTGAGAGAGGGTCTTGGCTTCGGAGTTGATCTGTGCAGGTGGTGATGGGATTGTGCATTTAAGTAGCGGTTATGTGTGTCTTTTCTGGTAGATGGTGTGTCCTAGAGCCGTTGGGTTTTTTTGTAAATTGTTGGTAGGACGGAAAGTTGATTGTTGGTTTCTGTTTCATGGTAAATTGTATTTTGGGTGTAGGCTGTTGAGATGTGTGAGAAGTTGTCCAGTTTTTCTTTCCGTGTGGCCAAATTACGAAAGTGTCATCTACATATCTAAGCCAGAGTTTGGGTTTGTATTCGGATTTCTAGAGCATTGGTTTCAAAATGTTCCATGTATAGGTTAGCAATGAGTGGTGAGAGGGGTGATCCCATAGGTGCTCCTTCTATCTGTTTATATCTTTGTCCATTGTGGATGAAATGCGTGTTGGAAAAGGCAATGGTTTCAGATCTAGGATGTGCTTAGGGGGTTGTATTTGTTTTGGATAGCTGTCAAGGCTTCTTTAATAGGTACTTGAGTGAAGAGGATATGACATCGAAGCTCACAAGTAGGTCACTGGGTTGTAGGTTTTGTTTCTTTATTGTTTCTATGAAGTGGAAAGAATTTTTGCGTGTGAGGTGATGGATTCTGTGTAGGGCTGGAGTTGTTTGGCGAGAAATTTGGCAAGGTTCTGTAGAGGTGAGCCTATGGAGCTGACTATGGGTCTGAGTGGTGTTCTTTGTGTATCTTGGGGAGGCCATAGAGCTTAGGGCATCTAGATGATTTTTCTCTGGGGATGATTCTTTGTTGGATCTCTTCACTGATGGGCGAGGCTTTTATTTTGGATTTGGTGGTTTTCTCTAGATAGGTGGTGGGGTCTGTGTTTAGAGGTTTGTGCCGGGGTCTTGGAGTAGGTTGGATAGTTTGGATTGGTAGTCAGATGTGTTCATCACGACTGTGGCGTTGCCTTTGTCTGCTGGGAGGATGATTCTGTTGTTGTCTTTCCTCAAGTTGCTGAGTGCTTTTTGTTCTTCTTTGTGTAAGTTGCTTCTGGGTGGACTGCTGGAGCAGAGGACGTTGGTGACTTCAAGTCTGATTTTATTGGCTGTGTCTGGGTTAATTTTGGCTAGGCTAGCTTCAACTCCACATATGATGTTTTCAGTGGGGATGCGTTTGGGGCTTAGCAAAGTTGAATCCTTTGGAAAGGACATTGGTTTCTGCCATGGTGAGGGTTCTGTCTGATATGTTGTGTACTGTTTCTTTCATGCATTGTTGTGGGGGTTTGGGCTTCTGCGTTTCTCTAGTCTGTGGAGTTTGTTGGTGTGTGTGTCTGTCTTGTGAAAGGTTTCTGTTTCAGCTCTCCAGAGGGCTAGTTGTTTGGATTTGTCCCAGAGTGCTGGGTGGATTTTGTTACTGAGTTTGAGGTGGAGGGTGAGTAGGTCCCTGTTGGTTTGGTCTAGTAGGAATCTTTTCCTGTGGAGTTCGTTTCTGATTAGAGCTAATGCAGTTCTTTTCAGGATCCTTTCAGTGGCTGAGGTTTTAGTGTGGAATTTGAGTTGGAAGCATGTGGGGATCACGCTTTTGTCTCGGCAATTGAGGAATGTGAGGTCACATAAGATGGTGGCTCTTCAGACTTCGAGTTTCTCATAGATCCGGTCAGCTGGAAGGTTTCCTCCCAGGTAGGATATTTGTTTTCGAGATTTTCACAGGTAAAGGTATGTAGGTCTTGGTGTATTCGGGTCTTGTCCCGTAAGATTGAGAATACCTTGGCAACGTTTTAAATCTCATCCGTCATCTTCAGGCTGGTGTCTTCAGCTTCGTTCTCCTGGGAGAAGTGTGTGATCGTGGCTGTTTTTCCCTTTTAAACTCTAGAGTTGGCTGTGTTGTTACTTCTTGATTGGTTTGTGGAGGTGATGTATGCAGATTGGATGGCTTTTTCCTGAGACCCTGTGTGGCTGAAGTGCTGGCTGTGTGTCTCTCAGCCTTTTGTGTTGTAACGACCTGGGTAATGGGCTGTGTGATGACCTTCTGAGTTCTATTGTTGTGACGTCCTGGGTGTGGTGCTGTAATCTCCTGGGTCGTTGTCTGTGCTGAGAGACACACAGCCAGCACCTCAGCTACACAGGGTCTCAGGAAAAAGCCATCCAATCTGCATACATCAACTCCACAAACCAATCAAGAAGTAACAACACAGCCAACTCTAGAGTTTAAAAGGAAAACAGCCACATCACACACTTCTCCCAGGAGAACGGCTGAAGACACTAGCCTGAAGATGACGGATGAGATTTCGTCAAACGCTGCCAAGGTATTCTCAATCTTACACGGACAAGACCCGAATACACCAAGACCTACATACCTTTACCCATGAAAATACGAAAACAAATATATATATATATATATATATATATATATATATATATATATATATATATTCATTATTGGGCATAAAAGGTACAATTTAAAACATATAATTGAATTTTGTGGAATTTTAAAAATGTATCTATACATAGGGTTGTTCAGCATCCTTCTACTAGGAACCACAGCTGCTCTTTTTGCATTTACAATATCTGACATTTAATTCAGGATATTTTAAAGTTGCAATTTGTAGAATGTCCTGGGATATAACCTTTTATGAATCAGTGTTTGCATCCTGTTGCACTTTTAACCATTATGCTGGAAAATGTTAATTGGATTACAAGCCATTTGAATCTGTCCTAACTGGGGGAGGAGGCGAATCAGAATTTTGAAATCTATAATCCTCAGCATAGGATTTGTTTTATTTTACAGATATTAGTCACTGCCCAGCAATATCATGACAATTTAAATAAATTTTAAATTGTTTTGTTTACCCTAAACATCTGCTTGACATCCTTTCTCAAATATCTTTCATTTGTTTAGAAATGTTGTTATTCTTAAAACAGCTATGATTAAGCCGATGAAAAATATCTGTCTTCCTTGTGATGTCATAAATTGCAGCAATGTTTAGAAAGCAATAAAGTGGATATAATCATATAGTATTAAACATAATGACTCAGTTTCTTTGTTATTGCTAAAGGGGTTGTTATCAAATGTATCATTTGATAAATACCTGCATAATTTCTATTATAGGGCATTATATGCACAAATCATTTTTAGATCTTAATGTAACTAAAATATCAGGATTGATATTTAAATTGATCCATAGTAAATATAATAGTGTCATGCGCTAAAATAAAACCCATCATGGCATTGATGGGCATGGAATTCATGAATATACTTGCATCCATTTTAGAATATTTTCTCAGTCCCAGTATGCAAAAATGCACACATTAGGGTGGATGAGAAATGAAATGCATATCATTGTGAAAAGATAGCTACAAATTGTTATACATTTGGACAACAGGCATCCAAAATGACATAATATTGAAAGCTGTCTATGGACCTTTTTTTGTTTGCATTTTTTATATCAATGACCGGTCAAGTATAGTGAAAAATTGTATAATTGTAACTGAATGTGATATAGACCCATCTGTATATAGTCCATTTTGCCATTGTATATGAACATTGCTCTGGAAGAAAGTTTAAGGCAGGTAAGAAAAGGGTACAATCAACTCTTCAAAATTCATGGATTCATAGATGTAGTTGCTTTGTTTTATCTCACTTTTAAAATTTATTTGTTCCTCAATTTTGCAGGCACAAAGAACCAAGAACAACGCAATGAATTACTCAGAGTACTTTCTTTATTGCTGTTCACCTATAGACAGGAATCACATCAGATTAAAACACACTCTGCATAACAGAAAAATTCTATGAAGTTTTAAGGAGGATCCCTTCTGGATCTCTTTCTCTATATCAAGGACTCAGTGCTACTTTATCTCTTAGCTCCTTGGGAAAATGCCTCTCTCTTTTTAAATTCAGCACCTGATTCCACTCCACCAGTTCTGTTTATTTCAACACGTTCTTGCTAGCTATCTCTACATATATGGCCAACTTTAAAACCAACATGCCTCCATTGTATATTGCAATGGAGTATCTTTGTATCTTTGTGCATACAATAATTTTACAGATTATCATATACAAAACCAAAGCTCCATGACTTTTTCCCCAACCCCAAATGAAAACAACTTGTATATTAATTTTTAAAATCTCCTGTATCAGGCCTACCAAACATAAAATGTCCCTTCTTGTTGTTCACATTTCCAGCATGAATTTGAAGTGCCTTTATATGTTCTAGACTTTGGCAACTTGAAGACATGCTGACTGGGGAATTCTGGGATGTCTGGAGTCCATACATCTTCAGCAGGGGTGGGATGCTACCGGTTCTGCCCGGCTCTATAGAACCGGTAGCTCTGAAGAGCAGCAGAAACCAAATCGGTTCTGTGTTGGCTGCTGTTTGGCCCACCTGCCCACCCGGGCTCTTACCTGTCCTTTATTTCCTGCTTTTTCAACCTCAGCTGCTTTGTGTGGCACAGCTGAGGTTGAAAAAGCAGGAAAAAGTGGCTTTTCAAACGCTGTGCACCTGCGCGCAGCGCTTTTCATCTGTCTGGGCAGCACAGTTTAAGGTTTATTACACACACACATGTGCACGAAGCAAAACATAGTCACCGAACCGGTAGTAACAATGGTTGAATCCCACCCCTCATCTTCAGGTTGCCAAGTTTGAGAAACACTGTTCTAGGCAATTTCTCTGATGACATATATCAGGGTGACAAACTTGTGTCATCACAGTAATGTCACATGGTGTATCATGACTTTTTTCCTCTTTGCTAAACCAGGCGTGGCCAGCGTGTGACACATCCAGCCTGCAGGCTGTGAGTTTGACAGCCCTGGCATATATATATATATATATATATATATATATATATATATTATTTTTAAAAAATATTCTAAGATTACAATTTTTAATCATATAATCATTTCCAGTTTTGTTCTTTTATCTAGAAAGACCTGAGGTCATTTTCTCCATATTGAAGAATACCAGATATATTCTATACAGTCTGCTTAGGGATACATGTTTATAATAAGATGCCCCTACTCAACCCTTTGTTCACCACTGACATTTCCACCAATATCTTGCCTATTTGTTTCCACTGCCAATTTGTTTTTTTATCCACTTCACTAGGAAATCAGTATAGTGTGCTTATTCCTGGATATGCCTATTATTACTGGAACATTTATCCTGATGACTACTACTATGTCATCTGTTTTATTACTTTTGGTTTTACTGTATCAAAGTTGTATATTAAATAAAAATTACATTTTTCATTTGATAAAAGTGTGTCTTGCCAAACAAGTGGTAAACAAGAAGAGAAATATAGGCCAACTACACATTTATTACTGAAAAAACATGCCAGTCCAGTTAATCTAGTATACTTTAAATGTTCAAAAGTGCAAAGCTGAGATTAAGCTTCACAAAAAATTCCAAGTAAATATATTTAGAGCTACAGTGTAAAGTCTACATGCTAAAATCTTGCTGGCTTCTATATTCAACAACAAAATATGTATGTTAGTGAAGTGAAGCCCATCATCTGTATACAGTTGTAAAATGTATATCCAGCATAACAGAATTAATTTTGTAGCCAAGATTCCAATGCTAAGATAAATAACAATAGGGACAAACAACATCACTGTATCCTGCCTCTTCATATAGGAAATGATGAGATTCAGATGAATTGATTGAAAGCTAAGTGAAACGTGGTTGATAACAAAAATTTAATGATCAAATAACATTGTCCCTTTAATTAAAATTGTTAAACTGCAGTTAATACACAGGGCCATCACAGTCAAAATCTTTATATGCATCCAAGATAATAAAGGACAATGGATGTTTAGGTTTTTTTCTGCTGGGTTTGAAGACATTAAAAAGAATTTTAATAGCATCTAAATTTTATAGCTAACATGGCTAATATTTTTGTATCCACATTTAACAGATAATTAATCATAGCTTAAATATAGAAAAGCATCTTCACCAACTTTCAAAATCATTTATCTTGGTCTCAATAACCAAGTTGGGAGAATATTATTTTAAATAACTTCATTATAAATTTCCAATAATATAGGTACATTTTTCCTCTTTCTATACCTTCATAGTTCCTTAACTACTTATATTGTGAATGGAATTTGTGACTTACATTATTTAATGTGAGAATGTTAAACGTATGTATCACAGAGCACCAGGAGTCTTATATCAATTTAAAACTTGAAGTTCTTCATGCTTTTATGATATAGGTCACTGCTTCCCAATCTCAACAACTTTAAGATGTATGAATTCCAACTCTGAGAATTTCCCAGCCAGTATCCTGACTGGGGAATTACGGGAGTCAGAGTGCACACATCTTAAAGTTAAGAAACACAGTCATAAAACATGTTCTAGTGGTACATACTTCATTTGACCACTGTAGGAACATTTATATTCAGACTGTGATCAATAAACATGAAAATCATTTGTTTTGCTTATAACTTTGTTTACAGAGGAATAAATCTTTTATTTCCCTTCATGATTACTTTAATAAATAACTTTAACACTATTTGCCTGATATATTTATATAGAACGAAGTTTGGTTTGTAACTTAAATAACTGACATCTTCCACTATATCTGTCATTTGACAATAGTAAGTTGAAAGTTTAGTTAGAACTAGACTTCAGATATACATCAGTAACTATATTAGTATGGTATAAATTATTTTCTCTAAATGTGTGGGGCTTTTTGCATTGTACAATTCGGCAACTTATTAGGAAGTAAGCAGTTAGTTAGATAGGATACCAGTATATCTAATTAGCCTCAATTTCTGCTGCTTAAGTTCATCAAGCTTTTTAATGAACAAGTCAGAAGATTATTGGATAGCTCCTTATGAGTTCTTTGTAAATGCCACTTTAATTTATTAAGTTTCATAGTCTCTGTTCAAACAATTATCTAACAAATAACAGAGAAAGGTCATTTCTCATCATTCTTAAGAATACTTGTGAAGCTAAACGTTAGGTAACTGTCAACATACTTGCTTGTCTTGAATGTACTTTGAAAAACAGCTCTACGTATAGCTATGTAGAGCTACATATAGCTTTAGCTTTTCTTTTGACAGCTGTCAGAAACCACACATTTAGCCAGCAGGACAGTTTTTGTGATGTTGTTGCACAGACTTTGTAGACCCCAAGCCTGAATACCTGCAGAATTCCAACTGAGAATAGTAAAAATAATGAGCTAAAAATACAAACCTAAAAACTTAGCTGTCTAAGGCTTATACAAAACTCAAGACCCAGATGACAAAACAATGTTCCTGAAGGTATAATTATCATATTTTGAAATTTAAAGAAAATGAGAAAGCCATTGACACATTCTTTTAGTTGTTGTTCTAATTAGCTTTTTAAAGCATGATAAAAAAAACACAAGCAACAGTTGACTCCAGTATTGATATTTTAATGGGATGAGGATTTGACTGATTTTATGACTTCTCTACTCTTGATTGCATGCAATTATTTTCATGAAAGAAATTTGCTTTGGTTGAGCTGCTATACGTCCCAGACATAAATCCTTGCCTTAGTTCAGCTTTTCCTAACTGGTCATAAAATGGTGCAGCTGACAAAACACAAGTAGAAGCAAGTTGATTTTGGCTATCACTTCCACTACAGCATCTCAGAGATAACTTCACAAATGCATCTCCCCTATCCCTTCCTACTCTGCGCTTGCTGCTTGCTTAGTAAAACGAAGCACTAGGCTGCAAAATATTTAAAAATAGGTCTCTGAAACCACTAGCAGCTTAAGCCTGTACAAACTATGTTCTGTATAAGTAACTAATTGTTCTTGCTGCAGCTACTGACCATTTAAAGGTTTATTCAGTCTTCTAAAGGATATTACTCTACTTGAAATTCTTGACCAAGTTCTGTCAAGGATTGTGCTGGATACTGGTTACAAATAGCTAATGTAAATACATTACTTATCCAATTGTGTGCATAAGTTTTTCTTTACCTTTTTTGGTTTACTCCGCCTCCTTATAATTGGTTGAGGTTTGTATGATTCTTCAGAACTTGGCTTGGTGTTTGTCTTATCCAGGTGTTTTCCCTTCTTGAAAGACTTGCTACTGAAGGTTCATAGAGAATGTGTGGATTAAAATTAATTTGAGGATTTTTGGTCTTAATCTTCCTGAGGACTGACGAAAGAGCAGCATAAAAATAGAGACAGGTTTTGTCTGAGGTCTCCATCTCTACTGAGGAAAGGATTTTCCACTCTAGCAATGGAGGAATCCATTTATGCCAAGCTAAGGTTCAACTTAGGCTATTCTGTCTCATCCAAACTCTTAACAGCCTTCAAGCACCAGAGCAGGAATCATAAAGAGTTAGCCAAGTTTCAGATCAAGGTTTTGTCTTTTGGGGGGTGGGAACTGTAATATGTTTATTAAATTTCAACACCAAACATTAAAATACAATAAAGAAAAAGGGGAAAGGGAATAAAACAATTAAAAGTGACAAAAATATACATCAAATATAACAATAATGACCTTCAACTTTATTTAATATAGATATGATTGCAAAATAACCACTTCTCTCTAAGCACACCACCCATCTATAAAATATCTTAAAATACTAATAATCAGTATATGCAAAAACAGTATTCATAAAATATTCTTCTTTTAATTTCATATAAAACATAGTAAATTATCAAATGTGAATAATCTTATATTTAAAAAGATACAATATGTATCTAGTCAAATCTGTTTTAATCTTCAAATCCCAAAGTCAAAAGTTGATTCCTTTCTTTATCTTGTAAGAAATCTAACAATGGTTTCCAGGTTGCCTGAAATTTAATCAAATTATTGTGTCTAAGCAAAGTGTCAATGTTGTCATCTCAGCTAGCTCCATTAATTTCAAAATCCATTCCTCTATTGTGGATATATATTTTTCTTTCTATTTTATAACAACCTTGTCACCAATGTCATATATAAAAACAAAGAGCCATGTTTCAGATCCAAATTGTTTATATACTAGCTAATATAGAGGCCAGGAGGTGACACTACCTAGTCAACCTTATTTGATATTAAAAGACTAAGGAGGATGGGATCTGGTTACTTTCTGGGTGGAAAGCATGGGGAATCCTAAGTCTATAGGATAGAATGTGAAGTTAAAGAAAAAAAGGAAGAAATTCCAGAAGAACACAATCACAACATCTTTTATATTGATGGTAAGGAAACTACCAAGATATGTAGTAATGGTCTCAACTGAAAGGAGATTTTGTATTTACTTCTACATAAATGAAATTAGATGTAAGAGGAAGAAAAGAGGAGAGATAATATTTAAAAACAGGCCTTAATATTGGAGACTGGAACAAGGGCTATATATGTCTTTTATCACCTTTCCTACTTGAAATACAGTCTTAAGTAAAGGCTTGGATGTATCCTACACATTCTCAAATGAATGAATAGTAGATATATCAGGAGAAGTGAAGACAGAGAATGGTGCAAATGCAGGACCTTAAGTATATGTGGTGCCATAAATGCATAGTTTAGGTCAGGGGTGGGATTCAAATTTCTTAACAACCGGTTTGTGGGTGTGGCCTAATTTGTGGGTGTGGCCTAATGTGTAGGTGTGGCTTGGTGGTCATGTGACTGGGTGGGTGTGGCTTGCTGACTGGGCGTGGCTTGGTGATCACGTGACTGGCCGGGCATGACTTGGTGATCATGTGACAGTAGTGTAACAAAAAAATTACATTTATGTATCTATGTTTTTAACATCTGTTCTGTTTCTATGATTAATTAAAAAAACAGATACTAAAAACATAAATAAACACATAAATTATTTTTTTGTCACACTAGTTATTGTTACATGTTGACACATATTTTTCCTTTGCTTTTTCCTATTAATCATAACAACAAACAAAACAGATACTAAATAAATACATAAATAAAAATTATTTTACTATTATTGTTACATGTTGATACTTTTGTTTGTTTCTCCTTTGCTTTTTCCTATTAGCAGAAAGTAGGAGCATTAATGATTTATAACCCCCAATAAACGGGCCATAGTGGTTGTAAAATAGCTGAAGAGGGCCTCTTTTTATTGCCTCTTGGAAGCAGCCAAGAGCATAATAAATGCAAAGCCTTTCAGCTGGAATGAGCAGAGGAAAATCTGCTTTCCTTTTAGCAATACAAGCAAGATTTCTGAAACTTTCCCATTGCGTCTGGAAAGCGTTTGTAACTGGATGAATACAGGGATAGATGGGGAATACCTGGCCCCACCCATTGCAGATTAGTTCCTTTTGAGCTAGCAGAGATGTAATCAGAGACAGAGAAGCTTCTCTTGCTGAAGAGAGGGGGGAATTTTGGCCCCTTCATGCAATTCCAAACAGGCTGTAAGGTTTGTGGCTCGAAGCGAGGGGGAGGTACAAAAGGAATAGCAATGCACATTCACTCCTGGCTTCAATATATCTTTGTCTATCACAGGGACTCCAAATTAACTGTCTTTTTCGCTTTGGTTTTCAGGGATTTCAGATCTAACCATCTTTTTACAGATGGGCTGCAGGACTTCAAGCTTTTACTATCATTTACTATTCTGTCCCTTTGGTCCACTTGCTGAATATAAAGACAGATAGATAACTCTACAAATTCTTCCATACAAAGTTTCTTTTATTGGATTATATTAGGTATCCTCAAGGTGACTCAAAGTTATGTCGAGATGCATCTAATGTCCAATTCTTTGCACAGTTGAAATCGTAGTGTAAATGATAGTAATCTTTCGATGTCTTCTTAAGTTGGAAAAGAACCTGTCCAGCAAAGTGATTTGTTTCAGCCAGAATCTAAGACAACACATACAGCCTAATTATAATCATGTTCAAGCACTGGCAGTTGAATAAGGAACTTATAGTAAGATATTCAGAATTTTTGATTGGATTGCTTCTCAACTGGGAGATTTCTTATAAATACATAAGTTAGAAAGTTAAAAAAATGCAAGGTTAGTATTACTAATACTTATTATTTATGATCAATATCTAGATATCCAGAATCCTGCACAATCAGATAAAAAAGAAGAAAGCCTAATATACAATTATTTGAGCAATTATTTAAGTAACCTATTCCTTATCCAGGCAGCATACATTAAAAGAATCAAAACTAAATTGATAATCATCTTGTAAAAGTACAAATCAAGCAAAATGTAGCAATCCCTTTGGAGAGTTGTAGAGACAAGTCAGCTAATATGAAGGCTTTATCCTCCTTGTCCAGTCTGGTTAATGAAGAATATGTCACAACAGGGGTGGGATTCAAATTTCTTTACTACTGGTTCTGTGAGTGTGGGTTGGTGGGCATGGCAGGGGAAGGATACTGTAAAATCTCCAGGCAGAGATGGAATTTGCCAGTTCTTCAAACTACTCAAAATTTCTGCTACTGGTTCTCCAGAACAGGTCAGAACCTGCTGAATACCACCTCTGTGTCAAAGACATAGTCCTCAACTCACAACAGTTCATTTAGTGACCATTCAAAGTTACAATGGCACTTAAAAAGTGACATGATCGTTTTTCACACTTATGACCATTGCAGCATCTTCATCATCACATAATCAACATTTGGATGCTTGGTGACTGATTCATATTTAAGACGATTGTTGTGTCCCAAGGTCATGTGATCACCTTTTGCAACTTTCATAATAGCAAAATTAATGGAGAAGCCAGATTCACTTAACAACCATTTTGCTAACTTAACAACTGCAGTGATTCACTTAACAACTGTGGCAAGAAAGGTTGTAAAATGGGACAAAATTCAGTTAGCCAATGTTTCACTTAGCAACAGAAATTCTGGGGTCAGTTGTGGTCGTAAGTCTAGGACTCCCTATATTGTCTAGGACAATATAAGTCTAGGACTCCCTATATTGCCATGCTTGAAAAAAAGAGCACTTAGGCAGTGCTTTACAGCCCTCTCTAAGTTGTTTACAGAGTCAGCATACTGACCCCAACAATCTGGGTCCTCATTTTACTGACCTTGGAAAGATGGAAGGCTGAGTCAAACTTGAGCCTAGTGAGATTCAAATTGCAAAATTGCAGTCAGCTGGCAGTCAGTAGAAGTGGTCTGCAGTACTGCATTCTAACCACTGCGCCACCATAGCTCAAAATGGATAACATAGTAAAACATGGGGAATGTATTGTCCTCTTATAGATGGGCACATCATTATAACCCTTTCTAAAAGTGACAAGACATTAAATACAACCAGGGAAAAAGGTCTCCTTCACAGTACAGAGAAGTTCTCATATAAGATAATTTACTTATATTATGGTAGAATGCAATTTTAGGAAGTGATTACTGTACATGTTTTCTTTACAGATTGCCTGTTGAAAAATTGTAGTGTTGCAATGTGTAGAATTCTGCTGAAAAAATCGCTCACTTTATTTGATTTGTCCATCTTTGTTTAATCTGATACCCTTCAACTGATGTGGATTTCAGCTCTTCAAATTCTCAGACTACAAGGCTAATGGATAACATCAAATTGTTTGAATTTTTTGGTAGCTAACTAGGCTCTGAGCCACCATTCTTTCATCAGCGTTCTTGGCATTTGAATAGAGTAGAATATTTTTCCATTTCAGGAATTACATTTACATGAGTGATTTGGACCAACAATAACAGCACCAAGTGCCAATGTAGTGAAATGTAATGAAAGTAAGTTCAGTGAGGCAAGAGTTTAATCACAGATGTTTTGTTGATGGTCTTTGCACAATATAGCTGAGAAAGTAGATAGATTGTAAACCTAGCCTTTAGAATTCTGAATTGCTTGTTTGTTTACCCTAAAAATGTGTAGAATTAAATAATAGTTGATCAAACACTTCTGTCCTAATAATGTCTGAAGAAAAGATATTCAGGCTAATTTTACACAATTAACACTTTTCAAGACCAGATATCATTACTTTAAATGTAGAATTACTTGTTTAAATGTTTCAGTTGAGAGAAATTTTCTAGGCTAGTTTATATGACAAAACAAGAGAAATTTGCACATCCATTGTCATTACTATAACAAGCAAAGTGACCTTTCAATGCACTCCCATAAATTCAAAATAATTTGTTCTTAAAAGTTCAAATTTGTCATGCAGTTAATCTTGAATGAAGATAAGGGCAGTTGAAACCTATTTTTTTAAAGTTTTAATATTTAAGTTCAGTAATATTTGCTGGCAACTATTATAAATTATGATTTTTTATTCCATATGTTATTTGTAAAACTTTTATACCATTTCAATTATTTTATACATAATCTACAAAAAACACAATACAATTGTACTTATAAAACAATCAACTATTATAATGCAATACTATGCATAATCCCAGACTTTAGTCAGATATTCCCTTTTTTCACCCACTAAAAGATCTTCTAAAGTAAAAAAGATATAACAAGTTTTTGGAAAATCAGGAAGCAAAGGGCCACTTTGGGTACGTGGTGTCAGCAGGAAAGAGAGC
The DNA here is from genome assembly GCA_009733165.1 of Naja naja. Lineage (NCBI taxonomy): Eukaryota > Metazoa > Chordata > Lepidosauria > Squamata > Elapidae > Naja > Naja naja. The sequence goes on along the minus strand of CM019154.1, from coordinate 16,659,031 downwards.
TCCTACAGAGAACAGGTAATTCTAGATTCTATGTCATTTTTCTGTGAAATATCTCCATAAAAAGGGACTTCAGAAAGACACACTCTGTTTACATGCATTGGATGGACAGAATCTATCTTATAGATCAAGGTGAATATATGTTTCCCAGGATAATGCTGCAGGCTCTAATCTTGGTCAGTCACTGGGACCAGAGTTTTTGTTTTCTGAGCTTTCAGACTTATGCTGGAGCCCATCTTCAGGGAACTTCTTCTAGCAGAGTGTGCTGTTCTCTCTGTGTTATTTATATAGTGCCTGTTGTATGTGGCTTTTTAGATGCTGTTTGGGTTGTGCTGATGGCTGCCTTTTAAGTCACTGGCTATCATTTGCTTGTGCTGCCCAGCCCTTACCTTCTAAGTACTTCATATGCTGGTAATATCCTGTTGACTGACAAGGGATCTGTTTCCCAGGCTTCAACCACTTCCCTGGCTGTTTTTGTGCCTGCTCATCCAACAGTCTTAGTAGTTACAAAGTTGAATGTGTGTCCTTGTTCATTGCAGTGTGAAGCTACCAATGAGTTTGGATCTCTTTGTCTGACAACTTGCTTGTGTTCTTGTAATCTGGTGGTTAGCTTCCTCCCCATCTGTCCTACATAGTTACAGGGACAATCCATGCAGGGGATTTGGTAGATTACATTGGAAATATATCCCACCTCCAAGCAAATGTTACTATGCATAATTTGTCCTTGTATGGTAGCCTCTGGGTGCCGGATGATGCCCACTTGCAGATCTCAGAAGCTGCATTCTACAGTTTCCAACATGTTTTTGATATATGGCAAAGTGTGCCATATAATTGGTGTTGTACCTTGTTTCTTCCTTTCTCTTCCCATCATGTTGTGCACACATCTTGTAATGAATGATTGTGAGTATGTGTTCTGCTTGAATTGTTTACGCAGGTACCTGTTCTCCAACTGTTTGGCTTGCTGGGTACTACAGTGGGTATTCACCCTACCATATAGTGTTCTGATGCAACTCGTTTTGTGAGACTGTGGATGGTTGCTGTTGAAATTCAGAATGCGGGGAGTCTTGGTGACCTTGTGATAAGCTGAGGTTTCTAAGTTTCCATCCTCTTGTCTTTTGACAAGTACATCTAAAAAAGCCTTGCTGTTTTTTTTCCTCCATTGTGAACTGTATGTCTGGGAAATGGAGTTCAGTATTTTTTGATGATGACAAATGTGTTATCCGCGTACCAGCACTAGAATTTAGGTGTGTAAATGTATCATGTTTAGTTGTTTAATTTAAGAATCTATCTTGAACAATATGCTCAAATAAAATATGGATCTATAGACAATAACCATGATCTTGAACTGCACCCAGAGGTTTACCAATAGCCATTGGAGCTTGTCATGGGAAACATGGAGGAATTGTGATGATGATTTAATTTGTAATACTGCTAGAACAGAGGTGTCAAACATGTCATCATGGCAGCATCACATGATGTATCAGGACTTTTTTCCTGATGTGGGCGTGGCCAGCACACGACGCATCTGGCCCATGGGCTGGGAGTTTGACAGCCCTGTGCTAGAACATAAATTTCAGTTTCTCTAAGAGATTGACTTTGAGATAGTTCTATAAATACCATACAATCAAGGTAAATATACAGATCCTGAATAATTTTTATTTATTATGTATTGTATTTTAATTATTGTACTGTTCAATGATTCACTATTTCTCTGCTTACACTAATGAAGCTTATTTTACTGTCATAGCTTATGTGTCTATTTTAGGATTTAGCTTTATGTGTAACTTCACAATTCCACATTGATTTAATCAAGATCTTTAGATAATACTTAGCTGACAATAGCTGACAAAACTTTGGTCTTCTTTTGTCCTTGGATGCTTTTCTGTCCCTCTCTTCACTGGGTAGATGGCATCTTTTAAGGCATGGTCTTCCTGTTGGAAAATTGATTGATTGATGTGACATCGATTTGGTGTCAACTCTGAATAACCAAATAGATTATTAACAGTTTTGCTTGCACCCAAAGCATTCCCTGTCAATCCTATATCAGAACAAGCACTTGGGCTACTCATTTAGGCTAACAAAAATATAGTTTAATTTTTATTTATTAAACATCAGGAAACATCAAAAACATTTAACTGCCAAAAGAGGGACAAAAAGCAGAGATAAATGGCCATTTTTTTCTCTCCAATATTTTTCTTGGAGGGAAAAAAATGCAAAAACAACTGGCGGGGTTAAGGTTTCCCCCATCTTGACCTACAAAACAGCTAAAATCTGTTCCTCGTTGCATGTGGTTTGAATTAAATGTGACATTCTATCCATCCATGTATCTCAAATTATGTAAGAAAATTGCAAATTGTTTGAATAGTGGTCTCTCTGTTTCCTTTTTTTAGATGACAGATTTGTCAATGAGAAGATCCCTATCACTTCTTCCTCTTTCATTTTTTTTGCAATTTTTTTTGTGCCCTCTTTCAATTATTGTTTTTTCCTTATGTGCAGTGGAGTAAATTCTACAAAGCATTTTTAGCTTACATGGAACAATGGAGTTTGATTTCACATATTCCAAAGTATGACAGATAGACAGATAGAATAGATAGAATTCTTTATTGGCCAAGTGTGATTGGACACACAAGGAATTTGTCTTGGTGCAAATGCTGTCAGTATACGTAAAAGAAAAGATACATTCATCAAGAGTCAAGAATCATAAGGTATAACTCTTCATGATAGTCATAGGGTATAATAAGCAATCAAATCATACTAGGAACCGGTCAATATAAATCGTAAGGATACAAGTGACAAAGTTACGGCCATACAGTCACAAGTGGCAGGGGATGGGTGATAAGGAGTGATGAGAAGATTAACAGTATTAGTAGTGCAGACTTTGTAAATAATTGAACAGTGTTGAGGGAATTATTTGTTTAGCAGAGTGATGGCTTTCGGGGAAAAAACTGTTCTTGTGTCTAGTTGTTCTGGTGTGCAGTGCTCTACAGTGTCATTTTGAGGGAAGGAGTTGAAACAGTTTATGTCTGGGATGTGAGGGGTCTATAAATATTTTCACAACCCTCTTTTTGACTCATGCAGTATATAGGTCCTTGATTGAAGGGATGTTGGTAGTCATTGTTTTTCCTGCAGTCCTAATTATCTTATGAAGTCTGTGTCTGTGTCAGGTAGTGCTCCATTCAAAATCCAAGAAAGAAATACTTAGACTCCATTAATTAGAAAAAAGATATCTTTTACTGGAATTCAAGTGGTAGCAACAAAAGAATTCTGAATCTGAGAGAAAGAGTGCGAAAATCACATATACAAAGTGATGGCAACGTTCCCACCCACAATAGTTCAAGTTGGCTACCCAATTAAAAGTTGTGGATAATGTCATGTGGGCATCTCCAGGTGGTGATGAGGCCTCTGTCCGTTGACCTTGACATATTGTGATAAAGAGCTGCAGTTGCACATAGCATAAGATAGAAACCAAAGCAAGAAACTCCCCCTCCCCAACTTATACAATTTTGTTTAACAAAACCTCCAGCTCACTTCCCATAACCATGTCCCCCCTCCTCCCCCCATTACTTATGACAACCAAAAGATGCAAAGCAAAAGAAGAAAATCTTGAAGGCTGACATTCAGCCCTCCTGCAAAAGAGACGTTAGTCCTATAAAAGAGAAAAATAAAAGGTAAAAGAGAAAGATACATATAACACCACAATAATACAATCTAGGGTTTATCAGGATATTTAGTACAAAATGCCTTGACTAGCCTAGGAGCTCTAACATCTTTTTCTTACACCCATTCGGACTGGGAAGGAGGGAAGTGCTTCCAAACAACCAAATATTGGAGTCAACCTCTGTGTTTTCTAGAATCTAAAATTTCCTTCGAAATGCTGTTCACCTTCAATTAGTAATGGCACAGGGGGATCGGCTTGGGTCGGTCTCAAGTTGGATGTGTGTTCCGGTTTTAAGAGACTAACATGGAAGACAGGGTGGATCCGTCGTAGGGTTTTGGGTAATTGCAGTTGGACTGCCACAGGATTCACAATCCTTTCAATCGGGAAAGGTCTAACATATTTAGGACCAAGCTTTTTTGATTTTTGTGTAATCTTCAAATATCTAGTGGACAAAAACACTTTTTCCCCTACTTGATATGGTTTTTGAGGAGATTTTTTTTTATCTCCAAATTTTTTATGAGCTTGATGAGCATCATCTAATGCTTTACGGACAACTGACCTCTGGAACCAACTGCCCCTGGGGCTCCGCCTGGCCCCTGACCTCCGCACCTTCTACCATGATCTGAAGACCTGGTTGTTCGACCAATCCGGGCTGTGACCCCTCCCTGGGGGGGATGGGTTTTTAAATTATTTTAATTATTGTAAATTCTAGTTTTGTAATTTTTCGGCTTGTGAATTAGTTTAATCTTTTTTTAATTATTTATTGTTGTTGTTTTTTAGTTGTGAGCTGCCCCGAGCCTTCAGAGATGGGGCAGCATACAAGTCCAAATAATAAATAAATAAATAAATAAATAAATAAATAAATAAATAAATAAAACTGGCCAGTTAAGCTGGAGCTGGGTTATCCACTCATCCAATGACTGAATGTTAAGTTTCTCCTGTGGAAGCTTGGGTATGGGTACAAAATCTTGCCCCAAAGCCACCTTAAATGGAGTAAACCCAGTACTACTATGTATCGAATTGTTATATGCCACCTCAGCAAATGGTAGTAGGTCAGTCCAATCGTCTTGCTCATAATTTATATAGCATCTAAGATACTGTTCCAATACCAAATTAGTTCTCTCATACGCCCCATTGGTTTGTGGATGGTGGGTGGAGCTTAAGGCCTGGGCGGGGCCCAATAACTTTAGGAATTCCATCCAAAAGTTTGAAGTAAACTGGACACTCCTGTCTGAGATTATGCGTTCAGGAACCCCATGTAACCTGTAGATATGTAAAATAAACAATTTAGCCAACGTTTTAGCAGATGGGATCTTTGCACAAGATATGAAATGTACCTGTTTGGAAAACAAATCAGTTACTACCCAAATAACTGTATTTCCCCCACTTTCAGGTAATTCCACTATAAAATCCATAGAAATTTCTCTCCATGGAGCAGTTGGTCTAGCCACATTTTGTAGTAAGCCTGCCGGTTTACCAGGAGGCCGTTTAGCTGAGGCACAGATAGGGCAACTGGCCACATAAGTCTCAATGTCCTTTTTCAAGGTAGGCCACCAAAATTGCCTCTTAACCAAATGTAAGGTTTTCACAAAACCTAAATGCCTTGCAGCTTTAGAGTCATGAGCTTGCTGTAATACTTGGTTTCTCATTTTCTCTGGCACATATAATTTGGCCCCAACCCATGCCAATCCATCTCTCACTGTACAGTTATTTGAGTGAGTCAGGAACCAATCATCAAGTTTTAAAGCTTCTTTTAATTGGGTAGATAATTCATTTGATAAATCAACTTCTTTCTTTTTCTGGGCTCTGGTAACCACTGGAGCCGCCAACTGGAGGTGGGGATCAGGCTGGACCACTTCTTGAGGGACACTATTATATTGAGGTAATCTAGACAAAGCATCGGCCATGAAGTTTTTCCCCCCTGGAATGTACTTCAATGAGAAATTAAAGCTTTAAAATACTGCCCAGCGAATTTGCTTGGGAGACAGCTTCCGAGGCATTTTCAAAGCCTCCAAATTTTTATGATCTGTCCACACCTCAAATGGGTGTTTTGCCCCTTCTAGAAAATGCCTCCAGGTTAACAGAGCCCAGCGAACTGCAAAAGCTTCTTTTTCCCAGATGGCCCATCGTTTTTCGGTTTCAGTTAATTTACGGGAAGTATATGCACATGGTTGCAAAGTCCCCGTATCGTTTGCTTGTAGTAAGACCACCCCAACTGCTACATCACTTGCATCGGCTTGAATTACAAAAGGGGCGTCCATGTTTGGATGCTTGAGCACGGGTTCAGCAGCAAACAGTCGCTTTAGCTTCTCAAAAACAGCTTGGTACTCCATGGACCACTCCAATGGTTTACTAGGCTTCGGTTTCCCTTCCCCTTTTGTTTTTAGGAGATTTGTGATAGGCATTGCAATCTTCACAAAAGCAGGGATGAATTGACGATAAAAATTAGCAAATCCTAAAAAACTTTGCAATTGTTTCCTGGTGTGGGGAGGGGCCCATTCTAACATGGCCCAAACTTTCCCCGGATCCATTTCTATGCCTTTATGCGATATACGATAGCCCAAATAGTCAATTTTCTCCTGGTGGAATTCACACTTGGACAACTTCACGTACAGTTCAGCAGCTCAAAGTTTTTCCAGAACTGAACGCACTAGTTTCACATGTTCATCACGAGTTTCAGTATAGATAAGAATGTCATCAAGAAACCAACACCCCCTTGTATAAATGTTCATGCAACACCTGATTTATCATTTGCATGAATACTGCAGGAGCCCCCAAATGGAAGAACGTTGAATTGGAAACACCCCATTGGACAGTTAAAAGCAATTTTCCATTCATCTCCTTCCTTAATTCGAACACGGTAGTAAGCTTCTCTCAGATCAAGTTTAGTGAAAATCTTCCCTTTGGCTAAGTGGGCCAACATATCCTTCATAAGGGCAAGGGGGTACATGTTCGCCACTGAAATGGCATTGAGGTTCCGGTAGTCCACACATAAGCGAAGGGAGCCATCTTTCTTCTCATGGAACAATACTGGGGCCACTACTCGGGGCCTAGCAGGTTGTATGAAACCACATTCCAAGTTTTTATCAATAAATGACCGCAACTCTTCTAGTTCCCGCGGGGTCATTGAGTACAGTTTCAGTTTTGGGAGTTTCACTCCTTGCAAAATTTCAATACTGCAATCTGTTGAATGATGGGGGGAAGCTTGTCCGAGGCCTTCTCGCTGAAAACCTCCTTCAAATCCCAATATTCCTCTGGAATTTTCTCCTCCCCCTTCAGATACTTAGTGCCCGTGGAGGCCAACTCTGTGGGATTCTCAGCTTCCGGTGGCAATTGCCCCCCTTCTGGGGGCCGGTCAGTACATATGCGCAATGATCCCCTCCTCCAGTTAATGTGAGGGTTCCATTTCCAGAGCCAGGGCAACCCCAATATAAGGGGACACTCCATCCCAGGAGCCACAATAAAACACAAAGTCTCTCTATGCTTCCCCATTGTCATTTCTACTGGTTCCGTTATGAAATGTGCAGGGCTGCCCCCAGCTACTGATCCATTCAATTGGCTATGGGCATTTTTTTTTTAAACAATATTTTTTTAAAATTATTTGACAAGAATGCAAACTCAGTATACAGTGTGCCGGTAGATTGTGTCTCATCTTCTCCAATATCATTGAATACAAAATATTCCATATTAGTAAATTAATTTTCCTTACTACATTTCGCTTTATCATATCACCACCATTCCTGGCCCCTGAATATACAATATAGGCAAACCACTATTACATTATTACAAACAAACAAAAACATAAAATTTTTTTGAGAACAGTGTGTGTCCAAACCTTCCCTTTTCCATACAAATATAATTTCAATTTTTTAACACACTTCATGTGTTCTATCCCAATTATCATAACAATTTATACTATTTTCCTTTATTCTCCTGCAATATTTTTCATTCAGTTTTTAATACACTTTTATCTATAATGTTTACAATCTTATATTTCTTATAAGACATATTTTACCCTGTAATTATTACTTCAGAGGATAATACCCCATCTTTCTTTTACCCATCATTGTTTAACATTTATATTTCTCCTTTAGCATTATTGTTTCTATTACACCTCAATTTTAATAAAATCTCTATTATCGATCCATTTCTGCTTGGCACATTCATTTTATTTATTACGCTTTTAACAGTATAAAGTAAAGATATTATAAATGTATATAACCATTGTAAATAAGCTAATTATTCCCATTTCAATTCAATTCAAGCTAATTACCATATCTATCTTATTTATCCATTCCCATAAAAATATTTTATCATAATGACCTTAAAAAGGAAAGGAAATACACATCATATTAATCCTCTAAAACTTCTAGCTTCTATCTGTTTCTAAAATAACCCTGCAGCTCATGTAGCCTTGCAGATTTCTTTAATTAATTTGATTTATTTAACCATTATCTCGGGTCCAAAAATAATTCTCTAAACCTGGTATACTTCTCTTGTTTCTGTATATCTTGTTTCCATTTACGGCTTCCCCTTTTTTTCTGCCCCCTTTTCCTCCCTTATCTCGCTATTCACTTTTCTAATTAATTCTCCTTCTGAAACTCTGTCTCTTGGTTTTTCCTTGTAGCATTGTAATTATACTTTTTAAAATTGTTGCTTCAAATCTTAAAGTCTTAACTCTTCGCTTCTTTTCCTTTTTCAATAACAATTGTTTGACTTTAAAATTTCCTCTTGACCACCCTTCTTGTTCCAATTTCCTTTATTTTCAGAACCTCCATTTTTATCAATTGTAGCTCTTCTTTGTTGTTTAAATAACATTCTTGATTCTTCCATGGTATTAACATTTTAAAAGGGGTTTCCCCTTTTTCTTCAAAACAGTTCCCAGTTAGCTTTAATCAGCTTAATATCTTCTGTCCATAAAACAAAAGTCCTCCAAGTATCCAAAGTTGTTTTTATTTCTTTAAAAACACTTTCCCTTTTCAGGGCTTAGGCTTGCAACAAAGTTCCAAATAGAATGTATTTTAAAGTATATCTTTCCCTGTTGCCAATCCACTCTCTGTTCTTTTAAATTTGAAGTATCCTCAGTCTCCAGACACACCCTCCTTTCACTTTTTCCTCTCTTCCTCTGTTGCTTCCTTTTCTTCTTTTATAGAAAAATTAAAGTCTCTCAAAGGTCTTTAACACTTGGCAGATTATTTCCAGCTGTATAAAAGCCTATTAATGTCCAAGTGTATTTGTATCCATCCATATGCCTCAATATTTTGTCATTCAAAACTATTAACATCAAAGAGGAAGAGGGAAAAAGCCACAAACTAGCTTTTCACTTTCACCGCTGCTTTCCTTCTCTTTTTAAAAAGTTGTTACTGTTTCCCACTGTTCAAAACCAGGTACCTTAGTAGATGTTTCAATATCAGCCTGGATCACCACACTTTCTCTTAATCACTTCCTCCTGCACAAACTTGTCTGCTTGAGGTCTTCTTTGAGGTGGCCATTTCTGACCACCGCTGCGCTGCCTTCGGGAAAGGAAAAGATTGGCTGAGGAGGAGAGATGCGGCTCTCCTCACTCCTGCCATCAGCTCCCCCGTCTTCACCACCTCTACAGGGTGGCTTTAACCGCTGAGCCAAGCGGCTCGGGGTCTCCAGCAACGAGCACGGACCGAAACCATGCACAATCGCGGATTTTGCGTCCGTCGCCGAAGAGGCTCAAACTGGATCTGGCTATGGGCATTTTTAAGTCTTTAGCCTTAAGCCTATTTTCTCTACTACTTCCGAACTGATTACATACCTGGTGCACCCAGAGTCTAGCAAGGCCAACATTTCCCCTTTGGCTCCCGACGTGGGTACCCTTAAACTCACTGGAATGGTCATAGGGCCCTTGTTTGGACTTACCAGCGAGTCGTCTTCTGATTCGGATTCACTCTCTTCAGAAGGGGTTGGAGTTCCCAGCTCCTCTCCTTTCCAAGGGGCGATCTCTACAACCTCCTCCACTTTAAGCGCAGTTTTGCAAGGCTTTGCCGGAGTTTTTTCAGGTTTCTTTCCTCCTCCTGGCGCCCCCTTTGGCTCTAGTTTGACACAACAGCCTGCAGCCCGGTGACCTTCTTTCCCACATCAGAAGCAAGCAGTGGTCTTGGGTTTTGCCGTCAATCCCCCCGTTTGAGGTTTTAAGGCTTCTCAAGGGTTGGTGGGGGAAGGCCTACTCCAACCAGAGCCCCCCCGGCATCTGTTTTGGGTCAAATCAATTTCCACCTATGCTGCCAGCACGTACCACAGCTGCAGCTCATTGGGGTCTCTTCTGGCAACACAGCTTTGATAAATATCTTCATTTAACCCATCTTTAAAAGCTTCTATCAGAGCTCCCTGGGACCAGCCTCGAATGTGATATGCCAGCTCTCTGAACTCCTGGGTGTATTCTGCCACTGATCTCCGCCCCTGATTTATGGTTTTCATCCTGATTCTGGCCTTACGTTCAGCTAGCGGGTCTTCAAACCTGGCCCACAGTGCAGTCATGAACAGGTCATAATTCATCAGCAGGGGATCATTATCATTATGCAAAGTCACCATCCACTTGGCAGCGGTTCCCTCAAGAGCCCTGGTAACACATCTGACTTTGGCTGCTTCAGAAGAAAAATTCTCCCCATATTCCTCCATATGGTTCCAGACTTGGGCCAGGAAGAATCCTAATTCCTTGGGATCCCCCCCCATATTTTACTTCCAATGGAGGCACCTTTGGAGTTCTACACCTTCTGGCAATTGCTCCCCCTGCTGGGGGGCCCTGGCCTGCTGATGCCTGTTGCACTGGCGCAGGTTGATTTATGGGGGTAGCTGCTCTGATTCTTCTGACTGGAGCCACCCTCCCTTCTTCCCCCGCATACCTTTGATCAGCCTGAGTTTCTCCGGCTACTTCATTGAGGAGATGCAGGGCTTGAGTTAGCAGTAAATTCTTCCTTTCCTTCTTTTGCCATGGTTCTTCTCTTCCACGTCGACGGGTAGTGGTCACTCCTGGAGGAGGCTTTTCCTCAGTATCCTTCCAGCTGACTCCCAGAGACCATTTGGGTTTTACAACTGGGTTTTCATCAATACTTAAATCTGCGAACAAGTGGGCTTCTCCTGCTGCCTCTAACAGCAGGGAATCTTGCCCTCCAGTTGCTCCCAGATCTTCGTGGTCGCTGGCTGGATTAGACATTGTGTTCAGACCCGCTCAGAAGAAATTTATTGATTCTCCGGGTGGGCTGGTAAACTGAGATTCAGAATAATGTCAGGTAGTGCTCCATTCAAAATCCAAGAAAGAAATACTTAGACTCCATTAATTAGAGAAAAGATATCTTTTACTGGAATTCAAGTGGTAGCAACAAAAGAATTCTGAATCTGAGAGAAAGAGTGTGAAAATCACATATACAAAGTGATGGCAACGTTCCCACCCACAATAGTTCAAGTTGGCTACCCAATTAAAAGTTGTGGATAACATCATGTGGGCATCTCCAGGTGGTGATGAGGCCTCTGTCCATTGACCTTGACATATTTTGATAAAGAGCTGCGGCTGCGCATAGCATAAGATAAAAACCAAAGCAAGAAACTCCCCCTCCCCAACTTATACAATTCTGTTTAACAAAACCTCCAACTCACTTCCCATAACCATGTCCCCCCTCCTCCCCCGTTACTTATGACTGCCAAAAGATGCAAAGCAAAAGAAGAAAATCTTGAAGGCTGACAGTCTGTCCTGTTAGGTTGCAGAACCAAACCAGGCAGATGATAGACTCAATAATTCCTCTGTAGAACTGTATCAGCATTTCAGAGTAGCTTCTTTTTGCTGCTCTGATCTCTCTTGTTAATATGTTTCTGGCCTGATTGCATAGCATTCTGTCACCTTTTCTGCTTCCACTTTGGAAAGACGTAGCTGCTTAAGTTTAACTGTGAACCAAGGTTTATTGTTACTATATATTTGCAGGTTCCTTGTTGGTACACATAAGTCTTTGTAGAAGCTGACATATGATGTTACAGTATCTGTGAGCTCATCTAGGTCTGCAGAGGTATCTTTAAAAACATTCCAATCAGTGCAATCAAGGGAAGCCTGGAGCTTCAGCTTTTCCTCATCAGACCAAATCCTCACTGATTTAATTGTTGGTTTCATGGTTTTAAGTCTTTGTCTGTAGGCAGGTACAAGGTGAATCATGCAGTGATCAGAGTGTCCCACAGCTGCTCATGGTATAAGCATCTTTTACTGTTCTGTAGCAGTGGTCTAAAGTATTTTTGCCTTGGACAATTTATATGCTGGAAATATTCTGGGAGCTCTTTCCTTAAATTTGCTTGATTGAAATCCCCTAAAATCATGGGGAGGGAATCTGGGTGTTTGGCTTCAGCCTCCATAATTTGATCAGCAAGAGAATTCTTAGCAGATGGTCTCATGAGTATGAAATCCATAGTGAATTGCAGATAATAATAAAGAATAAAGAAACCATTAGAGAGCATTTCACCAAGGTAGCCGTTGTCGGCACCATCTTGGATCAAAGGTGATTCTGTAAGGTGAATTGTATGAATGCTGCAGAACAACTATTAGCTAAAAAACAAAGGAAACATATCTCTTGTATTTGTTCTAGTGATCTGTTAGATCATTAACATACAATATTATGTTATTTAAAGGTTGCAATCATAGATCTGTTTCCTGACCCTTATTTTTAAAAGTTGTGTAAAGGATTTCATGTTAACCCAAATAGCTAACAAAAATGAAGAACAATTTGAGATTTAATTACATAGTTCATTGTTACTAAAAACTCCATGAAACAAAGAACTATATTTGAGTGTTACAGTGAGAATCAACAGAAAGAGATAAACTATTTTGTTTATTCTCTTTAACCACATATTCTAGCTTTTCTCTGATGGCCAAATCTAAAGCTCATCCATACTAAAGTTATTTTGGTGTTCTCAGGCAAATGAAAGCTTGGTGCAAGTTTCATTACAATTTCCAGAAACTTCCTGCAAGCACAAATCAGAAAATTTTGTATAGTGTATATATTATAAAGGATTCCTGGCACTACTTCAACTGAATTATAGGTTGTGTAATGTACTCTGAAAGCTCTGCTGAGTCGATTGCATCTCTTACTGCTTGTATCACAAACACTGTACCTGTAAATCTGCTAAAATTATAGCTTCAGGCAACAGGCACTTTCTATGAATAGTTTGTTTAAAAATAAAAAAAATATTATGATCAAAGATTAGCATACAATGTGAGACACTAAAGAAATAACAGCAACATATTCAATGTCATATAAACAGCGCCAATTTCCATAATGTTCTAAGGACTCACTAATTTAAGCAATAAAATATGTTTATGTGTGCAGGTAATATGTTAGAATTATAATGTGTAATATTATACCATGTTCTGGGCATTCATAGCCTGTAGACTGCATAAGCCTCTACCACACCTTGGAGTTTCCAAAATATATCTGAATAAACAAGCCAGTACTTTATTGTGGAATAAATTTGCAGTCAATAATTTTGTTATGCACATAACCGTTGGATGTAGTAATAAGCTCAGATTTAGATTTGGAATATGGATTCCAACATTTCTTTAAAATTTTTGTATATAAGCAATATCCCCCCAAAAATCCCCAAAACTTTATGATCGGGATATCGTGTAAGACTGAATGCCATTGTGTCTGACAACTTTAAATAACAGAATTTTACCAGAGATGAAGATATTATTTTAAATAATTGTTTATTTAGGCTTTTACAAAAGCAAACTAAAATGGAATTCTATCAATTAATAGGACACAATTATTATTGGATGGCCAATTTTAAAAAAGAATAAAAATGTAATAATAATTACAATAGTAACAACTACTAATTACCAAACAGGATGTATACATCAAATAGTAAAAACTGAGAAGTATATGTTTTAGAAGTATGAAAGCTCAAGCTGAGGTACTTACATGCCCTTTATGTTTCATGTAAGGGACTGAGTATTTATATTCCTCCAGATGTTATGGAAGTATCTCTTCCAGTCTGTTATTGCTACTAATTCTAGTTACCACTGCTTACAGTTGTAAAAACAAAAGGAAGGTCACAGCAACCATTCCTGCTGTGTTCTCTAAATTATTCTGTTTGCATACATTTTATGTTTAATGATAATGTAAAGGATGAAGGGATTAACACCATTTTTAAAGAAAAACGCATGAGTAAATACAAAGAGGTTTGTTCTGCATGTGAAAGCAACGACTCCATGAAAAAGAAATGTCCAATTCACATATGAGTACCCAAGACATATGGTTTTACCTTCAGATATTAAGATATTCATGAGGATATCACTTTTCTCCTAATTGTTAGCAGTTATCAGAAACTGCTCTATGTAGTAAATCTTATCATTACAGCTTTTCAGTGAACTGTCTTTGGTTCACATTGGTTCTTGGCTCTTTCCAGGCAGGAAAGAGTACAAAAAGTCTTCTTGCTGAAGTGGAATTTTACTGGGATAAACAAGTTCCAGTTTCTCTTATGTTTCTGGTCTTTGATTCTGTCTTCTAGTTTGACCTCAGATCCTGATTTCTATTTCCAACTGCTGATAACTGGATAACTGCAATCCAACTTTGACATTTAGATAGTCATGTAATCATTAAATCTAATCCTTTGAGAGTTGTTCTGAATGGCTCAAAGGCTACACATACACACACATGCACGTTTTACTTTAATTTGATAGGCCCATTTTCTGTACTTCAGGGGCTACTGCAGCCTTCAGCCACTACTGGTTAGCAGTGCTAAGGGAAAGTTAATCTCAGAGTGTTGAACTATTGTACCACCTTTACAGATGTCAATAGGATTTTTAAATATTGTTGGACTATCAGGTTTCTGTAAATAATTCTCTCTTTTTTTGCAAAAATGTGGTTGATAAAGGGCACTGGTGTTATTAAATGTTTGTGAAATGAAGATGTAGAGATTTGTCTGACTTCATAAACTTATTTATTTGTTTATATACTCCTTTTGGTCAGCTGGAGGAACATGCAGTTTTCAGAGGGTTTGTAGTATTTTGAAGATTACGTGAATCAGTTTTAAACTATTTTAGAGGTGTATGAGAGAGAAATAAATGTTCTATGGAAGCAACTTATTGCTGCATTTCATAGACCTCACAAATGAAAATGCAAAAATATTCAAAGGATGCTTTAGGTCAAATATGTAAATTCCCAATATAGTCTGTAGATACTTTTAAGCATAACTGTCACTGTAAGTATGAAATTTTATAGAAAAGAGATAAGAAATAGACAAGAATAGTCATTATGATTGGGGCTGAGATGGCCATGGGCAACATTGGGGTGACCCCCAATGGCAACAAGAAAATTACCTGGTTTTCTTTGTTGCCATCTAGCAACAAAGTCCTCTGGATTTTTGAAGCTCAAACTTTATGACCTTAGCTGATTCCAATTTACTATTTGTTGTGTTGTCAGGACAATACCCATCACTGATGCATTAGAAGAAGAAAAAAAACTTTGTTTTTTACTTGTTCCCTGAAAACAGTAAATAGAACAGACTTCTGCCTTATATGTGAATGCTTGAGTGATGAGACAGGATGTGGGGGGACAGCACAAACCAAAACAACTGAAGCAGAGACACAGAGAACTGTCTCACTTCCTCCATTTGACAATAATAATGTAAGCTATAAACCTCAAAAGGATCGTGAGTTGCAAGAGTGTTTAATAGAATTACATCCAGGTTGTGGTGGAGAGCAATTAAATAGGGACTATGCATTATATATAGTTAAATTAGAAAACCGACATTGACTTAAAATGCAAATCTGTTTCCGTGACCAATATGAGTTTTATGATTCTTATAATTTCTATTCTGTTTCATTATTCTTCCCTTTAGGATATGTGTGTATTTTTTCATTACATACCACAGTGATAAGAAAGCTGTGTGCTGTGTGTATTCTATTACTGTGCACAACCAGTTATTAATAGTGCATAGTTACACCATTATACTTAAGCAAAATATGAAAGTGCAGTGTAATGGCAACAAAAGTTGTTGCTTGAGACAAGTAAAGAAAAGGGTGTAGCTCCTTTGGGCTGCCCAGCTGAACCCCCTGTCCTACTGCTACAATGCGGTAGTACAATAGTGTAAACACAGCTCTGAAGTCATCTTTACAGATAGTAGCAAACTTCCACTGTTAGCAGAGTGCTTTTGCACATTGGCAATAGGATTCCTGAGTCCCCACAGCTGTAGAGGCAGGAAAGGACAGATACACAACTTCTTTTTCTGAGGGAGATGGGCACTTAAGAAATGTAAAGTACAAATAAATACATTTTAGATATTGAATAATATATTAATATTCAATTGTTGCTTTTAAATGCAGTTAGTGATTCATCCAGTTGTAGTACGATTGAGCATTGATCTAAAACGTGTAGGGCACTATTCTACAGCACTGATTTATGTTAATGCTAAATGATCCATTGAGTTTCTAAATATAGAAGTGCCAATTGGGAGCCCTTTTTCAATTGCTATGAGCACAAATCACCCACTCTTCCCCATACCTTATGTTTCCTGGCTCTTTCAACATTGCTGCATTGCAAGCTATATTTACAATCTTTTGTCATCCTCAACTGCTGGCTGCATTTTTCTTTTAATATTTCATATTGTTGGTCAAATAAAGAAATATTCCCTAACCATTGATGTGCATTTCTTTGTTTACAATAAACATTTCTTTGTTTCCATAAATGGAAAAGATGGCCCTGCTTTTCTCTTACTGAAATATTAGCAGATTGTGTGTCTTCTGCTGCAGCAATTCGATTTTGAAATTGGTTTCATTGTTACCCTCTTCACCTCATTTTTATGAGGGTTTAGTGTTATATTTTGTCATTGATTTGTTTCTTCTGACCTCAGAAACATTGAACAGACACTTAGATCCTGCTATGATTTTCACTAAAGCTCAAATTTATATTCCAACTTTTTTCTGGATCAGTAGAATAGGCAATAAATTCAAGTAAGGTGTAAAAGTAAGCAGACACTAGTAATAGATGCAGAAGAGTTATATAATTTCAAGCATTCTCCATTTATCAAATCTATCATAAATACTTAATAATTGAAATATTGGGGTTCTCAAACTTAAGCATGCTCTGACTGCCTAAAATAGTTAATAAACTTGTATGATTTACCATGGATGATGATGATGATGATGAAGAAGAAGAAGAAGAAGAAGACAACCATGATGATGATGGCATCAATACCCACTATAAGCATTAAACATTCTCACTATTGTGGGGTTTTCACTGGGAAATTCTATGTAGAAATTAAAAAGGATCCAATCTGAGAGTCACTGGGATCAGATATTTAGTCTTCCATCTTTCAGACTTGTAGTGGTGCCCATCCTCATGGAACTTCTGTCTCTATGTGTGCATAGCATTTGGGAAGTGCTTGCTTGTGTGTGGATTTTAGTTGTTAATTGAGTGCTAATGGTCAGCTATTAAGTCATTGGTTGTTGCTTCCTTGTGCTGCTGCACCCTCAGCTCCTAAGTATCTGGTAAACTGGTAGTAAATCAGCACTCCTGTTGATTGATAAGGGGCCCATTTCCCAGACTTCAATTTTTTCCTGGCTATTTTTGTCCCTGCTCAGCCAACAATCATTGCAACAAACAAGGACACAAATTCAGTTTCGCAGCTACTAAGATTGCCCCTTGTCAGTCAACAGGTATGCTGATTTACCCAGCTTAGCAGGTACTTAGGAGCTGAGGATGCAGTAGCACAAGGAAACAACAACCAACAACTTAATAATGATGAAGTGAAAACAGAATTTTAAAAATGTTTGTATATTTATTAAAAAGAAAAAATGGAAATATTACATTGCTATAAGTATTTAGATCCTTCACTCAGTACTTTGTTGAAGAACTTTTGGCAGCAATTACCTTGAGTATTTTTGGGTATGATATGACAAGCTTTGCACACCTGGATTGGGGGATTTTCTGCCATTTTTCCTTGCAAATCCTCTCAAGCTCAGTTAGGTTGGATGGCAACCATCAATGGACAGCCATTTTAAGGTTCCTCCAGAGCTGTTCAGTAGGATTCAAGTCAGGTCTATGGCTGGGCTCTAGGACATTCACAGAGTTGTCCTTAAACCACTCATCTGTTGTCTATGCTATGAGCTTAGGATTGTGTCATGTTGGAAAGTGAACCTTTGGCCCAGTCTAAGGTCCTAAGTGCTGTGGAACAGGTTTTCATTGAGGATATCGCTGTACTTTTCTCCATTCAGCCTTCCCTCAACCCTGCCAGTCTTTCAGTCTGTTGAAAAACACCACAGCATGATGCTGCCACCACCATGCTTCACTGTTAGGATGATATTGAGCAGGTGATCCCTGATTTCTTCCAGACATAACATTTAGAATTGAGGCCAAACAGTTCAATCTTGGTTTCCTCAGACCAGAGAATCTGGTTCCTCATAGTCTGAGAGTCCTTCAGTTGCTTTTTTGCTAACTCCAAGTGGGCTTTCGTGTGTTTTACACGGATGAGAGGCTTCCATCTAGCCATTCTGCCATGAAGCCCAGATCGGTGGAAGGCTGCAGTGATGAGTGTCCTTTGGAACTCTGTTCCATTTCCACACAGGATCTCTGGAGTTCAGTCAGAGTGACCATTGGGTTCTTAGTCACCTCTCTTACTAAGGCCCTTCTCCCATGATTGCTCAGTTTGACTGGGCGACCAGCTCTTGGAAGAGTCCTTGTGCCAAATTTCATCTATTGAAGAATTATGAAAACCACTGTCCTCTCGGGAATCTTTAGTACAGCAGAAATTTTATTGTAGCCTTCCCCAGAACTGCTTTACAAGAATCCTGTCTCTGAGCTCTGCAGGCAGTTCCTTTGAACTCTTGGCTTTTGCTCTGCTACAGTAGGCATTGTCAGCTGTGAGGCCTTCTATAGAGAGGTGTCTGCCTTTCCAAATCCTGTCCAACCATTTTAATTTACCTCAGGTCGGTTCCAATCAAGGTGTAGAAACATGTCAGCAATGATCAAAAGAAATAGAAGACACTGGAGCTAAATTTTAAGGGTTCTTAAAATATCCTGAGTGGATGGCTGTGATGTAATGTTTCGGGCTTTGGTTTGGCTCCAAGTTTGAGGTCTGGTTATGTGTTCATAGCCAGATTTCAAACTCGGAGCCAAACCAAAGCCTGGAATGTTACATTACAGCCATCCACTGAGGATATTACATCACAGAACTCAGGAGGTTACAACACAAAACCTCAGGATGTTACAACACAGCCAGTGACCCAGGAGATTATAGCACAAGACCCAGGATGTCACAACAATAGAACTCAGAAGGTCATCACTCAGCCCATTACCCAGGTTGTTACAACACAAAAGGCTGATAGACACAGAGCCAATACTTCAGCCACACAGGGTCTTACGAAAAAGCCAACCAATCTGCAAACATCAACTCCATCAACCAATCAAGAAGTAACAACACAGCCAACCAGCCTGCTCACAACAAAACCAGCACACCACACCTCCACACCAGTATTTATAGAGAGACGGCAGCTCCGATCATGCTTTGCTCGCATAAGCACGAAGCCAAAAGTACCAGCCTGAAGATGGCAAGTGTAACCTTGTCGAAACTTCGCCAAGATACTCTCAATCTTACACGGGAAAAGACCCGAGCACCCCAAGACCTGCTTATTTACATACATACATACATACATACATACATACATACATACATGCAGAAACACCAATCAAGCAGAACACAGCAAACTCCAAGACAATAAACACAGACCAAGACTCCCAACCAATCAGGATGAAGAAAAAACCATTCTAACACAGCACGAAGCTAGCACCAAATTTAAAACTGAAACGGCTGTGAAAGCCTGAAACACAGACGAACCCAATACACAAGCCTGATGGCAGATGAGATTCTGCCAAAATGTCGCTACAACTTTAAAAGCACAACTATAATGACGTGGGAAAATACGCGAACAAAGCTGAATACCATACATTTTATATATACTTCCAACTTCCGTTCCTGGACATCCTAATTTACAAAAAACCCAATGGCTCCCTAGGACACACCATCTACCAGAAAAAGACACACACCAACCACTACTTAAATGCACAATCCCATCACCACCCTGCACAGATCAACTCCGTAGCCAAGACCCTCATCTCCAGAACCAAACGCCTAGCTGACAAAGACCACTTGAGAACAGAATTACACACCCTCACCAACGTATTAATGTCCAATGGATTCCAAAGAAGCACAATCACCAACCTAATCCGAAGGGAGACTCCCCAAAAACCAAGACACAGAACAGGACAATGGCATCGCCCTCCTCCCTTACATCAAAGGCACCACAGACAAAATCAGCAAAATTCTCCACAAACACAATATCAGGACAGCCTTTGGCACTGACCAAAAATAGCCAACATCTTAAGAAACCCCAAAGACAAGATCCAGCTAGAAAACCAAGGAGTTTATAAAATACCATGCAAAATTTGCCCAACCACATACATTGGACAAACCAACAGGAGAATAAATGCACGCATCGCAGAACACAAGAACGCAGTCAGAAAAGAAGAAAAAACTTCCTCCCTTTTCCAGCACCTTAAAGCCACAGGACATGAAATTGATTTTGAGGGATCCAAACTTATCTCCAATACTGAACACTTCAACAAGAGAATAATTAGGGAAGCCATCGAAATAGAGAAACACCCCCATAACATGAACAAACGGGATGATACTTCCCACCTACCAGACATCTGGAAACTAGCCCTAATCAACAAACGAGTCCCAGCCATGAAAACCAACACTGGACCCAAAATAACACCAATCAATGATGCCACCACCAATCTCCTTCACCAGACTCAAACCCAAGCCCACGCCACAGATGAAAGGCAACCACCATCCAGAAACCAGACCATGGCTGCAACACCAGCTGCTACACCCCCCTCCGACCGCCAAACTAAGCAAACTGACACACGCTATAAACACATAGCCAGACCTCAAACTCGGAGCCAAACCAAGGCCCGGAATGTCACATCACAGCCTTCCACCCAGGATACTACATCACAGAACTCAGGAGATTACAACACAAAACATCAGGAGGTTGCAACACAGACAACAACCCAGGAGATTACAGCACCACACCCAGGATGTCACAACAATAGAACTCAGAAGGTCATCACACAGCCCATTACCCAGGTCGTTACAACACAAAAGGCTGAGAGACCCACAGCCAGCACCTCAGCCACACAGGGTCTCAGGAAAAAGCCATCCAATCTGCATACATCCACTCCATCAACCAATCAAGAAGTAACAACACAGCCAACTCTGGAGTTTAAAAGGGAAAAACAGCCACTATCACACACTTCTCCCAGAAGAATGAAGCTGAAGACACCAGCCTGAAGATGACAGATGAGATTTTGTCGAAACGTTGCCAAGGTATTCTCAATCTTACACGGGACAAGACCCGAATACACCAAGACCTACATATATATATATATATATATATATATATATATATATATATACACGGGTCTTGTCCCATGTAAGATTGAGAATACCTTGGCGATGTTGTCAATCTTACACGGGACAAGACCCGAATACACCATGACCTACATACTCTTACCCGTGAAAATCTACGAAAACACACACACACACACACACACACACACATATATATACATGCACGCACGCACGCATGCACGCACACACGCACACACACACACATACATACATACATACATGGGATCTGACCAGTGTAATTACCGGTTTGGTGATTTTACATTCGCGTGCACGTGTATATCGTCATCATCTAGCTGCCTGGACAGCTGAGCAGCGCTGCGCAAGGGTACGCAGTGGTTGAAAAAGCACTTTTTTCCTGCTTTTTCAACCGCAGCTGTGTAGCACAAAGCAGTTGCAGTTGAAAACGCAGGAAATAAAGGTCAGCTACGAGCTCCGGTGGGGGGGGTGGGCCAAAACAGCAGCAGACATAGAACCAGTTCTATATATGCACTCTGTTTGCTGCTTTTCATAGCAACTGGTTCTACAGAAGTGGACAGAACCGATAGAATCCCGGTTATATATATATTTATTTGTGTGATATATGTGTATATGTAGATAGATTGGAGAAAACTTGCAAAGTTCAATTTTCTTTTTCCTACTAATACCTTCTCCTCCCACCCTTTTTTTTTAAGGTGCTGGAGTTCTACATGAAACTTCTCAGGAGATGGAGTCTCTTCATGCATTGGTAAAATAATTAGAATAAAGGAACCTGTTGTGAAGCTGCAGTGTGTTGGTTAGAGAGCAGAACTTGGAGAGAGACTCCATGCAGAGCAGGTAAGGTCACCCCTGCATGTACCAGGCCTAAGGGCTATTTCATCTTTGAAGAACAGTCTTTTTACTCTTCAAATCTAATTAGAGCAATCTGTATTTAAGACTATTGATTTGAAATTATAGCTTCCTCTTTCATTACATTAGGCAATATATCCTTTTAACCTTGTGACAAACATGTCAGCAACAAGGCGTATTTTACAAACAGCACGATTAAAACATCTTGAACAGTGAAAGAGATTACTTTAATTGCTCTTAATTGCTCTTGTGAATAAATAAATATAGGAATTCAACTAATGAATCAATTTTTAAAAAGGAAGAAATGCACATTTCTGTAGTCTAAATTAGTTTCTATTGCTGTGATAGCCTTTTTTCTTCGCTATTACTCCTACTGTTATTTTTCCTGTTACTTCATTTGCTTACTTTACACGTTTAGAATGATGTTTATTTTCAAATTTAAATGCTGCAATGTTTAATGGTCGGTTTTCTTTGTGTGGCAGTGTTTTTACATCACTCTTCTAAAGGGGTTTTCTCTGGATGCTCATTTTAAAAATAAAACATTTCTTTTCATAGAATAGCAAACCACTTCCCTCTTGATTAGTTTGTATTTATGCACATGGGATAGATAATATATTGTTAACATTTTCCTTAATTCAAAATTATAACTCTTGATATAGCCTGGTAGTTGTGTAAACTTTCTGTTTTATATCAATCGTACATGTTTGGTTGTGAAATTCACCCAAGTGTCTCTGGACACAAACTGTTTGTGATAGTTTATTTCCTTATATGCTTATTTAATTGGAGGCTAGTTGCATATAATAGTCTCATGCCTTATAATGATATATGTCAGCGTTCCAGAGAAAATCCATTCCTTCCAGTAACTCCAAGTCACACGCCATCTCAAAGCACTTTTATTGGAACAGTACCTGGCACATACTGGGGAAGTCCGGAACTGATTTTTCCTGGCTTCCCCATACAACACTGCCCCCTTTTTTTCCCCTCATCACCAGATCATGTGCACAAATCCCACAGTCAGTTTTATTCTTCTGTGCGCCACACTCTGTAACCTTGAACTATCAAAATAATATATTTTGTCTACTAAGAGCTACTCAAATTTACATCACCCCCTCCCACATTCTTCAACTGTGTGGCAGCAATGAATTCCATAGATGACAATATAATTACATCATAGACTAGGTTAATTAGGTAAGTTTGTGTGTATATACAGTATGTTTGAGGAACTAAAAATGAACAAGAAAACATATTTTCTATTTGGACATTGTCAAACATTTTTGTGAAGTCTTGAGATATTATGAGCTGTGGTGGCACAGTGGTTACAGTGCAATACTGCAGGCTATTTCTGCTGTCAGCTGCCTGCAATTTGGCAGTTCAAATCTCACCAGGCTCAAGGTTGACTCAGCCTTCCATTCTTCCAAGGTGGGTAAATTGAGGGCCCAGATTGTTGGGGGCAATATGCTGACTCTGTAAACCATTTAGAGAGGGCTGTAAAGCTCTGTGAAGCAGTATATAAATCTAATTGCTATTGCTATGAACAAGAAATGAAACTTGTTGAAATCTGAACAAACAGTGATGAATTTAAGGAGCCATTATATTTTTTGATTTTTCCAGGTCAAAGCTGAATGGAAATGCATGTTGAAGTTGGAAATTCATAGGCTTCATAATAAGATGTCTGGACCATGACATGCTGAGATGAAGATAATACAACAAGATATTTCATAGCAGCGTAAGATCAAAGGAGCTAGGTAATGTCTGGAAAGCTACAGCAGCATCTGAATAACTTTTTCCAAGAAAATGAGCAATTAAAACTTATATCTGAACTTTTCTGGTGTGATTATGGAACAGTGGAAAGCTAATTAGAATTATGCTTAGTAAAAAGAATAAATAGCATAGTTGGGAAAGAGTTTTTAATTATTTTAAGTTAAATGCATTTATCTTTGCATAAAATTCATAGCTATGTTGAAATAATAGTCTGGTATGGAGATTCTTCTTTTGAGGAATGATTGATGTAGTATTAAAATATTTTGAGAGTTCATAATTTTCTGTGTTTTCTGTGTTTTCTGTGTTCATAGTTTTCTGTGTTATCACTTGTTTTATTATTTCTATGGGTATGGTAATTTAGAAGACAGATTTATAGCCACAACCAGATTGTTCTCAGCCAAAGAGAGTGAAAGAGAAAGAAAATATACCAAACAGAAGAAAGAATAATGCAAGATTGGTTCTGTATAATGCAAAATAGATGGGAAGAACCAACTGAAAACAAGAGAAATTATTCATTCATGTTTTTGCATATATTCTATATTCTCCTGATACAGTCAGTTTTTGAAGTTTCTCATTCTCTGCAACTTGTTTTCAAATCTTTTTGGTAAATCTTGCTTAACATCAGCTGCTTAATGTCTATTAGAAGTTATGACATATTTCAGTAAAGTCTGTCTACTTACTGCTGTCCTCAAAGTTTGCCATACCCAAAAGCCCTTGTCATGAAATTGTATTTTGAGTCCTTTCTAAGGATATGGGGTAGTCAGATTGGTGTTTGTGGTGTTAAAAATATCATGGGATGCATTATTATTTTTCTATACACAAAAGTGTGAACTGACAGGTCTTTTTTAAAAAACTGGTATTGACATTCATACACATCAATTTCTTACCAAGAACTCAGAATGTCGTAATGCAGCAATGTAGTATATCTGGATCCAAGCACTGTGATGTTTTGTAATAGACAGAGAGAAATTTTGTCAATGCATAGATTTTAAAAGTGCCACTCAAGATTTTATATCATCCTCTTTCACTTGCCAAATTCCAGATGTCATAGACTAAAATCTGTTCAATGTAAGTCATCTGAAGGACACCAGGTTGAAAACATTGCACCTAACGCAACAAAATCCATTAAACAACAACTGGCAATATAGTGCAAAAATAAAATTCTATACAAATGTGTGTTCAATTCTTTTTGGCTAAGAAAGTTTTCTTTTAAATACAGTGAATAACACTGGTTGCACCTCAGAGAGCTGCTAAGGAACCACAAGCAGTAAAATTAAAGACAGCAGCCTGGGACATTCTGATTAAATCTCCGTTGCTAAATAGAAAAATCTGGAAATCTAAAGAGCTGTTCAATAAACAGGTAATTAATTAAGTTAATCAGGTCTGATCAGAGATTCAGGAACAAAGCAATTACTCTTGAATTCCAGGAACAAAGGATGTTCAATGAATAGTGTTTTTTTAAAAAAGCTCCCAGCAATTTATATTACTTACTTATACATATATGTTTTAATTAAAATATTACTTAAGGTGCAGTGTTATAGAAGCTTGTTAACAACCAACTATGTTAGTTATTTCTCATTAAGTCAGGTCAGGGAATGCAACTCAAGAACTATTTTACACACACAAGAGATGATGTATTTACAGCTTAATTCTTTAGTGAGATGAAGGAATTAAGAATCAGCACCAAATAGCTACAGTAACTCTTTCTTAAGCTCAGGGTAAATGGCAGAAAGGTTCTTATGAAAGTGATTCATTCAATAGAACTTTCCACAATGCAAATGCTGATCTGCCTTGGGTTTTTTTTTTTAAATAAAATTGCAACATCCATCAAGCTTATATTTGTGCAAAATAAATAGATTCTTGCTTGATCTTAGACTAGACACACCCAAGACTTCTGCGGTATGGATAGACATAGACATACAGAAGACATAAAAAACATGACATAAGGGAATTTTGAGTCAAGCATTGAATATCAAAACTAAATGATTTATCCCCAAATAATTAATTTTCATCTATTACCTTGACACCTGTTGATGTTTTAAATCTATGTTTGACAGTCATAATGTCCCAATGGCAAAGAAGTTAAGTCAGGAACAAAATTTCAGGATGACTTAGATAAAATAGTATTTCCTCAGGGAAATAAGATTTACATGATGAGATGTGCCTGGATTCAGCTTTACACTTGGTAGTCCAAAGGAGGTTTAGGATGGTGGCTGTAGCCAAGACTGATTTTGCTCAGTTTAAGTGTGGTACACCATAGTGAACTGTATTCCATCTATTTAGGCAAAGCCTATTTCCATTTTTAACATAAAGTTTTGTTAACTTTGGTTTTATTGTTTCTACTCTTTCTATTTTATACTTAGCATTCTGTGTTTATTTTACAGAGTACCTGGGATGATATTAAGGAATGATAACAAGAAAACGAAGTGTGAGAGTAATTAGGGACAGTTTTACATCAAAGTCCATCGTATCAATAATAGGTAAGAAGGAACATGCAGAGACAACAATGGTGGACTGAAAGCTCTGTTTTTGGTGGAGAAACTGTAGCAGGGATAGAAGCTTGAATTGGTTCCTTGGAATTCCTCTCCAGATCAAGGAGAGGCCAAGGATTGCCAACAAGTTTCATCCATGATCTCCTTGTGAAGAGAACATAAAACAGTGATCTCCAACAGTTTTGAAAGTAAGGGGTGAGGTGGGGTAGGGAATTAACCTTTCTAACCTGTGATTCTACACCTTTCAAAGAGGCATTGGGTTTATCTCCTTCTTGCCTTAACTATTTTAGGAAGCTGTTTATTGTTGACTTCTTTGAAGTTAAGAATCTTATGAAGGGCAAGTTTTACTAAGTTGCTGGAAAAGCTCCTTCTGCACTAGACGAAAAAAGCTCCCATAAATTTAAGGATTAAAAAGAAAAGCTGTAATTTTTGGAAAACAGCAAAAAGGAGGCTAGAATGTGGAAGGATATGGACTAGATACCTTTCCTGTGGCATATTCAGAAATGTATAAAAGAATGTATGAAGATTTTGAAATTAATTGTAAGAAATTCTCCTGTGGAGATATTTTGTTCATTGGAAAATAAGCAGATGAAAAGATGGGACTTGAAAGTTGACTAGACAGAACCAGAGAAAAAATGTTTAAAGCAGGGGTGTTAAACTCACGTTGTCATGGCGTCATCACGTGACGTATTGGGACTTTCCCCCCATTTGCTAAACCACGCGGAGGCGGGTCCAGCACATGATGCATTCAGCCCATGGGCCATGAGTTTGACACCCCTGGTTTAAAGGAAAGGAAACCCATTAATATAATGGAGCAAAACTATTTGACTATAGAAGAAATTAAGGCTATTTGGGAACAATGTAGTCAGAAGTTACATTATTGTTTGATAGTATAGCAGAGGAACCCCAGATTTTATTGGATAAAACAGACTGCGATTGATTTGAATGTGGATTTGGAGTTTTTAAAAAATGATGCTGTGGATCTGAAAATGAATTTAAAAATACCAGAGTGTAGGAGTGTAAGAATGATATGGAAAAAAAGGTGCCAAAATTAATCCAACCTATTAATTAATGGTATTTATTTATGACCAGGATTGGATGATAAGGTTTTAAGGATCTGTTTATAAGTGGGTACAGAATAAATTCTGTAAAATAAATACTAACTTTATAATGCTTTATTTCTTAGAAAAGCTAGTAAAGTTGAATTAAAAATGGATTTTTAAAAAATTAAGATTAAGATATGTACTTTGAGGGAGGGAAGAGTCATCTTTCATATAATTTCCTTTTCTTTCTATCTCTGCACTATTCTTCTACTTTTTATCTTTTATCTTTTCCTTAATTTGCAGTACTTTTTTGCTTTGTATTTGTAAACTTTGATAAAATTATTGAAAGAAAATTAGGAAAGAAGACCAAAAATACAGAGAAGAAGTCCAAGGTTGCAAATGCTATTAAATCTGCTTAATTTTTGGGTCTGCCAAATTGGTCTAGTGGTTTAAAGCACCAGGTTCACCAGGAGATGGTGAGTTCTAGTACTACGTAAGGCATGAAAGCCGGCTGGGTGATTTTGTGCCAGTCATTCTCTCTCAGTTCAACCCACCTCACAGGGTTATTATCATGGGGAAAAATAGGAGGAGGAAGGACTATATTAAATATGTTCTGTTAGTTTTTTATATAAAAAATAAAGGTAGGATAAAAAATAAAATTGAATAAATATTTTAAATCCCTTCCTATCTCAAGTAGATATGTAGATGTTAGAGTCAGAGTTGAGTTAAAGATTTTCCAACAAAACCATCTTTTGAACTCAGGGAAGATAATATTGTGAAATCTGTCTTACTTAAAGTTCACCTCTCTTTGAAAATACAAGATAAATTTATTAAGCATGCAAACAACAACTGTGTTTAGCAACTTTCTGCAAAGCATTAGCAATTTGCTGAGCAACCTTGAGCAGCCCTGAATAAAAGCAGAACCAAAACTTACATACCTTTGGCTTTTAGAAAGGTAAGATACAGAAAAGGCAATGTATATTACAGCACTTTGAATATTTTTGATAAACACGTCTGGATAATCTGGTCAGTCATTGTTTCCTACCAGGCCAGTATGCAATCTTTGAGATATGGTCAGTGAATATAAACAGTTTGTTGCTGGTTGCCACTGGTTTCTGTCTGAAACTTTCCCTGTTGTTTGGCTCAGGGTTACTTCAGGTTGCTATGAATGTTTTCTTACAAGAACATTATAAACAGTTCATATGTATGGGGCTTCTTAGACAGATAACAGATAATAGATAATCAGGGTTGGAAGAGACCTTGTAGGTCATCTAGACCAACCCCCCACCCAAGCGGGAGACCCTTCACCATTTCTGACAAATGGCAGTCCAATCTCTTCTTGAAGATCTCAAGGGATGGCATTCCCACAACTTCTGAGAGCAAGCTGTTCCATTGATTGATTGTTCTCACTGTCAGAAAGTTTCTCCTTGTTTTCAGGTTAAATCTCTCCTTGTTCAGTTCCCATCCATTATTCCAATATAGACAATTGGTAGTGAATGCAGATTGAATGTATATGGAGGTACATTTTAATCACCACAATAGGATTAATGGAATGAATTCCAGTCTGTTAATGTGGCTGTTCCTGAGTTCCATTACTTGAACTTATGGTTCAAGTTCTTCACTATTTCAAGATGTTGAATAAATTGTAAAGTGTATTTTTGAAGCCTGGGCTAATTGTCAGTTTGGACTAATTAATCACAATCAGTAAAGAAGGTGAATTGTTAACATTAATGTTTAATTCTTTTATTTAGAAAACTAGTCTCCCCACCCCACTCCCTCAAAACCAATAAACATATTTTGGGTGATAACCTGTCAACTTGAAGGCATACTTCTGCTGGTCACTGGCTGCCAGCAGTTTGGCAGTTCGGGTCTCACCGGCTCAAAGTTGACTCAGCCTTCCATCCTTCCAAGCTTGGTAAAATGAGGACCCAGATTGTTGGCAGGCAAGAGGCTAAGTCCATAAACCACTTAAGAAAGGGCTGTAAAGCACTGTGGTATAAGTCTAAGTGCTATTGCTATTGATATACCAGGCGGACAAGCTGAGTTTGTGGCCTTAGCAGCAAACACTCAGGGAAAAGCAGCAGAAGATAGGTCTCTCTTGCTCACTTCAAACTAATCAGGTTGTGCTATAGATTTTATTCATCACAACTAACATAGGGTATTGGTTCCAAAGATCATTTGTACATTCTTGAGCAAACTCCATAATTAAAAAAAACAGTTTAATAACAAATTTTGACTGAGTGCTTAGAAATTTCAACAGGAAGATTTTATTACCACTCAGCCATTGTTTTTTTTCCCTGATGAGATGCTTTGTGTTGTGGTGGCAACACTGTTCACCCTATTGAGGCATGGATGTGATGCACCTTATACCAGGAGCAATCTTCTGTCCACTAGCTGAATGAGGTTTCTCTACAAAAGTTATGTTGGAAGTGTTAAAGGAGGTTATCAAGCAACTTGACAGCTCTGCTTTTTTAGAAATGGGGATTATGTTGTGAGGCAATATTAAAGAAGTGCTTTGCTCCAAAGCATCATTGAAGCAAAATGATCTTTGAAGCTTTGCATAAATTTATAATCAACCCTTAATTATATTAAAGCTACTAAAGATCTAAATCTTTCTGTCTTTCAAATTTGTATAATACATGCATATTGTTATTAAAATGAATCTGCTAATTAGTTTACAGTACTTTATGACCACTAACAACCCAACATGTAGAATGTTTTACTATCAGATAATGCTCTTATTGTTTATTATAACCTTAACAAAGCAGAGTTCAAGTAGAAAAGCATATCCTGAGTGATTTAATAGAAGTCATATTAATTAATACTTGCAATGGATGAGCCAGTATGAAGCAGTATCAAGGTCATACATAGAGTCATTTCTTTTTAAAAAATCCTTTAAAATGTTTGCATTATGACCAAACTGCTTATACTCTTTTGCCTCTGGATTCACTGACAAACACAATTAATTCTTCTGGGTCATCAGTCCTTTCACTATTGAAGAATACAGATTTTTTTCTTTCAGACTTAATGCTACACAGCTTAATATTAATGTAGTCCAAAAATCTATACAAATTCAGACAGTGAATCAGGAAGACGCAATAAAGGAAAATAATAAAAAGGGAACCAAATGGAAGCGAAGCATTCAATAAATAAGTGAACAATTTGTGTTGAAATAGGAATGAGTGGAGGGGATTCTTATGAGGAAGATTTCGTTTCAAATTGTTGCATGCCAATTGAGGTTCCAAACCAGAACTGTTAATTATGAACTTTTTTGCAAAATTTATTACTATATTTTTGGATGAGACTGTAAGATAATGATCTTAATTGTTACATATCATATTTATTTAAAATCCCACTTTGGTGTGTGGGGGAAGATAGGCTTAGTGGAGACAAGTTGCTTTATTTCAACAAAATTGTAAGTCTGTAATTACTTTCAACCTTCAATTTTAAAATTTGTCCAATCTTGCTTAGTCTTGAGGCTAGCCAATGTTGGTTAGGCACTGCATCTAGCATACATATAGCAGTTGGCCAGAACTACTATTATTAAATTTAATATGTATAGTTGTCTATCTACTATCTATGGAATATCCACTCTTTCCAAATGCATGACTACAATTAAGCAAAACAAGCGTGTGTGTGTGTGTGTGTATGTGTGTGTATTATTTGTAAACAATAAAGCATCTCTAGATTAATAGAGACCCTCTGTCTACTGCATATTGCATTACCATTTAAAACCCTGAATTCCTGTATCACCACTGAAAGTTCATGAATGTATCCACCAATAAATTCCACCTCCATCTTTGACCAAGACTCTACATCCCTAAGTCCAGCTTCCTCTATTTAACCCCAGGATTGTGTGACCTACACATGTGTCTCAGCAGGAAGTTTGAAAGTTGAAATAATCAATTAAGTATAAACAGAGGATTTTGTAACATTTTCATGACCTATTCTGACATAGAAATAGATCGAAGTGGATGGTATGGTACCATCAGTCTGTTTAATTTATATAATTTCTCTCATGCAAAGAAAACTCAGTGAAGACTGTCACTCACCTAGTTTGGCAGTTAGATGTGGAAGTTAGTTATGGTCCAGTTAAATGTGATTATTTCAGTGACACCAATTGGATTGACGAGTTGAAGTCTTTCACCTATTAGACAGAGGAATATTTAAATGTTAAGTTTTGAAAATCAATAGTAATAATCTTTGAAAAGAGTTCAACACTGCAAATCAATGGGACTGGAACTGAACAGATTATGCTTTTGAAGCTAAATCAGTGATCCAGTTGCTTTATAGAAGTTAAAAGTTTTAAAGGCTACCTTCACAGTTTCCCAATGAATATTGAATGTATTAGAGTTTCAGTCATAGTGATCACTTAGTTAATTTTGATCTAATCTATTTTTTCCTAATAATTGTATTCCTTTAATCTACAGGATAGTTTTTTATTTATTTGGAGATCATCGGCTGAAAATTTCAAGTTTGTAAATTTATATATTTTAGTGTTTGGAGGCTTTGGTAGTACTAAGCTGGCTCTTAAACTCTGCATGTAGAATATTGAACTTGAAACAGATTGCTTAATTTGGGGGTGGGGTTAGGATAAACTTCATTCCTGTACACTAACTTTAAAATGATGAACAATGTGAAATGGACAAAATAGGTGGAATACCAGGGGTGGTATTCTACCAGTTTGGCCAGGATAGCTCCAAGGATCATCTATGAGCGAACCGGTTCACTCCACCCACCTGCCCCGGCTCTCTATTCTGACCTTTATTTCCTGGTTTTCAAGCTCAGCTGCTTCAAGCGGCACAGTGGATCGCCACACATCAGCTGTTGAAGTGCAGGATTGCAGCAGAAAGTCAGTAGTTTGTGTGTGTGTGAAGTGCATGTGCACGCGCAAAGCGCGCGCTCACTGAACTGGTTGTTACATCGGTTGAATCACACCCCTGAGCCACACCCACCAAGCATTGCCCACAGAACCAGTGGTAAAAACATTTGAATCCCACCATTGGTCCTGCCTCATGTATTTTAACCTCCATACCACAACAAAATAGCCCAGACAAGTACGTACCTTCTCATTATCAGAATGAGATTTATCTATTTCTTTTTAAAAATTCATAATATTTATTATGATGCACAAGTGACTGCCAAAATGATTGAATATACAGTTTTATGCTTATTTTATGAAGCAGTGATGGTAGTGGCTGTATTATATGTATATAGAGAATAGAATAGGATTCTTTAATGGCCAAGTGTGATTGGACACACAAGGAATTTGTCTTGGTGCAAATGCTCTCAGTGCACATAAAAGAAAAGATACATTTGTCAAGAGTCAAGAATCATAAGGTACTTTGTAAATAGTTGGACAGTGTTGAGGGAATTATTTGTTTAGCATAGTGATGGCGTTCGGGCAAAAACTGTCCTTGTGTCTATTTGTTCTGGTGTGCAGTGCTCTATAGCGTTGTTTTGAGGGTAGGAGTTGAAACAGTTTATGTTCAAGATGTGAGGGTCTGTAAATATTTTCACAGCCCCCTTTTTGACTCATGCAGTATACAGGTCCTCGATTGAAGGCAGGTTGTTAGTAATTGTTTTTTCTGCAGTCCTAATTATCCTCTGAAGTCTGTGTCTGTCCTGTTGGGTTGCAGAACCAAACCAGACAATTATAGAGGTGCAGATAAAAGACTCAATAATTCCTCTCTAGAACTGTATCAGCAGCTCCTTGGTTTGAGCTTTCTGAG
Source organism: Naja naja (assembly GCA_009733165.1). NCBI lineage: Eukaryota > Metazoa > Chordata > Lepidosauria > Squamata > Elapidae > Naja > Naja naja. The sequence continues at coordinate 16,626,045 of CM019154.1, read as the reverse complement.
TTGGCACAGAAAGAACATTCTTTGTTGTGCTTTTTTGATGACATTTTTGGTGTTTGGTGTCCATTTTAGGTCTTGTGATATACTTTGTTTTTATGATTTCATTACTGTACCATAATAAATGTACTAACTCCTAGTAAGGGAGGGAGGAAGGGAGGAGATGGAGCAGTATTTTGAATAATTCAGTCTGAGATGCTTTATAAAGAGATCCAGCTTTATACCTGAAAACTTACAAAGCAGTTGTAGCCAGGAATGCTTTTGTTTGGTTTCATGTGGGTCTTTTTGATGAGAACCATCAGAGACAATTGTTTAATTATTTCAAAGTGAATGATTTGATGCTATCTGTAAAGAGTGTTCAGATTACAGCAATGAGGAGACTGCAGGGAAGGCTGTGTAAGACAAAGGAGGATCTTCACAGTGGTTACTTGGCACACCTTAACTTGGGAGGCCAGGCTACCATTTCCCTGCTGAAATTTAGAAGCATACTTTTTAAAACCAAGTTGAACTGTAGAAGAGGGGACTTCCTTTTTCTGCAAATTTTAAGAGCCACGATGGTGCAGTGGTTAGAGTACAGTACTGCAGGCTACTTCTGCTGGCTGCCTGCAATTTGGCAGTTCAAATTTCACCAGGTTCAAGGTTGACTTAGCTTTCCATCCTTCTGAAGCGGGTAAAATAAGGACCCAGATTGTTGGGGGCAATATGCTGACTCTGTAAACTGCTTAGAAAGGGCTGTAAAGCACTATACAGCAGTATATAAATCTAAGTGCTATTGCTATTGCTATTTTATCATTTTAATTAATTTTTGAAATTATTTTATTAGTTTTTTTTATTTTTATGTTAGTCACTTAAACATTTTATATTTATTTGAAAGCTTGCTGTCTGCTCTATCCTTCAAATGAAGGATAAAAAATATAAAATAAATATATTGCTGGGTGCAATGGATGTAACACATCGTATTAATAAACTGCATATACAAGTTAATGCTGGGGGGAATCCTAGATATTTCTTTATCTGTTTTATCTATTATTTTATTTAAAATTATTTTGACTTTAAGTATACATTTTTCACTGGATAAAAAAACAAAACATTAAGAACAGTTTCTCATTATAGAGTCTTCAAACCAATTATTAAAATTAAAAACTTAGTCTTCTACAGAGTGATGACATCAAGCCACATTTTAGTAAACCCTTCATTATTCTATTATAAGACAAATGCCAACAGTTTTAATATCAGATTTAGGAAAGAGCAAGAAATAAACGTATTGCTGAATAATTTGCAGGAAGTTGCAAAATCCTACTGTAATATTTTTCCTTTTGATATTTTTGCCATTAATCAACTAATGCAACTTAAAAGGTGAAACTAATATATGAGATAGACTCATTACATGCAAAGCAAGATAGTTCAAGCCATGATTTGTCATAATTGTGATGATTATGGCTTACAGCTCATGAAAACCCCAAATCCACAATCTCAGAAAATTAGAATATTACATGCAATCAATAAAACAAGGATTGTACATAGAACAATATCGGACCTCTGAAAAGTATAAGCATGCATATGAACTCAATACTTGGTTTGGGCCCCTTTTGCAGCAATTACTGCCTCAATGTGGCGTGGCATGGAAGCTATCAGCCTGTGGCACTGCTGAGGTGTTATGGAAGACCAGGATGCTGTTGAAGCGGCCTTCAGCTCTTCTGCATTGTTCAGTCTCATGTCTCTCAACTTTCTCTTGGCAATGCCCCATAGATTCTCTATGGGGTTCAGGTCAGGCAAGTTTGCTGTCCAATCAAGCACAGTAATCCCACGGTAATTGAACCAGATTTTGGTGCTTTTGGCAGTATGGGCAGGTGCCAAGTCCTGCTGGAAAATGAAGTCAGCATCTCCATAAAGCTCATCTGCAGAAGGAAGCATGAAGTGCTCCAAAATCTCCTGCTAGACGGCTGCATTGACCCTGGACTTAATGAAGCACAGTGGACCAACACCAGCAGATGACATGGCTCCCCAAATCAACACAGACTGTGGAAACTTCACACTGGACTTCAAGCATCTTGCAGTCTGTGCCTCTCCATTCTTCCTCCAGACTCTGGGTCCTTGGTTTCCAAATGAGATGCAAAAGTTGCTCTCATCAGAAAAGAGGACTTTGGACCACTGAGCAACAGACCAGGTCTGTTTTTCTTTAGCCCAGGTAAGACGCTTCTGATGACATTTGAAGCCCATGTCCAGGATCCGTCTGGGTGTGGTGGCTCTTGATGCACTGACTCCAGCCTCAGTCCACTCCTTGTGAAAGTCCCCAACACTCTTGAATGGCCTTTTCCTGACAATCCTCTCCAGGCTGCGGTCATCCCTGCTGCTTGTGCACCTTTTTCTTCCACACTTTCCCTTCCACATAACTTTCTATTAATGTGCTTTGATACAGCACTTTGGGAACATCCAACTTCTTTTGCAATTACCTTTTGAGGCTTTCCCTCCTTATGGAGGGTGTCAATGATGGTTTTCTGCACAACTGTCAGGTCAGCAGTCTTTCCCATGGTTGTGATTCCTACTGAACCAGACTGAGAGACCATTTAAAGGCTCAGGAACCCTTTGCAGGTGTTATGGCTTAATTAGCTGATTAGAGTGGGACACTTTGAGCCTAGAATATTGCACCTTTTCCTTTTCACAATATTCTAATTTTCTGAGATTGTAGATTTGTGGTTTTCATGAGTGTAAGCCATAATCATCACAATTACGACAAATCATGGCTTGACATATCTTGTTTTGCATGTAATGAGTCTATCTCATATATTAGTTTCACCTTTTAAGTTGCATTTCAGAAATAAATGAACTTTTGCACGATATCCTAATTTTTCGAATTTCACCTGTACCTACATCTTTCCATTTTGTTCTTTTCTTCAAAATATCTATAGGAAATAATTTTTTAAAATAGTAATATCATTTCATGCTTTTATCATATCAGGCATTTCCTTTTCCTTTATCTTCTCCTTATCATTAAATCTTGCTTTTCTAAATATGAGTTTCTAAAGAAAGAATAGCCGGAGAACCCAGAAATAGTTCTTCTTAACTAATATGCATTAGTGCATGGAGAACTATCTGAGTGGATTTGGGTAACCAGCAAGAGACAGACAGCATTTCCAAGGAAAATAATATTTAGCTGTGTGGGGGTGAATATATGTATGATGTGAACAGTCAACATCAGCTTTAATTTTAATATATTGCACTGTGTGAAACTTTTAAAAGACAAGGATTCTAAAATTCACATAACCCCCATTGGTGCTAACAATGCTATCATAAGAATATTATAGGAGGCAATGTCAAATCTCTAGTTGACAGGAAAAAGCTGAAAGTTTTAAGAGCATAAAGACATCTTCAATCATCATTTTCATCTTTCTGGAGAAGTAGATTTACCTATTAGGTGCAGGAAAAACCTGTAATTTCACAGGGTTATATGACTGCAGACAACTTTACCTCTCAGACTGGGTTTTTATGAGCTAGCATGAAATACTCTAAATAGCCTTTAAAACTGAAAACTGAAAATGTGAAACTACAATCCAGCCTTAAATGCTCACTTTAGCAGTGATTGCATCAAAATCCAGGAGAGCTCTATTCCATTTCTGGGGTATCATTGTAGGCTTCAAAAAAAGTGTTATATTACAAGTGTGTGATGAGTGAACTTCTAAAAATTATGTAGCAATTTATCCTTGTACAGTTATACAAGTTATATTGAGATACCATGATTAGCATCCTATTTACCAGTAACAATGTCAGTCTGTGACAATTGATCCTAATTTAGCCAATATGACACTATTCATACCCAGAAGAAGAGGTTGAGATTGGAGAAACCTCAAAAAATGCATAAGTGCAATAATATTTTACAAGAAATGAAATCCAACTATGTAGGGAATTATACCTTTCAACACAGAAAGGCCTGAGGTAAGCATAGAATATTGATGTACTGACCAGGATAGAAAGTGAAAGCCAGACTAGCATTGCAACTGAAGGAAAAAGAAAGTTTAGTTATCTAATTAGCACTCTCTGTGGACTTGAAAAAAGATGCCAAGGGTTTAAGAAATAAATGTGAGCCTTTAAATTGTCACATCTTTTTGTCAAGCTCATGTGAAAACCTGAAAAAAAATCTGCTATAATTAAGAGTCAGGAGTTTTAGTTCAATGGCAAGCAAGCACAGAAGTTAGTGTTTTAGCTACTATAAGTACTGCAAATATTTTCCTACATGACAGTGAGATTCTTTGTACAGCATATTCAATACCAATGTTTGAAGATATTTCTGAGATAAATAATAAAAGCTAAATACTCTGAAAGCCAAACTTCAATCTTCAATATATACAGTAGGTGACACCAATCCTTTTTCAAAAACATCTGTCTAGTCAGCATTGGCAAAAGAATGTTGGATTAAGTAAACTTGTTCAGATATAATCAGATTGTTTGATTTATTGACTGAAAATAAGAGGTGTAATAGTATCATACTGTAGCTACAATGAGAAATACTGTTAGGTTTGGACTTATTCCAAATTTTCATGAGAAAAATATTGTCTCCAACCAAACCCGCATCATTTATTCAATCTTTTTTGTTGTTATGTTTGCAGTTTATTTCACCACTTTTGTATGAGATATGAATATATGATTTTTATCCCAAGTCATGGGATAAACTAGATTTGCTCATAACCACCCATATATGTTGATTCATCTGGTAATACTACAAAATGTCTAAGTTTGCTCTGACTTTAGAAGTAAATTCTTTTTTAATAGGTTTCCTAATCTATGGCCATGGAGATATGTAGGATCTGATCTTGAATTTGTAACCTGGAGGGTGGCAGATTAGAAAACCTAATTTTATATTATTATGTATACTATTAGTTTCAGTTGCTTTGTGGGATGTTAAATAGAAGGTGGGATAGGGCAAACCCCTTTCCTCTTATAGGTTCTGACAGGGCACAGAGCTAGCAATTGCTGCCTGATTTAACATTATGGAAAAGTAACATGAACATTTGGCTAAAGACAGACAAAAAGAACTGCTGCCTGAAGTGGAACAGAGAGTACATAACTTCCAGATTTAATCACACTGACATTTCTAAAAAAAATAAAACCTATCCAAAGTGTTTTTACCATCACCAAAATCTGTTTCTGTTGTAGCATAGGCAAAACAAGTCACTTGTTACAATAGGAAAGAACTATGAGGACAGAATTAGACTATCTTGAAGATTTTTTAATAGTAAAATGAAATAATAAGCCCTTTTTGATTATTACAGTGAATAACCTTCAAGTACTCTGAACAAAGAAATGACAGATAGCAAGAAATGAGGCTGAATTTTGAAGAGCCCAATGCTGAACATTAAGAACAGTTTCCGGTGTCTCCAATGAAAAGTGTATTTGAGGGTTGTTTTTTAAAAAATTCAAGTTAAAAAAGAAAGAAAGAAAGATAGCAGGTCACCTTCTCTCCTAGCTGTGCTTAATGCAAAAGTAGAGTCACTTTGTTCTAACAATAATTCCATGACATTTCAATAGGTGGCTTTCAGCTTTTTCATAAAGAACTTTTCTCTAATTAATGGATTGTTAACGGCAGCAACGTCTAGCCTTTCTACAGAACATTTTGTGAAGGGAAAAAAAGAGGAAGAAGATTTCTCTGAGCATAAGAGCTGCAAATGATATATAGCATAAAATGGTAATAATCTTACCTTACCAAATAATACCAAAATCTGAAATATACCACATACCCAGTGTGAATTACAGATTTACCAAAGCAACATGATGCAAATACAATAATGGAATTAATTACATGGAGACATTTATACTCATTATGTGAATCTTAATTGGTTTGGGGAAGATTATGTTTATTTCTTTTAATCATTGCAAGACTTTCCTTTCTTCTATATTTTATTATTTTAAAGCACACAAAAGATATTAAAAAAAAGATTGACTAAAACAATAGATGTGAATTGTATTTTAAAAAACACAATATAGTATTATATTTTACTTCTGATCAGTAGGAGGACTGCCCAATAAAAAAAGAAAGTGAGTAAATTTCCCACCACCCCCAGGACAGAAAGTAAGAAAAGGAAATAATACAGTACATAAATGACAGTTTATTGGATCCTACACATTTCAAATCTCAATCCTTTAGGAACAGTTTTTTGTACCACTGATCTAAATTTTTTGTTTCTCCTCCTCCTCCTCCTTCCATGTCTAGATCAAACTTTATACTTCCAGAATGAAGGCACCTTCTTGACTTTGTCATTGGTCAAAAATAAGTCATTATCAGTACATGTTTATATTTCTAGTAGTAGCCAATATATCAGCAGATAGGCCGCCTCTGTGTCTCTCCCCATTCAGCTGCATAATTATTTTTTACAAAAGAGCTCAAGACTAGTGACTCAAGTTGAATAAAAGTTTCCTTTTTGGAAAAAAAAAGTTATATACATTTAAATATGTTGAAAAGCATATTTTGGGAGCCTTCTTCTTTTCATCATCTTTGTTTGGTGTCTACTCATTATTCCTTTCCTATTTATCGGAACCAAGTTCTCTTCCTTGATCATGTTTCTGATTGTCTTCTTCCAGATTATTCCTTCCATAATCTGCCTTGATGAATACAGACTCATGGATTGGAATCTGATGTTGGAAAAAAAGGATTCTGCACTCTAACTGGAAGAGTAAAGAGGTATTCACTTTTTTTACTCAGCAGCTGGTTTTTAAATTATGTTGTTTATTGTTCCTGACAGTTAATATGAGTAATTTTTTATAAATGCTTGTTGGATATATATTTTTCTTTAAATATGCCATACCGTATCATAATATTATTTAGACCTTACATTAATCTGGCACAATTTTTCCCATTCCTGAAGGTATATTTTACCGATGTCCATTAGGCATTATAATTAGTGTTAATGCCACTGTGGTAGAAAGTGCCACTAAAATTTATTAAAGCAAATTATGGAAAACAAAATCAAGGGTTATATGAATGGTATTATATATCATGCATTAACATTAATTGGCGTGAATGTTAATTGTCCAGGATTGATGTTGTTGGGTTTTTAAAGCAGAATGACATTGAACATGAATTGCAAACATTACTAATACTTTGAGGGAATTGACAATGCCCTATAATGTAGAACAGGAGTCTTCAAACTTGACAGCTTTAAGACTTGTGGACTTCAACTTCCAGAATTCCTCCTCCAGTCATGTTAGCTCAGGAATTCTGGGAGTTGAAGTCCACAAGTCTTAAACTTGCCAAGTTTGAAGACCATTGATATAATTTATGATTAGCACTATTATTTGTTACTGATGAAGTAATGTCCTATATAAATTATTTTCATAATCATCAATAAATATTTCATCAGCAATTTTGTTTTTTTAAAGGTGTATTTGAGCTTGGAAAAAACTTTTTGAAGTAAATGAACACTTTAGAAATTTATGATAAACAAGATTTTTTTAAAAAAATGAATGTACAATTTTATAATCTACTAAGAACTAAGTGTTTTTACCCATTGCCATTATATAATGCAAGTAATCAAACTTGATCAGCAACTCAATTGCTATTTTAGATGAATCTTTGTTGGCTGGCAGTGGAACCTCTTAGTACCCAGTCTTTGTATCTTGACCATGGAAAAAATAGACTTGGTGTCATTAAATTCATTAGTCTGAAGAAACTAACAATACCCATATGTCGAATTATAAATATCATTTGTTTCAGCCAATGAGGCATTAAAAAGAAACCAAAGTTCATTGGTTTGAAACAATGTAGCTCAGTGATGGCAAAACTTTTGGGCACCGAGTGCCCAAAGTGCACGCAAGCCCAAAATTCAATGCATGCCCCCCTGCATGCCCCTCTGCGCATGTCCCCTGCACATGTGCATGTGCCCCCACATGCCCCCCACCCCCTGTGCATGCACCCCACCGCCATGCATGCATGACAGAGATCCAAAGATGAGCTGGCTGGCGGGAGGTGTGCATGCATGTGCGGTGGAGCTGACCTGGGGCAATGGCGCACATGCCCACAGAGAGGGCTCTGTGTGCCAACTGTGGCACGCGTGCCATAGGTTTGCCACCACTAATCTATCTTTTTTCTTTTAAATTATGCTAAAACATATACTTATCTGACAAACAAATCTGAATCATTGAGTTTTTAAAAATTTTAATTATGTAATCCACATTCATACATCTTGCTAATATGATATTTTAGTCCTCTAAATCATAACAGTCATGAAATTTGTTAGTATAATTCCTGAATTACTACCGCTTATTAAGAATCTATATTTCTATACTAAATGAGAATATACTACAGCATATCTTTAGGCAACAATTTAATTGTCTTCAAAATTCAATAAATTCACTGCATGCTACAGCCATATAACCACCTCAAGATTTTTCAAAGTGCTTCTAAATATGTGTACATTGCAAGGTACTAGAATACAGTAAATTCTACTATCTCTTTTGTTATTTATTGATTAAAAAGTCTAACAGCTGATCCAATGTTCACTGTGTATATCCATAAACATATACACAATAAATCCTTTTCAAAACTTTTCACATTTGATAGTAAGGTCATATGAAAAAATAATTGCATTAATTTCAGGGAAGCCTACATTAGCTTCATAATAAATAAATAGGCTACACTTAATTAAATAATTCCTTAGGTCTTTTGAGGTCTATCTATACTGAAACCAAAACATCTTTTAAGTCTGATATCTATCCTACTTAAGACATGATTTACTAATTTGTTCTCTAAATTATTACAGATGAACATACAACAATGCTTGCATTTTTATGCTGAGGACTGTCGTCCAGGTCCTTCTATCTGATTTCAAACTCTGTTATTAAATTTTAGTCTGTTTTGCTGTATGCAATATTTATCCCATTCACAATATTTTCTTCTTATTTAAAGAATGCATCTTTTATTTTTCTTTAAAAACATATTCAAAGAATGATACTGAATTCAATATGCTACGAAGGATAGGCCAAATGAGCTGCAAAATTTGTAAAACTAAAATCTATTCACTATGTAGATATAGGATTCACATTGGTCTAACCATCCTTAAGAATTTAGTGTTTACAAGTTCTGAGTAGGAGGTTACATATCCTTGTTAGTCTATGGTGCCACAAAATCAAGAAGCTGGTAGCACCTTTTCCAACTAACACATTTTATTAAAAAGCATAACCATTAATGAATTGCAGTTTACTTCATCAGGTACACATGGTAATTGGACTAATGTAGGATTTAAATTGGAAGGGAAGTTGAGGAGAAGGCAGGATGGTTATGCAGATGCAAGTTACATATACTACTGGTAATACCATATAGTTACTCTTTCACTAACACAATTTATCCAAAATGTTTGTCTTCTTTTTATAATTTTACAATTAAGATCCATCTTGCTTTATCTTTGAATTGATCCACTACTTTCCAAGTTGTTGACTTAACATTCATTATTACTCCATTTTCTTAGTTTTTCCAGAAGTTACATATTCTCTTCCCTTGGTTTATTTTATTTAACACACACCATTATCAATTCAGAAGATTACTTTTTGAAACAATTAAGCAGACATGATAAGTGAAGAAGGACATTTTGCTGCAATATGCCAGCATTAAGGCTCACGTTTCACAAGCCACCCAATAGGAAATTGTGAAACCGTGTCTCTCTGTACAGGCAAGATCTTCTCCTTTTTCCAAAAATTAAAGGAATACTTTTGTGGACATCAGTTTGATTCAGATAAAGAGATGGAAAATATGATCAAGCCCTGGTTGAAGAGACAAGGTGTGGAGTTCTTTTGTTGACATCTTTAGGAAGCTTGCATGTTGTTGGCAAAAGTGTGCAGTCAATGGCGATAAGTGTGCTGAGAAGTAAATATAGGTAACAAAAGAGCTGGTTTCAAGAATTATTTTCCACTTTTTTTTCTGAAATACCTCTGTTAAAAGTAAGGTTTGGGAGGTTGAAGTATTACTGTTCATTTCACCATTCATTCTGCATAAACTAAAGCATTATCCATTGTAACATAATATGAATTAATTCCAAACAGTTAATTTTAATGTTATGCTATCCCTAATATCTGAAGCAGTATCCTCTCAATATTTTTATCTATATCTCAAAATACATCTCAAGCATTTACTTATATGAAGATTATGGGATATCTGTAAAACTTAACAAAGTGAAGTGCTTACTTAAAGTAATACATCATCTAGTTTATGATTTAGAAGTGCTTGATTAAAATAACAATGGTTATTAATAATGCAATCCTTTTCAGTGTATTCAGAATTCCCAAAAGATTGCAATCAATTAAAGAATTTTCAATCTGCAGGTAGTGCCTTCTCTAAAATAAGATGCTTTACTGATGGTGCCATGACTTCAACTCAGTTATTAAGTGATACTTGAAAAAATAGCTGTTGCTTTAATACTCACTAGGAGCAAGACCAAACACACTAAATCTGAGTACTGAGCATTACATTCTCAAAAGGGCTTGAACATGTCAACATCTCCTAAGATTTATTTTATCTATTCATTTTTACACGTCTATACTTTTTAAATAAACTTACGGATTCCTTAAGGTACATTTTTATATCTACCTGTCATCATTAGAAGTACCCCAAAGCAGAAATACAAAGATAGTCCAATTTAATTCAATATCTGTATCTGGAATGAGGGTTGGAAAAATGGAAGTTTATCCGCCAAGAGATTAATCTGGGGAAATATCAGTGTTTTTGTTATTTTCAGCAGAATGGGATGAAATTATTGTTATGAGAATATGGTGTGATATATGAGTTTCTGAACATAATGCAAGAGGGTCTCAATGTATCCCTTATGACAGAGATGATTAGGAGGTCTGAGGCAATCAGCTTTGCTTTCCCACAAATAAATCAGTCACTGGGGTTTTTCAGCTACTAAAACAACTCACAAAACATTGCACAATCAGTCAGGGTGAAATACTAGCTGGCACTGAGGTAGAGAAAATGGTGAAACTAAGGTTGTTTTTCAATCAGGATCTTTCACTTCCGAGACACTGTGATTGGGATGTTTAATGCTGACCTAATCACAAGAATTATTGTCACCCCACCTGCCTCCTGTCCTCACAATGGCAATAAGATAAATGATCCCCTTCTACACCTCAAACCCATTTCTGGCACAACTGAAATTCTTAGCACAACACAGTTGCAGTAAAGCAAATTAAAAACCAAGTTGAATGGAAGCTCATACCTTGGATGGAATAAGTTCAGACTTCAGACCTAGTAAATGGAAATTACCACCATAATGTTGTCTGACCTTTCATTAATAAAAATTCACACTACAAGTCTTCCTTCATAAGAAGCATTTTAAAAGTATAAATGCACTGCTATTGTTCAAGAAAGAGCCAGTTTGGTGTTGTTAAGCGTGGTTAAAAATATCAAGCTAGAATTGTGGGTCCCAGTCTCCTGCCTTAGGCAGAGAGCAAGGCTGAGTGACCTTGGGTATGTATGGTCAAGCAGCCTTGAATACTGTTTCTGAAAAATGTATCATATATATGTATGTGGATAAGCCAAGACTTTAGGTATCAAAATATACTCATTGAATTGGGTTCCATTTAACTGCAGGTGAGCTTATCTGCAAGTACATATGGTAACACTTTTTTTAAAAAAGTACCTCTACTTTAGTATCTCTAAAATATCTCTTATCTGGTCTCTTATAAGCTCATCAGAATACACAATACAGAATGACGAAGTTGAAGGGATCTTGGAGGTTTTCTAGTCCAACCCCCTGCTCAAGCAGGATACCTACTTCTTAAAAGCTTCCAGTGATGATATATCCAGAACTCCTGCTGTTCCTCAGGTTTATTGTCCTCACTGCTAGGAAATGTCTCCTTAGTTCTAGTTTGCTTCTCTCCTTGATTAGTTCCCATCCATTGTTTCTTGTCTTCCCTACTGGTGTGCATGTATGTAGGTAACTTTGTAAAATGGAAAAATTAACCTCATAGTATGATGTTGCAGAAGAGAGAGAGAAAAAATAGCCAATATTGCACAAGAGACATGGATTAAAATCATAATCTTTCAAAGGAAAGGAAATCCATCAAAACAAGAAGAAATAAGAAATGAGAAAATAGCCAATAGATAACCTGTATAGCACAGGAACTGGATCCAAACAGTTGGTTATATACGTGCTGTATTAAATTCTCTCTGTCTTAAATAACTTATTTGGAAATTGAGGTGGCGACTAGAGGGGGTGGAAACCCATCCAAAACGAACAGTATGGAATATAATCTCGGCTTCCTTTGCTTTCAGGAAAGTTTATGCAGAAATATTCTTTTTTCCCAACATGCCATCTTCAGATGCCTTGAATTACAGGTCATATATATTTATTTAAAAGATTTATGTAGTCACCCATCTTAAGCAACTCTGGGCAGCTTACAAAAACCATAAAACCAATAAATAAAACAATCATAAAAACAATAAAATAATAAAAACCCTGCACTGTAATTATTCCCCTTGGGGTTCAGCAACTCCTCAGCCTCTTTCAATGCCTTCTACACATCTAATCCCAGAGCCTCCATAAAAAGCCAGATCTTAATGGTTTCTAATTCAACTAGAAAGCCTTGGTGGTGCAGGCTGTTAAATGCCTAGCACTTAAGTTCCAGCTGCCTGCAATTAGTGCAGGCTCGAATCCCACCAGGCTCAAGACTGACTCAGCTTTCCATCCTCTCGGGGTAGGTAAATTGAGGACCCAAGATTGTTGGGGGCAATAAGCTGACTTTGTAAAAATGCCGCTTAGTAATAAGCAGGCATATACAGTGGAATGAAGGCTATTGCTGAGCACATTGGGTTGTATCCCAAAAATTGTAAGCTGCCCTGAGTCTTCGGAGAAGGGCAGCATATAAATGTAATTTAAATAAAAAATTGGCCATAGCCATTGACCCTGCTGATTGCCAGTAATGGGAACTGGAGTCTCATACATCTGGAAGGCATCACTTGGAGAAAACTATTTAGTGCTATAAGTAGTATAAGGAATGAAGGGTTGCTCAATCAACTTCTTTTCTAGAGCTTTGCCAAAGAATTGTCTTAGTACTCTCAGTAGCGTTCAATTAGCATGAAATGATGTACCAGATTTTATGGGAACTTCTCTTTTGCCTTGTAGCATATGTCTCTTTTGTGCACTCCAAGGTCTTTTTGCTTGTAATATCCTATGATTTGAATTTGGTAATTTATAAGATGCTAATGGATTGATGATTATTTTTATATGTGCTGAAGTTGAATAAGGTGACCTATGGTCCTTCCTTGCAGTTCTATTATCCTTTTAATGTCAGTGTTGCTTTGGTCTGAATGAGTTGTATAATGACTGGTGCAGCATTTCCAGTTCTTTGATTGATCTATGTAATAGTAGCAATTTCTCATTTCCTGAGCAACAAATAGACAACAGAATTTGAGAAAAAATAGCACACTAGAAAGGATTTCAAGGACATAAATGCTTAATTTGAAAGAGAAGACTCTTAAATATAAATGTTTGTCGACTTGGCATTTAAATTTCTCTTTGCTGGTGCTCTGCTGGAAGGGAAGTATTTCTGTAGAATTAATGACAGGTCATTATTTTTAAAACTTTTAAAATGTCTCTTGAGCGCCTCTAAGTAGCAAGTTAGGCTATACTTTACACAAAGTATTATTACACAGATGATAAATCATTGAGAACTGCTGAATAATTTTTTACTAAAATTACCTTTGCTTGCCAAATCTGAACTTTGTTCAAAGCTGCAAAAACTGCAATGAAAATTCTCTTTAAAATAGCCCTTGCTTACACTATTGGATTTATAGCTGTACCTCATATTGAGACATACATTTACATTCCTCATTGAAGGTTACTCCTACTATTATGCTTATGTCTTTGTGTCATAGGGCTTCAGCTGAGATCCAATTACTTTGACTTCACTCTTTATACTGCTCATTCTTTGTATTGTTTCACACTGTGGAAAAAATAATGCAGCTTTAAAAAGATGTTATGCTTGTTCCCCATGCATTGTGAAGTATCAGTTTGAATTATTTCCAAAGTGCTGCATAACTCTAATACTTATTTGCAATGAAAAGCATAAGCATTAATCTCCTTCAGTATTAAAATAACAATCAAACAATTTCCAGTAGTTTTGAACATTTCAGAAAAAGTTTAATAATAGTTGGTTGCCATTTATGTTAGAAATGAAGTTCAGGAACATAAACTTACATGATCCAGACTTCTTTCATAATTTGCTATATTTGGATCTTAAATCCATAAGTCTGAAAATATGAATATAAATAACATTGCATTTTAATATGTTTATATTCTTTGATTATGCATATACTGGCATTTGGCATCTATCAAGAATGGTTTACATCCATGGGGTTGAATAATTATGAGACAGTAAATGATTTGCAGTGTTGATTTGTGCTGTTTGTCTTGTCTTTTTGTCTTTTCCTTTCCTTTCCTTTTTGATATAGTAACAAGGAAGAGAATGTTTTAGCTATTTGACTTCTAACTTTAGAGTTTACATAGGAGAAGCACATGGAATTGATAAAGAGGAAAGTAGAAATGTTTCTGGACATATTTGGACAATGGGTTAATAAGACAGAAGCTACAGTAATAAATTCTATTGAATCATTATGTGCATTATTTCTCTCTTAGAGTAGTTCAAATCCGAATTAATATTTTTGTGAATCATGGTTTATATGAATCTAGGCAGAAATAAAGGAAAGCAAGAAGGAAAAGTCTTCACACTCACACAACGATGTAATTATTCTCCTTTTCATTATTTGAAAGTTTACCCACTTGATAAAATCTTGATGACCCTAACAACTGCATTTCAATTTTAAGAATAATCTTAATGTTTGATACTTTCTTTGCTCTTGCTATACATGCATGTAGTAAATGTATCATATTGGAGAATAGATTGAACTTTTAGGTTATCCCAAGATCACATTAAGTAGGCTGAATTGTTAGATTAGCTTTGTCTTCATTGTCTGTTTTTACCAGATCAAGATTCTACAATTATATGCAGAGTTTACACTCCAATTGCTTTTCATTACCTGTACAATGCATTTCATTCAATGTGTCCAAAGATGCATCAGTGTCAAAATGGTGAAAACCAATGACCTCCAAATACCAGCTGGAACCTTCTCCCCTAGGCCATTAAGTTGTCTACATAAATACTAAGCATCAAGTCATTTGTTTTTCCCATTGACAACAGTGGACCATAGAAAATGGATGTTAAAGATTGTGATTAGCCTTCCGGATATTATAGGCACACACATGTCCATTCAAGCATTCATTTGTTTAGAAAATGCCAGCAATCAAGTATTAAAAACATTTTAGTTAGAAATGTTCGTATGGCTGAATTCTTCCACCATTATTGAGTGATGTAGATAAAAAAAGGTTTGCCTTTCAAATGTAATCTCCTTCATACTTTGTATGATAACATCAGGAAATTATATTTAAGCCACAGTAATTCCTTTATATGTATGTGTGTGTGTATTAACATTGTAAAGAACTATGTAAACAAAATAATAATACTGGTAATAATAATACTGGTAATAATAATAATAATAATAATAATAATCATCATCATCATCATCATCATCCCCCAGTAAGGCACTACCTTGATGTGGTTATGGGGTACAAGACCAAAAAAATAATGATAATGAATCATGCCCTTCATCCTCACAGCAACATTGACAGACTCTATCTACCAAGGCAAATAGGTGGGCATGGAATGTAGCAGATAGTTGAAGAAGAAAAAAGGGATTTGGGAAAATATCTGAAGGACAATGGAGAAGATGCACTGAAGTTAATATGCCAGGAAGGCTTGCTAACTACCAGAGAGACCAAACTGTCCTACAAGAAAGACCAAATGAAGAACAGAATGGAAGCATGGGAAGACAAAACACTACATGGCCAGTACATTAAAAAATGCAGGGAAAGCAGATAATAACAAGACCTAACAATGGCTAAGAGCAGGAAAGTTAAAGAAAGAGACTGGGGGATTAATTCTGGCTGTGCAAAACCAAGCTTTAAGGACAAATGTATACAAAGCCAGAATTGAGAAGACAGGAACAGACAGTAAGTGTTGCCTATGCAAAGAAGCTAAAGGAACAGTGGACCATCTGGTAAGCTGCTGCAAGAAGATTGCATAAACTGACTACAAGCAGTGGCATGATAAAGTAGCAGCAATGGTGCATTGGAAGATCTGCAAGAAATATCATTTGCTTGTAAGCAAGAACTGGTGGGACCATAAAATAGAAAAAGTCATAGAAAATGAAAAAGTTAAATTGCTCTGGGACTTCAGAATCCAGAGAGACAGGCACCGGCCACATAACATCCTGGACTTAACAGTTGTCAATAAGAAAGACAAAAAAAGTCTAGATAGTGGATAGGGCAGTGCCTGGAGACAGCAGGATAGAAGAGAAAGAACTGGATAAGATAACAAAATACAAAGACCTACAAATTGAAATAGAAGACTATGGCGAAGGCAAGCAAGGGTAGCACCAATAGTAATAGGTGCCTGGGATTCAGTCCCAAAACAACCAGAACACTACTTGAACACCATAGGCACTGACAAATTTGCCATCAGTCAATTGCAAAAGGCAGCTTTGCTTGGAACAGCTTCCATCCTGTGATATCTGTAACAACATCAAACATCCAGATTTGCCTTTCCCAAGTCCTTAGTAAGGACTCATTGGGTAGACAAAAATGCCAAATCCAGTTGTGATGCCGCAGAGGTGTGGGGAGGGAAGAACAAGCTTCATTTTCTCATCCCCAATCTGCACATCTGAAGGCCCTTCGAGGGGCACACAGATCTTGTGAAGGTGTGGGGAGGCCCGAGGAGTGGCAAGGCAGAGGGCAGCTGCCTGCTGCACTGAAGGAAACTCCATTTGTTCTGGCGTATGAGTGATTCATAAAATTAATGGCAGGCCAAAGTCGCAGCGATCACACTGAATGAGGAAGATACAATAGTAACAGTGGCAGCGGCATTGAATCGATCAGAAGGACCACTGTAAGAAGGTGGAGAGTGATTGCAGAAGAGAAGAGACCTTAGATATTGAACGGCAGAACTGTGAGTCTCAGAATGGATGGCAGATGTCCAATAGCAAACCAGCGACCCGGCAGTGAGAGCAGTGGGGCTCGGAAGCAAGAAGACATAGACAATTTGTTTATCTGTCTATGAGTGATCGGGTGGGAGGAATGGAAGATTGAAGGCCTGGAGGATGGAACATATGAGAAAATAAGAATAACAATACTTATGATTTGTGATTTGTGATCTGAGACTAAAACAAGAAGGGGATCAGTGGAAGAGAGAAATATTGGGAGAGTGAGACTAAAAACTGAAACATCTACTTTCATTCCAGCAGACAGCACAGGCAGAAGGGAAGGTGATGCAATGGAGTGTAACTAAGCAGAGTGTGTATGAACTGAGATTGATATACATTTGTGCAACAATTGGATAAAATATTTAACTAGTGATTGATATTGTTGGATGATATATGAATTAATTATTTGATTATTAATAGTGGAACTGATTAATGGATTTAATGAATTAATGAAATTAACAATAGATTAATGGTAAAATTTTAAGATCTTGTATTTTGGGTTTAAAAAACTAAATGAGTATTGATAAGTACTGATAAATATTGATAAATGCTGACAAAGTACAGGATTGATAATATCAGATGATTAATGAATTAAGATAGTAAGATTTTATAGTCATTGTCTAA
The DNA here is from genome assembly GCA_009733165.1 of Naja naja. Lineage (NCBI taxonomy): Eukaryota > Metazoa > Chordata > Lepidosauria > Squamata > Elapidae > Naja > Naja naja. The sequence goes on along the minus strand of CM019154.1, from coordinate 16,608,350 downwards.
AATAAATAAGATATCTATATATAAATATTGGTAAAGGAAGATAAAGTATAATATAAAGGATATTAGTTTTAGATAGCAGTAAAGTAAAAATTAGAGATTAGAAATTCATTAGGGAGAGAAATATTAATAAAAATATATAGGAATATAATAAATATTTAATAATTTTAAAGAGGTATCAATAAATTAAGGTAAAATTTTGGTTCAAGGATATATATAATGTAAGTATTGTAGTACACTGTATATGATTGAAAAGACATATAGTGAAAGGTGGTGCTGAATAGTGTGGATAGAGTGGATAGAAAACAAAGTGTGAAAATAACTGTGGATGGTGAAGTGGGAAGAATTATATAGTAAGATAAAGAACATGACAAGCACCACAATGATGACACTGAAAGGCAAAAAAACAACATCAGGTTCATCTCTGTCCATTGCATTGCCAGCTGGTCAAAAAACAATTGAAGGGATGCTCAGTACAGAAAAGACAAGTAACACTGCCAACATGCAAGCAATGCAAACAACATTGTTAGCCATTCAGGAAACAATGTTAAAGATGCAGGAGACAATGTCAAAAAATCATACGGAATTGAAGACAGAGATGGGAGAGATGAAAGGCGATATCCACAAACTGGATGATAAAATAGGTATGATCCAGCAAACAATAGAGACAAATGAACAAAAAATAAAAAAATGTAGAAATTAAAGTGGAACAAACAGAAAAAAAGTTGGAAGTGATGGATAGGAAAGTAATGGCGATGAATAAAGACCTGGAAGATTTGATAGTGCACCTAGAAATGGAATGTGCTGTGTTCTATTTAAGATTTCAGAATGTACCAGAAGCTAAAGATGAAGATATAGGAGCTATAATGTCGCAATTGATAGCAGAAGCACTACAGAGGGATCAGCAAGAAATTGTGAATGAACTCAATGAGATCTACAGAATATACACTAATTACGCAAGGAGACACAACCTGCCAAGGAAGGTGCACATACAATTTGTGAGGAAGAAGGTGACAGGCATTTTTTACAAGATTACAAAAGATGAGCCAATGATGTATAAAGAAAAATAAATCGTAACATTGAAACAGATTCTGAGGTGAGTGAGGGAACAAAGCAAAGATTATAGATGCCTAGTATCACTTCTGAATAAACAAAACATATGGTTCAGATGGTTAGTCCCTGAAGGAATGCTGGTGACTTGGCAAAAAGGAAGAATTAGAATTGATAGTATGGACAAGGTGCAAGAATTGTATGAGCAGTTGGTGGGGTCAGAAGAAGAAAACAGTAGTAAGGAAGAGTTGGAAAGCAGAAGCCAAGAACCAGCAACAGGAAATACAACAAGTGAAACAAGAAGAAAAAGAAGGAAGAGACAGAACAACCAAGAAAAGAAGGACTAAGAGTAAGAACACAAAGAGAAGTAAGAACCAAGAGAAGACTAAGACAGATCTACAACTAGTAAAATGGAAGAAGAAATTAAACTAATTTCAATAAACATTAATGGATTAAATTCCCCAGCTAAGAGGAAGCAAACTTGGATTAAATTAGTGAAACAAAAAGTTGTTATTGTGTGCTTACAAGAGGTACACATCCAAAAACAACAAGTAAATGCCCCAAATTAGGAGTATTATATACAGCATTGGGGGATCAAAAAAAAGAGGCGTAGTAATGTATATTAGGAAAGGAATAATAGCCAAACAAATTTACACGGAAGAACAGGGTCGAATTTTAATGGTAGAATTAAAAAGTGAACAAAAACAAATATTATTGGTGGGATATATGCCCCCAATTATAATCAAAAAGAGTTTTATAACAAACTGTATGAGAAAATAATAGAAACAAAACAAGAGAATATTGGCTTAGTAGGGGATTTTAATGCCATCACGGATATTGAAAAAGATTATACCAGCAAAGAACAAATTAAAAAAAGAAAAAAGAACACTTTACCAAAACCATTTTTGAATTGATAAAAGAAACTAATTTGGAAGATTTATGGAGAAAAAGAAATACAAATTATAATGATTATACTGTTTATTCCAATCCGCACAAGTCCTGGTCGAGAATCGACATGGCAGGGATGAACAGGGTAATTGAAAAGGATATTGTTACAGTGGAAATAATGCCCAATATATGGGCCGACCGTAACCCCCTGAAAATTGTTCGGAAAGGACAAAAGAGAAAGAAGATGAGATGGAATGGAACATTCTTTTACGAATGTTGAAAGAAAAAGAATATAATCAAAAGATGAAAAATGAATTGGAAATATTTTTTATGATAAATTGGAAACAACATACTACCCTGCAGAATTTATGGGATACTACTAAGGCGTATGTGAGGAATTACAATAGCATACACAGCTAAGAAAAATAAGGAGAAATGGAAACAACAGAATGAAATACAGGGAAAGATGAAAAAATATGAATGCAAACTTCAAAAAGACCCTAAAAATACAGAAGTGAAGAGGGAAATAAACATGGCTAGATATAAAATAAATTTGATCACCCAAGAAGAAAGGGCACGAAATTTGAAATTTGTAAGGCAGAATTTTTTTGAATCAGCAAATAAGCCTGGTAGATGGTTGTTGTATAAATTGAAAATGGAGAAGGAAAAGAGATTAATTCAACAACTTAAAGATGAGGAAGGAAATATATGTCACCAGATGGAAGAAAAAAAATTGTGCAAAGCTATTTTGGGGAGCTATATAAACAGGAAGAAATTACGGGGGAGAGTGTAACACAATATCTAGAGGAAAAAGTTCAATCCTGGAAAAAAAAAAGAGAGATATTAAATGAAGAAATAATCTCAGTAGAATTGAAGAAAGCAATACAAAAACAGAAAAGCAATAAAACCCCAGGACCGGATGGTCTCCCTAGTGAGTTATATAAAAATATGTATGAAATATTTGAACCATTGATGTTGGAAACATACAATGAGGCATTACTACAAGACAGACTGCCAGAGTCCTGGTCCAAGGCATACATTACATTAATTCTGAAAGAAGGTATTGATCAACAATTGATACAGAATTATAGACTAATCTCATTGTTGAACACAGATTATAAAATATTCATGACAATATTAGCAGAAAGAATGAAACCAATACTGAGCGAAATCATAAAATCTGACCAGAACGGCTTCCTACCAAACAGACAAATAAGGAACAATATTACAACAGTGTTAAATGCTATTGAATATTATGACGCTCACCCTGAAAAGCAAGCAGTATTAATATTTCTAGACGCACAAAAAGCCTTCGATAACCTTAATTAGCAGTTTATATTACAACAATAACAAAAATGAATTTTGGTATGAACATAGAAAAAACATTACAAGCAATATATTCTAGTCAAAGGGCAAGTGTACTGTTAAGTTTGCATGAAGAGACAGACGCGGAGTGCTTCAAGCTCTTTGTTTATTAGTGACTACAGCTCAGAACGAACCCACTTTGGCTGGGCTGCGGCTGCTACTTATAGCCAGCAGCTGCAGTTGCCAGCCAATCAGAGTGCAGGGTTTTCCCGCACTTTTTAAACCAATCATCTTACATTTTACAAGAACAGTTCAAACTAAACCAATGACTTTAAACATGCATACATAACACCACTCCCCACTAGGTTCAGTCCATACTCAACCCACAGCCTATCTAATGTATTTTTTTAAATAGGTGGGGCTCTTACATGTACGTTGAGACCTACATGGTTCAGATGTTTTAAGGTTCTCACCTTGTGAGGGAGGAAATGTGTCTGCTAACATTTCCTTACTAGGACTTGTAGTAATGGTAGAACCTGGTTGGTTACTACAACCTGGTCTCTCCTCCCAATCCATCTCCAACCCAATGTCAGCACCTAAATCAGGTAATGATGTGCAATCTTCCATTTGTGAAAATGGTTGTTGGTATTGTGACAGGTTTTGGGATGGTTCCTGTCGTGTTAGCTCGTTACACATGGGGTTGATTCTTGCTTGTTCATTACACTCATGATCCTCCCTTCCCCTAGAAGAGGTATTAGGTATGGGAACTAGAGAGGAACAATTGCAATGTTCCTGAGGTAATCTGGATCTAAGCTGATCAATGTGCCTGCTCCAGAGGACACCATCCTCTGTTTGTACCCTGTAAGATCGAGGGCCTGTGATTTGGGTTATCTCAGCAGGAATCCATAAAGGTTCACCCATAAGGTTCTTAGCATAAACAGAATCATCCACAGTGAACGTGCGAACTTTGGAAGTGGAATCTAGTGGTGCGTTGGGTGCGTAAGTGGGATGAAGGCGGTCAAAGGGAGACCTGAGTTTCCTACCCATCAACAACTCTGCTGGGGACAAATTAGTTGAGGGGTTGGGAGTGATATGCTGAACACTGAGAAGTTTTTCAACTCTCTCAGTGATATCCCCTGGACCAAATTGCTGAAGTTTTTCCTTGGTAAATCGTACCATACGTTCAGCCCGCCATTAGCGAAGGATGCCCAGGGGCTGTCAGGGCATGTCTGATACCCTGTTGTGCTAGATATGATTCAAAAGGTTGGATGTAAATTGAGGGCCATTGTCAGAAACAAGCACATCAGGTAACCCGTGAGTTACAAAAGCTTTTAAGCTGTTTGATGACAGCTTCAGTTGTGGTGGATGCCATAGGGATAACCTCTAGCTATTTGGAATATGCATCAACTATAATAAGGAAAGTGTGCCCTCTGGTAGGGCCAGCAAAATCAATGTGAATCCTGGACCATGGGCCCCTAGGACATTCCCATTCCTGTGTGGGGGCGAGAGCTGGGGCAGGCCTGACTACCTGACAGTTGGGACAAAATGCAACCCAGTTTTCAACCATTTTGTCAATACCTGGCCACCATACATAACTCCTGGCCAATCCCTTCATTCTGACAATACCTGGATGACCCTCATGTAACATTTCCAAAACCTCTTTTTGCAGTTTTGCAGGAATAACCACCCTGTTACCCCACAAAATACATCCTCTTAACACAGATAATTCAGTTTGCCGGGATTTAAAAGGTTGGGCAAGTTGAGGTAGATCTTGAAGTGACCAACCTTTCTTAATCTAGCCTATAACAGGAGCCAATAAAGTGTCTTTGGCAGTCTCTCCAGCAATTTCAGCAGTGTGTACTGGAAGCTTGGCAACAGTTTCTAGGGAAAAGGTGTAAGTCTCAGGAGCAAAGTCCTCAGTGTGAGAAGGAAGTGGGCAGCGACTCAAAGCATCTGCATGCCCAATGTCTTTGCCAGGCCTGTGGATGAGTTTGTATGAATAAGCAGCAAGAAATTCTGTCCACCTCAGCATTCTTGGTGACAGGATAGTGGGCGTAGGTTTGTCTCCTGCCACAATGCCTAACAGAGGTTTGTGATCTATGACAATGGTAAATGTTCTCCCATATAAATACTCATGGAATTTCTTGACAGCTGCAACAATTGCCAAGGCTTCCTTGTCCAGTTGGCTGTAGTTCCTCTCTGCTTTAGTCAAGGTGCGAGAGTAAAGTGCAATAGGAGCTTCCCTCCCGCTGGGAAGCCTGTGGCTCAAACCCCCACCCCCACTCCAAAAGGGGATGCACCACAAGTCAGTACAACAGGCAAATTCTCAGAGAACTGTATCAGTACAGCATCAGACGTGATTAATCTTTTAATATTGTTAAATGCAGATTGTTCTTTTCTGCCTCAGACCCACACAGACTTTTTGTCTAATAATCTGTGCAATGGTTCTGCAATGGTTGCCTTCTGAGGTTGGAACATGTGATAAAAGTTAATGAGTCCAAGGAAGGCTTGCAAATCTGTTTTACATTTTGGTCTAGGGGCTTCTTTGATTGCTTTAACCTTGGCATCTGTGGGGTGGATACCATGCTTGTCAATCATATAGCCCAAGAACTCAACCTTGTCAGTTCTAAGAGTGCATTTTTCTTCCTTGACTTTTAACCCCGCTTTTTGAATCTGGTAAGGACTTCTCTGAGTCTCTCTTGTAACTGAGTGTCATTTTCAGCAGAGATTAACACATCATCAAAGTAAGATACTACCCCTGGCAGTCCTTGGAGCATCCTTTCCATAAGGCTTTGGAAGATGCCTGGTGCCACGTTTACTCCAAACTGTATCCTTTTACATTTGAAAGCACCTCTATGAGTCACAATGGTTTGGGCCTCTGCAGTGGCATCATCAACTGTTAGTTGTTGATATGCCTGGGCCAGATCCAATTTGGCAAAGATGGTACCCTTGCCAAGTGAATGTAGTAAATGATGCACCACTGGAACTGGATATGCGCCCTGTTGAAGCGCATGGTTCAATGTCCCCTTATAGTTTCCACAGATTCTCACTGACCCATCAGTCTTGACTGGTGTGACTATGGGTGTCTCCCACCTGGAGTGGTCAGTGGGCTCTAAAACTCCTTGAGCTATTAGTTTATCTAATTGTGCATCAATTTTTTCCTTTAAGGCAAATGGGACCCTTCTGGGCTTTAAGCGAATTGGTGGCACCTTGGGATCTAGATTGAAAGTGATAGCGGTCCCCATATACTTCCCAATCCTTCGCTGAAGACCTCTGGAAACTCAGACTTCAAGGCCTCCTCCCATTCAGTGTTGCTCATGTGATTGATGCCAGTCACCTCAATGCCTAGTGGATTGAACCACTCAAGTCCCAGCAAGCTTGGGTGATCCTTGTCCACGATGGTCAGGGGCAAACGTTTGGTGTGGCCTTTAAACTTCACGTTGAATTCTCTTGTTCCAACTACTGGAATCTTGTTCCCTTGGTAGTCTTTAAGAGTCAGTGCTTGCTTCTTGAAATGCTTCTTCTGAATGTTTGGGAGTAGTCTGTGAATAGTGTCCCATGACACCATAGATAAATATGAGCCTGAGTCCACTTCCATTTGGCAAGGCCTTCCTTCAATTAGTACCTTGACATGCACTTTTCTGTTATTGATAGAAGAAGAATGACCAATAGTTACTGTCTGATGAGTTTCATTCTTCCCCTTTGCTTCTGTGCTGCCCCATTTTCTCACTGAGGTTGTTAGGCTTGAATTCTTTGTCAGGAAACTTCCTTCTGTTGGGTGGAGTTCTGGATGATTTGCAGACTCTTGCTAGATGTCCTCTTTTTTCACAATGGAGGCAGATGGTATCTAGGAACTTGCATTCAGTGCGGGGTGGCTTCCCCACAACCTCTGCAGTAGAAATCTTGCCTCTTTCTTCCCAGGTCTTTCTTTTTCCGCTCCATTCTGAGTCTATAAATTCCTTCCTCCACCTCACTACAGTCTGACTCAGAATCTATTTGCTCACAATGAGTTGTTGTGGACTTTTCCACATCAGGATGGCTTGTGGCCTTGTTAATTTTCTTCATGGCTGCTGCTGAGGACTTGGTAGCTTCTGCTGAAGAGGCCTCTTCTATTGCTTCCTTCAGCGTGATCTTAGGTCTTAGTAATAACTTGCTCTGAAGCACCTTGTCTTTAAGGCCCAGAACAAATCGATCGTGCATGGCCTCTTCTAAATTGTTAAATTCACATGCACCCCCAATGTCTCTTAAACTTGCCACGAAGTCGTTTACGTTTTCACTTTCCCCTTGATCCCAATGGTAAAACTCGTGTCTCTTAATGAGGCACGATACTTGTGGGGCGTAATGGGCTCTTAACAACTTTTCTAAGTCAGGCCATTCCATTACCTTCACGTTTGCAGCTCCCGCCAATGCCTTCACCATCTTGAAAACTGCCGGACCGCAGTGCATGAGAAAGACCGCCCTCTTCCGCTTCTCAGAAATGTCGGCAAGATCTTTTCCTTCCAGATACATTTGGAAATGATCTGCATACGTCTCCCAGTCTTCTGCCATCGGATCGAACGGGGCTGGGGGGGGTGTTCAGTGCAGCCACCTCTCTCTTCTTCTGTTCCGCGTTGCCTTCTTCTTCAGGGAGATCCCACCTTCGTCTCCAGTGTTAAGTTTGCATGAAGAGACAGACGCAGAGTGCTTCAAGCTCTTTGTTTATTAGTGACTACAGCTCAGAACGAACCCACTTTGGCTGGGCTGCGGCTGCTACTTATAGCCAGCAGCCACAGTTGCCAGCCAATCAGAGTGCAGGGTTTTCCCGCACTTTTTAACCCAATCATTTCTTACATTTTACAAGAACAGTTCAAACTAAACCAATGACTTTAAACCTGCATACATAACATGTACTATTAAATGGAGACCATACAGAGGACTTTAAGATAGCCAAAGGAGTAAGACAAGGATGTCCACTATCACCTCTGCTATTTATTTACTTTAGTTTACTTTATTGTCATTGCACCTTGTACAACGAAATCAAATACCATATTCTGTGCACATCATGACCATGACCATGAAAATAAACACAAACACACATCCTTCACCCTCCACACATTGAACTGAAAACCCCTGACACTGCACCAATATTGCACTATACAGTAGAATTCAAAAGAGCTACTGCCCTGGGATAGAAGCTGTTTTTCAGCCTATTTGTCCTTGTTTTTATTATTTTGTACCATCTGTCAGATGGTAATAGTTCAAAAAAAGGGTTCCCAGGATGAGATGGATCTTTGAGAATGTTTTGAACTTTCTTAAGGCAGCGGGAGCTATAAAGCTCTTTCGAAGAGGGGAGTGGGCAACCAATGATCTTCTGGGCAATGACATTAACCCTCTGGAGTGCTTTCCTATCTGCCACTGTGGCAAACCATACAGAGGTGCAGTAAGTTAAGATACTCTCTATGATGCAGCAATAGAAGGTCACCACCAGTTTTTCATTCAGTTGTTGTTTTCTGAGACGTCTCAGGTAATATAATCTCTGCTGGGCCCTTCTGACCAGTGCTACAATGTGAGCACCCCAGGTCAGGTCCTCTTTTATGGTAACACCCAAAAACTTAAACCTGTCCACTTGCTCCACTCGGTCTCCATTGATAAGCAAGGGCTGGATGTCTGATCTGTTCCTTCTATAGTCCACTATAAGCTTCTTGGTCTCCTTGGTGTTATTCTGTCTTTAGAAGTGTTACTAGCCAAAACCAGACAAAATTCTGAAATAAAGGGGATTAAAATTAAGAAAGAAGAATACAAGGTCCAAGCATTTGCGGATGACCTAGTGTTCATAACAGAGGACCCATTAAATATTGGATATATATTGTTACAAGAAATAGAAAAATTTGGAGAAGTGGCTAGACTCAAAATAAATAAAAGTAAAACTAAAATGATAGTCAAAAATTGTACTACAAAGCAAAAAACTGAACTAGAAACCAAAATGGGATTACAGATTGCAAAAGAGGTGAAGTATTTAGGAATATGGTTATCTTCTAGATGCTCTTCAATCAAAGAAGATAATTATACTAAATTAGTAAGACAAATTAGAAAGGAATTAGAATTATGGGGAGAATTACAATTGTCACTATTAAGGAGAATAGCAGTAATAAAAATGAATACTTTGCCCACTTTAACGTATTTATTCCAAATGATCCCAATAAAACTAGATAAAAAGTTCTTTACTTAGTTAAATAAAATGACACTCATATTCGTTTGGTTGGGCAAGAAGCCACATATTAAACTAAAATTATTAAGATTGGGTCAGGTTAAAAGATAAGAGAACTTTAATGCTAGAAGGTCATGACCTCCAGATTACTTGGCATGCATTTTTGTGGGGAAGAAGGGTTAAGGCACATGCCTACTTTAATTGACACCAAATAAGAGATTCACTTATACAGACCTGAAGGAAGATCAAAAAGAAACATTATATGAAGATACCCCATTGGCTGTCAAACATGGAGGCTATGAGCCATCCAAATAGATTAGATATAAGAAAAATGGTAAACTATAATGAATTATTAGATAATCAAGGAAAACTTAAATTGAATCAAGAACTAAGAGAACAAGGAACTATAATTGATTGGTGGCCATACTTACAAATTCAAAATAGGTATAAAAAGATTTAGAAGAATCTGGATTCGACAATGGGCGAAATCAATTAGATAAAATCCTAGCAGGAACAGAAGAAAAATTTGTATCTAAAGCGTACAAATATCTACTGGGGTTTAAAATGGAAGAAGAAGTGAAAAATATCATGATAGTATGGGCCTAGAATTTCAGATATAATATTGATTTAAATGAATGGGAGAAACTATGGACTACAAATTATAAATTAATGACATCTATGGCATACAAGGAAAACTTATACAAAATGTTTTACCAGTGGCACCTGGCCCCAATGAGATTGGCTAAGATATACCCTAATACAAGTCCAAAATGTTGGAAATGTGAACAAACTGACAGTACCTTCTATTACAGGGGTCACCAACCTTTTGGACCTGAGGGACCACCAAACTTTTAAATCCTGGGGACCACTAACCGGTTCTGTGGGTGTGGCCTAATTTGTGGGTGTAGCTTGGTGGTCATGTGACTGGCTGGGCATGGCTTGTATGTAATTATAAAGATCTATATAAATATTGATTTTTTTATAAAAAAAGAACAACTTTTACCCAAAATCAGGCAAAGCAGGCAGGCAGATTGAGTTGCTCACAGAATCACAGATTCATTCAGAGATCTATCTATCTGCCATCAGTAGCTCAGTCTATCACCTAAAATTTGCTTCCAAGCAAACTCATAAAATTTGCTAGCAAGCAAACTCACAAAATTAACTCACAACACACCATGTATGTAAATATTGAATTTTTTATTTAAAAAAAGAGCAACTTTTACCCCAAATCAGGCAAAGCAGGCAGGCAGATTGAGTTGCTCACAGAATCATTCAGTGATCTATCTATCTGCCATTGGCTAGCTCAGTCTCTCAAATTTGCTTGCCGTGAGACTGCACTGAATAATAGAACCTCCAGTCCTAAGGAAGGTTCGGCTGTGCTTAAAAGCAGAGCCGAAGATCTAAAAACTAGCTAAAAAGCAAGAAATCCAACCATTTCTTGCTTCCTAACTAATCTAAATCTCCTAGCACAGCAGAACAGCTGACGGTCAGAAAAAGGAAAAATAGCAACTTAGCAGGCAAGTTTGCCTGGTAAAAAGTGAGTGGGCGGGGAGGGTTTCCGTGGGCCATGTGGGTGGTGCAGCTTTGTGTTTCTGCGCAGCCTGGATTAACTGCTTTGGGGGGGTGCTCTGGGGGTGAGATTTCTCTGCGGCCCACCAAAATTTTTTCATGGCCTACCAGTGGGCCACAGCCCACCGGTTGGCAACTGCTGTTCTATCATATGTGGTGGCTTATACCTGAGACCAAGAAATACTGGATTAAAATAAAAAATTGGCTGCAAGAAATTACCAAATATCAAATTGAACTTAAACCGGAACTTTTCCTATTAGGAATATATACCCCCCCAAAAAAATACCCCAAAAAGATAAAATACATTATTTTGCATATTCTGACAGCAGCCAGAATAGCTTTTGCACAAATGTGGAAAGGACCTAACATCCCCCCAGATGAGTTAATCATACACAAAATACTAGAATGTGCGGAAATGAACATGCTTACGTTAGAAATGAAAGAGAACTCCGAATATTATGCAATATGGCATAAATAGTATCAATGGTTAGAGAATAGATATAAAAATAAGATTAATGTAACTAATTTAAGAGGCCTTAAGAGAATAATATGATAGACACATAAAATATAAGGTATGTAAGATAGAAACAAATATAGGTAGATACAATAGATATGTGTTGATGTATATAAAGAAAAGATGTATATAATAAGATTTATACGATATATATATTTATCGATACCAATGCACTGTTAAAATATGAATGAGATTTGTATTTGTGGAAAAATATAATAAAAATATATTTAAAAAAAGAAAAAATGCCAAACCCAGTCTGAACATCTGGCTGACTGTGTAATTCTTCTTCTTCTTCTTCATCATCATCATCTCAAAACTTTGATTTGGAAGCAGATCTACCAATGATAGCAATAACAATAGCACTTGGGCTTATATACCACTTCACAGTCCTCTCTAAATGGTTTACAGAGTTAGCATATTGTCCCCAACAATCTGGGTCCTCATTTTACCAACCTCGGAAGGATGGAAGGCTGAGTCAACCTTGAGCTTGTGGCATTTGAACTGCCAAACTGCTGGCAGTCAGCAGAAGTAGCCTACTGCATTCTAACCACTGTGCTACCATGGTTCCACTGCGCCACTACAACAGATCTACCAATGATAACTAAGCATGTAGTAAATTTCATAATTTGAGAGTTAAACAATGACACTAATCTTACTGTGTGTGTCATAATTGCAATCATCTCAAGGTTCATTTTCTGCATAACTGTTGATGTAAAAATAAAAAAAGATAAATTTGGATACCTGAGAGAGGCTTCACTTTTTAACAGAAGCAGGATTCCCTAATTTTTATAGATGTTACTGCAGCATTCCCAACTCCATGCATTTTATGCTTGAAGACATTATAATTCCCTATTTTTCCATAGCATGGCTGGCTTTTAAAGTTCCTGAGATTGAAAACACATATATTTTGGGGCTTCTGGGGAGAATGGCTGACTGAATATTTAATGGGAGGAAAGTAAACATGAAATTATGATGTACCCAGCAAAGCAAGGTTTGAGGGCTAGATCTCTACCCATCACTGACTAGAAAAGGTCCAGGAGGAGAAGAACATTGAAACACCATGTCTTCTACATCTAACCACCTGGGCAACTCCAAATGGATACCATCATTAGTGATATTGAAAGCTGCTATGAAATTAAGAAAGGCTAGGATATACATACACCCCAATGCCATGTCAATGATGTTTCAGACCTGAAACCTGAAAGGGATCAATATAATATCTATATAACTAATATAACTTTGTAACTTATAACTAAAGCCTCAGTCCAGGTGTACAACAGATCCTCGGAAACTTCTCTAACCACCCTCTAAAACTAAGTATGGTTTATCAGGCATAGGGATGGACTAAGCAAATAAGTCTTCCCTGAAGGAGAAGCAGATACTGAACATTTCAGAGTGATCTAGCTTTGACAAGGGACAAATAACATACTTCATCCCCATATCACCTTGTCCTTTCTCCAAGACAAACCCCACACCCAACCTGTGACTCCTTTTGTATGAAGTCCTCAGTCATCAGGTCGTGTTGCCAAGATAGTAATAAACTTCCAAGCTGCTTCAGACTTTAGAACCAAGAAGGCAGATTGAAATCTCCCATGACTAAGTCTGGGAAGTTTCCCTATCAACCCAGTCACAAAGTTAAGCAACTCAAAGTCACAAAGTTAAGCAACTTACACAGAAGAAAACAACAGCAATCCCCTCTGTTCCATAGAGCCAAATTTCAGAAACAAGGTCTTTCATCAAGCATTTTTAGAAGCATTACGAGCTTCCAAGATAATGACCATTCCCACACACTAGCTCTGGACCACAACTCACATGTACTTCAAGCCCTGGTGGGGACATTTCTGAGAGGACTCTCACCCTATCTTCCATGCCCATCTGTGTTTTAATACATTCCAGATTGACTCTGCCATTCATGGCAAAATTGTGGGTGACAAATGCCTTATTAAAGGCTGTTCTATTATTAAGCAGCAATAATTGGGAGATCATGATTGCTAAAGATTTGATGACCAGGCACTTATGTTGAACTCTAATTGCAGGAAGGTGGAATGAAAATAATCCACTTAATAAGCCTTCTCCAAGACAACATTTGACCTACTTCTGTTAGTCACTTTATGATACTATGGAGTCCTTGGTGCTCTTTGACATTGGTTTTTTGCTTGCAGACATTTTAATACCCAACTAGGTAACATTATCAGTACTACTGAGTGTGGGGTTTGCTCTGTTTATATACGATAGTTGCTTTGCCAATCTTGGTGGGATGTGATTTTCTGCTTCATAGTTCCTATCAAAAAAAGTTGGCTCAAGAGAGAGAAAATGATTTATCTACCATGTAAACATTTCCTTCCATACTTATATCTGAAAGTGGCAAAGCAGGAATCTTATGTACTACTTTTTACACAATAGGATAGTAGGGATATAGAATTTGAGGTTGCGTGAAGTCCCTGAACACCTTGATTGCAGTCCTCAGGATCCCTCTAAAAATACCACTAAATAGTAATTTAAATACAACAGGAGGAATTTATTAAATGTAACCATACAAACTAGGTGCTTAATAAGGATTCCTTTATTAATTAATTTCCAAGAAAGTGTTAAAATGAAGTATTATATCACATATTCACAATGTATGTAAGTTCATGGCTTGACAGCTCCTTGGTACAGGACATTTCTTTAATCAGTTTTCTTATTCTTGAAGCAGATTGGCAGCAATGAGAAACAATATTTTACAGTAATCTGTCGAATTGCATTGAGTCTTTGTCATCTGTTGAACCCCAACACTTTCTTTCAGTCTTTCAAGTGACCCTTCTACAATCATAGAAGAAAACCCCGATGATGGAGTATTTGTAAAGTTTGAAGAAAACAAAGCTCAAGAGTTCAAATGTACACCCAAGTTATTTCACAATCCAAACTAGTATGAGTTACCTGAAAAGACTGTTATTCCAACTTTCAGTCATATACTTTGAAAAGCAAGTTGAGAGGACACATGTAATAGTTATTTCATGGCATTAGCAATTGTCAGATTAAGACTTTTTATCTCTAGACACAAACTAGACAAACGCTGATAACTCTTCTGGAAATCTTTAATATAATTCCTAAAACTTTGTAGAAGTTTTCACAAAATTTTTCCAACTATACAGATTAAAGCCAGTTTGGCCTAGTGGTTAAGACGAGGATTAGGCGTAGGGTTGGGCTAGAAAACAGGAAACCATGATTTCAAATTCTGCCTATACATGAAAGCCAGCTGTATGGTATTGGTCAGTCATTCTCTCTTAGCCCAATCTACCTCACAGGGTTGTTATTCTGGGGAAAATAGGAAAAGGAAGGTTTGTTGGATATTTCGCCACCTTATTATTTGTAAATTACAAAATGAATGAATGAATGAATATCACATCATTTTTTTCATTTTTTCTCATATTCTTCTTCAATTCTTCCCCCCTCCCCCCCCCAAACTGGAACCAATCTCTGACTGGATGTTCCACTTTCATTTTAAGCATCAGATATACTACAGATTTTTGAATAAAGGTCTTCACAGAAGTGAGTAAACCTACTTGAATGTTTAATAATATAGGACTGAAGTGAGAACATAATAGAAGAGCAATGCAGAAGGGAGAAGAGTATGATTGAAGGAACAACTGCTCTACCACCTTTTCCTCTACTGCTGCTCCCAAGTCAGCTTTTGCAATGGTTGCTTAAAGTGGAAAAACTGACTGCAGCGGCCCTGGCACTTTGCTGACATCACTGCTGGTTGCATTTTTCTTCTTAGTCTCCTACCTGTTTATGAAGGCATAAAAGGAAAGGGAATATATTACACGTGCTTATTGAATATGCAACCTTTTTTATATCACACAGACACATTTCAATAAATGTATTCGAATAGAGTATAAAATCATCCTAGTCCCTTGAGTAGGGCAAACTTGTGTAACTTGCAGAACACAATATTAATGTCAAATTAATGGCTAGGTAAGTCACTTTACACTTGGGTTCATCATCTTCTGGCTGAGAGATGTCAGGAGAAAGTCAGAGGAACGCTTTTTTACAGATACCTTTGATATCGCCTAACTCACAAAGTTCTGCTTATATAATTAAGCTTAACAATAATACTCTGTCTGTATTTAATACAAAGATGATTTATTGTAATAATACACTGACTGGATTTCATAAAAATATATTTATTTCAAAGTTATATATTATTAAATAATTAAAGATAATGGTAGAAAATAATTTACAATTCAAAGGTCAACAGTAGCTGCATTTATTAAATAAATAAGAGGACAAGACAGTATTTTAGAGAGTTTAGAAAACTGAAAAATAATCTGAATTTTAAAATCTGGCTCATGAGAGAGTGATCTAGGCTTTGAATATTATGCATTTTTTTCAATCACAAGTAGTACATATTAAATATGTTTTCTTAACTGGAACAATACCTATAATATCCATTTACAACAGCTTATAGTAATTGTGGTAATTTGGGCATTCTTCATAATTTATTTTTTTCCCAAAATACATTATCTCATGGCCAAATTAAAAATCCTTGCATTTCTTGAATATAGGTAGGGTTGATTGCTTTGCATTTGTATTTATTTCTTCAAAAAGAACATTCCCTGCACTCTTTCAGTCCTTCATGGTCATTGCACAGCTAAGTTCCATGGTCATAAATTAGTTGTAATTCACTATTATATCAAATAACAAGTGAATAGTGCTATAAAGCATGGTTCCTTGTTACACCTGCTATTCTCAGAACAGAGTGTACTGCTGTATTTCACTTACTGGTGTTCGTGGATTACACTTATGCAGTTTAAACAAATTATCTGCAGGATAAATTATGATGTAATATTGAAATTTAAGCCTCTTCAACTAATTTTCTTTCGAAGGCATGCACATCATTAGAGTACTTCCAGAGAGTACCTCCTGATAAAATATCATAGTTGCAAATTCTGTTCTATACCCACACAATGGGAAGAGAAGAAAATGAAAAAAAAGAAAAGAAAAATGACTCTTATTTCAGAAGGCGTATTAAAACACAATAGTAATATACTATTATTCATATTAATATATAATGATCTATAGTTCTTAGCTGTGGCAGGGTAAAATCAAGCAGACATTTGCCAAGTGTTCAGAATAAACAACAGTGGAAACTAGTCATCTGTGCTGCTTTATACCTGGCTCTCAATGCCTCATTGAGAAGAAATATTTAGAACAAGGAATTTCAGCCTGGAGAAGGATGAAAGGAACATCATTGCCTAGTTTGTCATTCTAGAAGACACTGATCATAGCAGAGAGTGAGGGAGGAACCAGTTAGCGAGGAGTGGCAGACTGCTGCTGGCTGGTAAGATAAACAGGTAAACAAATGAGTTTGGTTTTGGAGCATGCCCTGTCCTTCCTCACCATCATCTGAAAGGATCAGATCAGTCAGTCTGATGGCAAGGCCCGTCCTGGTTCCTCCCATTATTCTATGCAACTATAAAAAGTAATAAATTAGCGGATGGTCACCAAACAATCTGTGGTGGTAATTATCTGTTACACATTCCAAAAATAACGTTGATGGCATATAAAGTTGCATGGCATCTTTATCTTCAGGTGAATCAAACAGCTTCAAAGATGAAAGGCAATTTGGTGAAGTAAAGATGTGTCCTTGAATATTGTGCAGCATAACTCTTAATACTGACAGAGGTAGACAGTTCATCTGTAATTTGATATCTAGTTCACTTAACTGGAGCAATTCCTTTTCAGGTTTTGTTGAGAGCCAATGGATCTAAATTAAAGAGAGAGAAAAGAAGAAGAAAAAAGAGCTTGAGAATATCCACAAGTAAGCTGAGAGGAAGAAGCTTCTATTATTTCTTCATGCAAATACTTGCATTCCTCTATGCTAAAATCTTCCTATTCCTCTGAGTCATACTTTGGCTGTCGAAACAGAAAGGATAATGGCTGCTTAATTTCCACTATTGTGTAACTAGAATAGAGACAACTGCTTACAAAGTCAGTTTTGCCTTCACTTTAGTCCTAAAAGACTTATAGCCACACTTCTAAACAATTTTCCAATTATTGTGAATTATGTCCCTTTTCCTCATTTCTCATACCCACTCATGAATATAGCAGTATATTGTTCGCATGTTTTGCTACAAGGAATTGTTCTAGTTTAATTCAAGATAAACTGTGCATATCACTGCATTTAAAATATAATGTATTTAATTTGATTAAGTTTGTTTCATTAAATATATATTCACCTTAACAAAATTTATTTAAAACTAAAAAGGAAATTGTTGGGATTTGCACTTAATTAGGCTCTAGTATTCTTTCTTCATAACAAAATAAGCCATTTTCCCAATGAAAATTATGATCCTAAAGCTACAGAACATTTATTCAGAAGAGAAATGATAAGGAATACCAAGAATACTTTCTTTTCTATGAGAACTAGCACTGTAGCAGTTGGATTTGCATTAGGAAAAGATTACTATCATCTAATAAAGAAGAATATTTGTAGCACAGAGTTAAAATGAGGGGTCCTTGGGGCTTTCTGAGCTTAGTTCTTTTTCTTGCAGATATTTCATTACCCAAACTAGGTAACTTCATCAGCACATTATGTTATTATTAATTATTATTAACATAGGCCGGGAGAGGGCCTATTCTGTGGCGGCTCCCACTCTGTGGAATCTCCTTCCGCTAGATCTCCGTTTGGCCCCCGATCTTCGCACCTTCCGCCATGATCTGAAAACTTGGCTCTTCTTTCAATCTGGGCTGTGCTGATTCTCTTGGGTTGGGGTTTTTTAATTAGGGGTTTTAAAACTTTAATTCGGCTTAATTGTTTAATACTCTTTTAAATGAATTTATTTATTGTTGTTTTTAATTGTAAGCCGCCCTGAGTCCTTTGGAGAGGGGGCGGCATATAAGTCGAATAAATAAATAAATAAATAAATAAATAAATAAATAAATATCATTACTATTATCAATATAATAACCCTCATTACTATCATCATCATCATCATCATCACACACATACCCACACATACAGGTACCAAGATTCTGTAATTCAGCGGCGCACTGCATCAATTCTATACTGTTATATATAAAGAATGCAAATGTAAATATATACAGGCTCCGATTTTAAATGTCCTAACTAAGGAATAGGTGAAATCAAGGTGCAGATGTAAAAAAGGTGGGGAGGTGGGTTCTATACTTGTCACAAGACAGATTACTGTATCCAAATGTAGTAGTACATAGAAACAGAATCACATATATCACACACATGATATTGTTTGCATTGTGCATATGATAAGGAACATGTAAGACATTCTCTTTTAATAATCTGTCCAAGCATGATTTCAGCAATGTTTGGAGAAATTGTGGAATGGTTATTTCAAATGTCATTCGAATCATGCGTTCAAAGAAGTGCAAACACAACGAAGGGGCTGCGCTTTAGTTCCTATGCAATTGTTCTACTGTTCCCAAACCACTGCTTCCAAGAATACATACAATGTCAGAAAGAATAGAGTATGAATTTGGGGAAAAAATCATGTCAATACACCATGCTGGAATTGTTGCTTCAGTTCAGGATCATTTCCGGAGTATGGGAGTAAAGAAACCTGGACCTGATAAATACCATTAATGGCTTATTTGATCAATAGAATACATAAGTCAATGTTTCATGCACAGTGTTCATTTTAATAACCAAAATTAAATATTAAAATATGAAGCATTGATGCTGACTTAAAAATGAATTATATTATTATAAACTATTTTCCTTTCTTTCCAACTCTAAGAATCAAGCAATGAAGAAACAGGGCAAACATAAAAGGCAACAAAACAAATACTCCATTTTCCAATAATCATTAGCAGCTCTAGTCCTATAATGATTCTATTCTGATGACTCATCTTAGTTGATGATTTTTCACAATGTATTTCATGGCTTCCATCCCTACATGAGACTTTATTACTATCACATAGGAATAAAAAGCCATAAAACACTAGAGTGAATTTATCTTGATCAGATGCCATACTGATTTTCTTCACATGATTTCACAATCATTTCCAAACTAACTGAGAATTTCATGCTACATTATTCAACATTTCAAAACTATATTGCAGTTGTTTAAAAAGCGCTCTGTCACAAATTAACAGCAATTTAGCTTCAGAGAGATTGCTAACTGAACAGATAGGGAGACAGTCACCACACACAACCACTGAATTCACTGAATAGACAGGACACCACAAAAAATAGCACTAGAACAGACATACAAAAGACAAAACAACTACAAACGTATCTTTGGAAGCTTGTAAGCATCCTCAACGCTTTCCTGTTTAGTTTCCTTAAATAGACACTGCAAACAGCTCAAACATTTGAGTCAGAGAGTGCTACCCAGACAACAGTCCTAAAGAGGCTTTTCTCAATGTGGAATTCTCCAGATGTCTTTTGTCTATGGCTTCCAAATTGCCAGTCAGTATAACCAATGGTCCTGCTGGCTCAAATTTCACACACTTGGAATAAAAAAAGTTGAACTAGAGCACTTCTGATTTACACAGAGGTGATAATGCTGAGATGAAAATATATTACTTTCAAATATACCACATAGCACCTTCATCTATATCCAAATCCATGAAAATTCTAGCACCTACGTATCCTTCTGAAGAAATAAAACTGTTGTTTTCAAAATCAAGCTATGAATTCATAAATTCTGAAATAAAGTACTTCAAAGAATCAAATACTATGTATTTTTCCTGCTAATAGGCCAATGACATAGGTCTCTAGGTTCATTGAAAAGAAAAGGTCTTACGTTCAATATTTTTGGAAATAATTTTCTTTCTTTCTATACAGCATGTGCTAAAGAATATCTAAAATGCTTCAAAGAGTCTGTACTACTTTAAATAACTGATACTAACATTAGCAAAATAATTATCTTGTTAATTGTTCTTAATAATTACAATGGCAAATCTACTCTATTTTATTGTTTTCTTACCCTTCTCTGGCTGCCTATCAAATCTATTTCTTTTCTAGAACAATATGGTTAATACAAGTGAGAACAGGAAATTCATAAATGAAAGGTAGTGCATAAATAAATTAAATTATCATGCATAAAACATGCAAATGATTTAAAGACTGCATATGAAACCTTATTTCATTTTCATTCAACTGCATTTTGGCAGGACAAATAGTCACTGATTAGGTCCAGATTAATGCACTCCCAAAAATGTTCAATATGTTTTAAACATGGACAAACACTTCATCTTTCTGTATATGTTTTTATTTTATTTGTGGTGCTAACAAACAAAAAACTTACTGCACTAAATGCTAGATGCTCCCCAAGGTGCCTGCTATTTTCCTCTTCAACATCCTGCTGTTTTACAATTCTATGATGTTTTAAAAGCAGAGGTTCTTTAGCAACTGCTGAATTACTAATTTAGCAGAGCAATGGCATTAGATATAAGGAACTACTGCATAATTACACAAGGGAAGGCCCATAATTCTTTCATCCTTGTTTTATAGGATAAAGCTTAATAAAGGTGAAGGTTTCCCTCATCTAGTCATGTCTTACTCTAAGGAGCAGTGCTCAGCTCTGTTTCTTAGCTAAGGCAGACAGGGTTGTCCGAAGATGCTTCTATGGTCATGTGGCCAATCTGACTATACCCTAAGGCATATGAAACACTGTTACCTTTCCACCAAAATGGTACTTATTCATCTAGTTCAAACTTGCATTGTCATAGCGGCGTCACGTGACATATCAGGACTCCCCCCGTGCTAAACCAGGTGGGGGCGTGGCCAGCATATGAGGCATCCAGCCCACGGGCTGTGAGTTTGACAGCCCTGATCTAGTTACATTTGCATGCTTTCCAAACTAATAGGTGAGCTGGATGAGGAACATTTATTCCTGATAAACCCATTATTTATAATATTGGATTATATTATGTTTGTTCTTTTAATGTTCTAAAATATTATTTTTATTTCATTTTAGCACCTTACATAGGTTATGGAAGTTAATCCACTGTTAGATCTATATTAGTGGTACTATTTTTAAAAATTATCAATCATATTTTACAATACAATGTCATAAGATTCATAAAAAATGTCAGAAAACAAATCTAATTCAAGTATTTCTAAATTCATGATCTTCAATAAAGAGACTTAAGCTCATTTTAAACATTTTCATGGAAATCAGCAGAGAATTGCTCTGTGTTCTCATTCCAGCTTGGGCTTCCTTCTTCTAAAGATTAATCCTAGGTTGGCATGGTGATATTATTGGCTTAGATAAGATTCA
This sequence comes from Naja naja, assembly GCA_009733165.1. Taxonomy (NCBI): domain Eukaryota; kingdom Metazoa; phylum Chordata; class Lepidosauria; order Squamata; family Elapidae; genus Naja; species Naja naja. Next base: position 16,586,596 of record CM019154.1, on the reverse strand, counting down.
AGAAAATTTTTTAACTTTGGCAAGAGAAGGAAAAGAGATAACTTTTGTGGGTTTTGTACTTCAGTTCAGCCAAACAAAATTCCCATCCAAAAATTGGATTTTAGCCAATTCAATTGTTTTATTCTTGGGGTCGATTTGAGAAATATAGCCCTGGGTTAAAGTTTCATTTCAATACTTTTACGCTGCAATGTCAGACTTTTATAAGGCTAGGAAGGAAATTATTTCTCTCAACTGCAGCCTGAAAATGAAAAGGAAGACACAAAGACCTATAGGACACTAATCATAAAAAGCAGCTTTATTTATTGATTTATTAAGGAGGAATAAGCTGCATATTTCACAAAAAATAAAAATACTATCTTCCAAATAGGATGTCAAAAAGCTTTCTCTGATTATGTGGACAAAAATAAAACATTTGTGTGTGGGGAGGGGAAATCAGTGAAATTTTCTGGCTTCACTGAAAACTGATTTAATATATTGCTAGGTATGTCATTTACATGTCCTTACTACACATGTATTAAAGATTAAAATTCAGTCGTGAAGCTCAGCTTATATGCATTTGTGTATTTTACTTGTTTTAGGAAAACCTGAAACTACAATATAACTCTAAGCCTCCTTTTGAAAATGTAGTCTGTAAACGACACAAACATTACCACAAAGAAGCAAAGACATGTACAACGACACATACACACATTCATATAGGCACACACATTTATTAGGTCTCTCACTCTGAGAGCCTTCTGAGGGCTACTTCTGCACATTTGCATATATTAAATTAGTTGCCATAAAACAGCATTAGGATGATATCTCCCTGTCAACACAGTGACAAATGTTCTGACAGCCTTTTAGTCTAGAAATATGCTGGTGTAAATATGCTTAAATTCTTAGCTCCTAAAAGAGAAAGCTATTGTTGAATTTCAGTGCCAAAGTAACTCTAAGAATATTCACCTTGTGAGACCATATCTGTACGAGATCTTTGGCAATTTACAGAAGTATCCACAGTATCTATGTGCCTTTTTTCATTTTCTGCTTTGTGGGTAATTCTCTCATCGTACTTGAGCCTGGCAATTTCCTCAAAGCTTCTTTTTAGGTGTGGCAGAGTCTGAAGTGGATCTTTTGTTTCAGGAATATATTGCTGAAGCTGTCAGAGAGGGAAAAAAATCTGTGATAAAATTCTAAGCCTGTATGTAAACATATTTTAGACCGTTATATACTGCTGATGGATGAAACAGCCTGTTTACCTTGGAAATAATAGTCTTTTCTTCTTCAAATCATCATTCAGACCTGAATGTCATCCAGAAGTGATTTCTGCCTTCTTTAACTTATCCAGCATCTGGGGCCATGAGATAACTCTCATGGCACTGGCTCTTTTACTGACTCCTTCATTATTACCCTCCTAGTGAGCGAGACAGAACACAATGAATGTAATAACCATACTTCACACAACAGGCCCTCTCTCGCTTTTAAATTGAAAATCCCCTTATTACAAAACAAGGGGTGTTCTTTTTTTCTACCTTTAGATAGGTCTGCCACATTCATAGGGTTTTACAAAAACGCAGCTGCTTTTTAAACTAGAGAGAAATTGCATCTGCTAGACAGTAATTCTTCTTAGTCTGGATTGTATTGTTTTCTAAGTAGTTGGTAAGGGATTGTCTTTTTCCTAATGTTCTGTTCTCTGCTTGTGTATTGGTGTGTGGGCAAAACAGAAATATACACATATCTTGAATGCAGCATATCAATGAATTTGGCTATCCTTGTGTTTTATATAGTAAATGACTGTAGAAATTGAGAAGATATCAGAAACTGCAAGTAATGAATACTTTGAAATTTTTGAGTTTTTTTTAAAATCTTTCTCTCTCTCTGTATATGCAAATTATAAACATTACAAGGACAGTTTAAACGATAAATGTATTTCTTACTTGGAACATATATTATTTAATTATCATAATGAATACAAGAACTGGAACAAAATTAGTCTCCTTACTTTAGCAGCATCCTAAAATATTTTCTTAACTCAAATTCAGACTATTGTTTGTCTTTCTGTTTGTTACAATGGGTTTGTTGCCTGTATCTTTTTCAGTGCATCTATGTAAAGAGATACATAGCAAAAGGCAATAAGATGTAGTAATACTGTAACTATAGATAGAAAAAGCTTTCATTTTTAAAAGAAAATTTTCAGAATATTATTTGTAAGCAGTATGCTTCTTTAGGTTCTATGTGCTAATATTAGGTGGCATATCTAGCTTTTTACCTGAAGGTATGTATTCACTGTAAGAATAGTGCAAACAGGATGCTGCAGTAGAATGCTGTCTTATTTTTCTCACTGCAAGATGTTTTAGTGGAGTGTATAATAAATACTAATTCCATACGGAGCTTCTTGATCACATCACACTTGGAGAGATGGCAAAATGTTTGACTTTACATATTTGCAAATTGTACATACACAAAACCTTATGCCACTGTGTGAATGAATAACCTTGTTTTCTATTGAGGTGGCAAAAAAATAGAATTCACTTTTTACAATCCTGGTTTGTAAGTTTATAATGTGAATCTGAGTTTAATATAGATAAGTCAATAAAGCATGATTTAAGTTGTTTTGTACTATAGAGCAATGGCTCAGAAGTTAAAAACATTAAGCTTATCAGCTGGAAAACTGAGAGCCCAGGATTCAAGACTTGAGCACATGTGATGGGGGTGAACTCCTGTCCTCACCTAGCAGTTTGAAAGCATGCAAATGCGAGTAGATAAATAGGTACCATTTTGGTGGGAAGGAAACAGGGTTCTATGCGCATCGACTTATAGTCATGCTAGCCATATGACCACAGAAGTATCTTCAGACAATGATGGCTACCTTGGCTAAGAAATGGAGATAATCACTGCCCCCTAGAGTCATAAACAACTGGACAGGGGAAATCTAAGTTGTATTGCACTTTTTATATCTAAAATCTTTCTTCTTTTTTTGACTTGCTGTGGACTTTTTTTTAGCTAGTGTGACACTTAAAATGACACTGTTGTTATAAATAAACTCTGATAACCTGTACAGATGTCTCTATAGTCCTAAAATCTTTTAAATAGAATTGCAAAGGACTGAATTATGGAGTCTTTATGAACTAAGTTTTCTACCATTGAACAATAGTCCCTCTCCAAATATGATGGTACAAAACTATGATTATCATTCTAATTGAGGGGTGTTAAACTCGTGGCCTGCGGGCTGGATACATCATGTGCTGGTTCCATCTGGTTTAACGAAGGGGAAAAAAAGTCCCAATACATCACATGATGACGCAAGTTTGACATCCCTGTTCTAACTCATGATACACAGAAAATCACCAGGTTTAAGGAATTGGTTTTTCTCAGGCTATCTCTTAAGATACTATTTCACATAGATGAAAGCCTGAATGGTTACCTCTGAATGCAAGGTTTGGGTTTCAAATACTGAAAAAGAGCCCTTTTCATGTAGACGTTAAGGAGAAAGTGTATAGAATCTTGTAGCATCCCACAAGCAAGGAGCCACAGCTGCAATTTCTCCCCACTGTCAACCCTCTTGAACCTGCCACAAAGTGGGACCTCCTATCTCCAACCTCTGAAACTGCTCTAAAGGTTACTGTGGCTGACAGTATTGAAAGCAACTGAAAAAACGAGTGTCATGATGAATGTATCATTACAGCACCATCTAATTCAAGCTTCATTACAGATCATGAACAAGCATGGCCAATGCTGACTCCATACTAAAACCTGGCCTGAAACCCACATAAATCTTTTAATTAAGATAATCTGCTTCTTCAGGAGATCTTTGGAACTAAAGCCTATCTTCTTTATATTCTTCCCTAATAAGGAATATCTGGAATTTGAACAATAATTGTTCAGGACCATTGGGTCCAGGAATGGTTTCTTGAGGAAAAGAAATATCACAGCCTCTCTGAAAACCAAAGGGATCACCTTCTCACTTAAGAAAACCAACACCATCACACTGACCCAATCATAAGGCATATTATTAGGACTGCAGAAAAAACAATTACTACCAACCTGCCTTCAATCGAGGACCTATATACTGCATGAATCAAAAAGAGGGCTGTGAAAATATTTACAGACCCCTCACATTCTGGACATAAACTGTTTCAACTCCTTCCCTCAAAACGACGCTATAGAGCACTGCAAACCAGAACAAGGATAGTTTTTTCCCAAAAGCCATCACTCTGCTAAACAAAAAATTCCCTCAACACTGTTCAACTATTACAAAGTCTGCACTACTATTACTGTTAATCTCATCACTCCTTATCACCCATCCCCTCCCACTTGTGACTGTATGACTGTAACTTTGTCGCTTGTATCCTTACGATTTATACTGACTGTTTCCTAGTATGATTTGATTGCTTGTTGTACCCTATGACTATCATTAAGTGTTGTACCTTATGATTCTTGACTCTTGACGAATGTATCTTTTCTTTTACGTACTCTGAGAGTATTTGCACCAAGGCAAATTCCTTGTGCGTCCAATCACACTTGGCCAATAAAGTATTCTATTCTATATCCCAGGTGGCTTTCATCACCCAGGAGAAGGATGATCTAACAGGCCCCTGAGCCAACAGGCTGGAGAGACCTAGCCACTTCGTTAGGAGTCATAAATTAAAACTCAGTCCAGAATCTCCAAGATCTTCAGGCCTCTTATTTAGACCTGTCCAGTCAGAATCCAATTGTAGACAAATCTGAGTAACCTTTATCTCACAAATAGTAAGAATATTCCACACCGAAGATCCTACTACCTGTCCCTTCCCAACAGGATTTGGGTTACTTTTAATAATGCCATAAGCTGTTGGCAGGTGAAGAGAAATCAATCTGCATGGGGCGATCCAATTAAACGTCATCTCTACCTGCCTATTCCAGGTTGTATCTAAGGCCTCAGCTGAAATGTCCATGGACCCTTCAGGATAACTCCATGTTTTTTCTGGAATGCAGGCAGGTCCTTCATTTGCCCGGGATGCTCTCTTAGGGTAGTGCTAAACAAAAAATAATTGGAAAGTGATCTGTCCACAGCAAAGGAATGATACAAATGCTCTTCAAAACAAGACCACTTCTCAATTGTCTTGAAATAAAACAGGTCTAATCTTGAACTTCCCATTTTGCATTGGGTCCACAATGACTTGGGGAAGGTCCATAATGGCCATGGAGGCCAAAAATCATAGTACTTTTATGATACTGATGTGTTATTATCATTTGAAAATTGTCACAGATTGGCTTGCTAGAAGGGGGAAGGTATAAACGTGACAATTCTATAAAGAAAGTAGTACTGTGATACTATTATCATACTATAATAAGTACTATTATCTATAGATCACTATATTATAATTGAATCAGATGCTTCCTGTTTATTTTCAAAAAATGTTAATATTCAGTAATAAGTCTTAAAGGTTATTTATACAAGGAAAGTTTGCTTTTTTTGCAGGGCAAGAGAAGAATAACTTCAATTTACATAGAGACATTTGCACCCTCAGTACCTAATTTCAAAATGTGATTAGCATTGACTATAGCAAAAGTGAGGATAAAATGCTGTATCTTATCATACTTATCTTTTTAATATGACAAACATAAAGTTGTTCAATGAATTTACACTATAAGCCCATCATTGGGAACATAATGTCTGTCTTCCTAAATTTGGATCCAGTTTTCTTTCACATTCACTAACTATATGTAAAAATTATACAGCTGAATGAAGATCCTGTTTGCATTAAACACTCAAATATATTGTTATCCCAGCACAAAACCTGCAAGCACAGACATTATGCTCTGAATATCAACCATCTCTCAAGATGCCCTTACCAGCAAGAATTTCAAATCACATGTGTGGGAGAACTTCTTCTTCTTCTGAATTCTTTAGCTGGAGTATTTAATATCAAGTTCTCTTGGTCAATGGGTTCAGTGGTAACTGCATATGAACATAATAACTGGCAGAGGTCATGGCATACAGAAATGATGGCTTATTATTTTAATAGGCTACAACTGTTGGACAAATCCTATATCACACTTGCATACTGATCTCAGCAACTAGACAACCTTGGTATTAGTGAGGCTAGACTTATTTTTTGTTGATCTATCTCTGCATAATCCATATGTAGCAGAGTTTCAGCCTTCCAATAATCCATTTTCCTCCAAAATTACAAATGTCACAAATTCACTTATACTGATACTATTTCTTTGTTATGTATTTTTCATGATTTACAGTTTAATGAAACACTGAATGAAATTTACATTTTAAGAGAATCCCGGATTTCCTCATTTCCAATCCTTTGAGAACAGCTGTTATACTGGCAACAATGTACAGAACTATGTTTGATTTGGGTTATGATTTCATAGCTAGGTCTGCCATAGTGCAATGAGGTTGGAATTGCAAACATTATGAATGAAGAGATACACTGAATTCAAATCTTTAAAATGCTTGACAGGATTATTGTCATATTGGTGCTTCAATTTCAAAGATAGGGATGGAAGAGTTTGTTGTTTGCTTTTGTCGGATTTACTTTGCCAAATACAAAATCTGCCATATTGTTTCTGCATCTGTTTAAAACGTTCTGCAAGATCACAGAAATATCTACATTTATTTTCCTGTATTTTGTCCAAAATAAAATGCATTTACCTATATAATGTGCATATTTTGTCTGCATTTCATATAATATACATTTTTATGTTTATTATGTTCTGTGTTAAAAAATTCAAAAAATGAATATTTGGCAATGGATTTGAATTTTAGTTTCTCATGCAAAACCCAAAATAATTTCTTCAAAACAATTTATATCTTGTATCTTTCCACAGAACTATACTGATGTGATTGAAAATAAAACAGTGCTAATACGATGTAACCTATTAACTATGAGAAATAGATTGATTTCCAGATTCACAAAACAGAAATACAAAAAAATTATAAAGTAGTATGAATAATTCCATACATACTGTATGTTTGATACTTGTATTGAAACTGCTTCTAGTTTTCTAGAAGGCACCTTTTTCTCATAAAAAACAGTGCTTCTGAATTTTGAGAAATGAAGATTCTGCATTCCTTTCATATTAAATGAAGTACATATGCAGATATATGATCCCCTCCAAAATATATAAACATGGATTCCAAGAGTCCAGATTAAGTTATAGTTGTGGACAACTGGAAGTCACAGATTAAATGTACAATTAGTGTCAATCTAACTCAGAAGATTCTAGAAAGTTTGAATTGGATAAGTGCATCCAAACAGGCATTGGTTATGTACACGGATGAATCTCTAAAGGGTTTTTTTTTTATTCATCTCTTTTCCTACATTGAGATACAAAAACATTTACTACATAGAATACAAAGAACTATATTGTCTTTAAGTCTACACTGAATTTCTATAGTTCTATTCACTGGTAGTAAATTATATTCAATTTCATCTTTCTTACAAAAGGAAGAAATTTGAGTAACATCCATTTGTGTGTCTCATTTTGGTGACTCACTTACCCACTGAAGCATTGTATCAATCACATTTTGAATTCCCAAAATAGTAATTAAAGAAAAATAAATTGAACATACATAACTTTAAACTCCTCTTTTCCCCTCTCCCCATCCTTAATTTTCTGGAAAGTGTATTTATTCATTCATTCATTCATTCATTCATTCATTCATTCATTCATTCGACTTGTATGCCGCCCCCTCTCCAAAAGGACTCGGGGCAGCTCACAGATAAAAGACAATACAATAAGTTAACTAAAATAGAACTAAATTGCAGCAAGCCAAAGTAAACTAAAAATCCCATAATAAATAAAAAACCCTTCCCCCGAGGAGTCAGCACAGCCCAGCCTGTTCAAACAGCCAAGTTTTTAGGTCATGACGGAAGGTGTGGAGATCAGGGGCCAGGCGGACCCCAGAGGTAGTTGGTTCCAGAGATTGGGAGCCGCTACAGAGTAGGCCCTTCCCCGGGATACCGCCAGCTGACACTGAGTTGCAGACGGCACCCCGAGAAGTCCCTGCCTGTGCATTCGTACAGGGCGGTTGGTATTCGATGCCAGCAGTAGACGCTCCCGTAAATAACCCGGACCCATGTCTCGTAGGACTTTGAATGTTAATACTAAGACCTTGAATCTCATCCGGAGGGCAACAGGTAGCCAATGCAGGCCACGCAGGAGGGATGTAACATGGGAGTACCGGGAAGCTCCCATCACAACCTGCGCAGCCACATTCTGCACCAGCTGAAGCCTCCGGATGGTATGCAAGGGCAGTCCTAAATAGAGAGCATTGCAGTAGTCGAGCCGGGAGGTAACAAGTGCCTGAGTGACAGTGTGCAGGGCATCTCGGTCCAGATAAGGGCACAGCTGGCGAACCAGCTGAACCTGGGCAAATGCCCCCCTGGCCACGGCCCCCACCTGCTCCTCCATCCTGAGCCGTGAATCCAGGAAGACACCCAAATTCCATGCCCTGTCCACGGGGGGGGGCAACACCTCTCCCCCCATGACCAAAGATGGAATCTCCTGACTGGACCGAGATGTCGGTATGCACAGCCACTCTGTCTTGGCCGGATTGAGCCGAAGCATGTTCCTGTCCATCCAGATCCGTACCGCATCCAGACAATGGGATATCACAGAGAGGGCATCACTGATGTGGCCTGGGGTGGAGATGTACAACTGCGTATCATCAGCTTACTGATGATACTTCACCCCAAAGCCACGGATGATCTCGCCCAGTGGCTTCATATAGATGTTGAACAGAAGGGGCGATAATGGCAGAACAACAGAATGAAAGGAATTTTATAAAATGAAAGAAAGCAAGTGAAGCATAGATCATGCAGGCTGGTGAAAACTGTGATATAAGGTGAAGATGAAATCTAAAAGCATTCAGATTCAATAAGCCTCCCTGCGCCCCAAACAAAACCATACCAGCATAATTTCCCATGCTAAAGTGGAATAAATAGTGGAAGTTTCATAGTTGCAGCTTTCAGAACAGCAAAACCTATGAGCTGCATAAAGCAACAAAAACAGATAGACACACCAAAAGTAAATGCATAGATTGCAGTATGAAAAAGGCACAAAGGCTATGATAAGGAAAAGAAAAAAAAGAGAAGAAAAGATTTCCAGTGAGCTAAATTTGAGGTAGGAGAAAAAGATTAAACTGTCTTACCTCTAGTCACTGAGAAGTTCCCCAGACAGTTTGGATGTAATTTGAAAAGATGAGTGGGGTGGGGACCTTTTTCGGTATTACGGTTATCTTGGTTTAAGGGTGTGCATTCTGAGGTAGCAACTCTAATCACTTTTATTGACTTGCTATTGAAAGATAGAGATGAGACATGGCAGATAGATAAAATACCCCATACTGTATTTTTTTCAGATGTTTCATAATTTCCTTGAAAATACTGTGAATATTAAAGATTCTTTTAAAATACAAGTGACATATACTCAATGATATAAGTTTAAGATTAATGTATAAGTAAAATTCACATGCATAACCGTTTTTCTGTATGAAATTTTAAAATAAATGGGATGGACCTATGAATTTTAAAAATAGAAACCTGGCATTTTCTGATTCATTTATATATGTCACTGTTTTTAACATAACCACTTTCATTAATATATTCTATGTAATAAGTATATTTGACCTTTTTAAAGGAAAATTATTTGAATTTCTATATGATACTAGTTCAATAAATCCAGTGACATATATTCAATACAGAAGTATTATATTTACATATAATTTAAATGAAGAAAGATTTAGTACAGATTGTATTACCCATATAAGCCTTGATGAAGATTAATTAATATAAGATTTTCTTTCATTAAGACATTTGTCTTGCAATGTCTTCTTAGTCACACAATGTAACACAAAATCAGTATTCACTGTTTAATTGTTCCAAGATATTTTTAATTTTAATTTTTACTATTAATAGTATTTTTACTATTAATCTTATCATTCCTTATCACCCATCCCCTCCCACTTGTATGACTGTAACTTTGTCACTTGTATCCTTACGATTTATATTGACTGTTTCCTAGTATGATTTCATTGCTTATTGTACCCTATGACTATTATTAAGTGTTGTACCTTATGATTCTTGACTCTTGACAAATGTATCTTTTCTTTTATATAGACTGGGAGCATTTGCACCAAGACAAATTCCTTGTGTGTCCAATCACACTTGGCCAATAAAGAATTCAGAATTCAGAATTCTGGCCTTTGCTGTCTAACAAGAACATCCTATTGTTCCTACTTACTCACTGCATCTGGATTTATAGACAAAGCAAATATTACAAAAACAATCCCATATTTCTAATCCTCTCGCCCTTCTCCAAAGAAAACCGATCCAGTAGGGTCGCCTCTTGGAATTTCTCTGGAAAACGGGGAAGGGGAAATTTAAAAATAAATTTAGACTTCTAAAAAATAGACTTTATAAAGTATGATTCTTACTTCATCTGATGTATTTTTATGAAATATGACTAAAAGGTCACTAATTATTTTTCACTTGAATATGGAAAAGATTTCAGGTTTTCACTTTTCAGGTCTTAAATCTTAGATCAATAAAATATCAACAACAATGAAAAAGAAGAATTAGAAGCTTGCTTTCAAAATAATATACTGTATGTATGTGTACATGCATTTATATTCATTTTATAATACTGAAAATTTAAACAAGTGTCCCCTCCAGGTTGTCCAACAAAGTATCTCATTATGTTTATGTTACACAGTATCCATAGTAAAATTTTATGCAGATTCCATCAACCATGCTATTGTCTCTATTTTCAGATAGCATACTCAATACAGTTTGTTGGGAACATGTTTGATAGCATATTATGGATCCATCACATGACTTACCAGGAACTACTGCTGATTATTTCAAATTTATTTTGAAATAACAAATTTTTGGTGTTGTCAAATCACCTGTCAATAACATTAACCTGATACTATCCAAAGGCTGAAAGAAAGAGCTTTGGTGGCTCAGGCTGTTAAATGCCTGCTCTTAAGATCCAGCTGTCTACAATTACTGTAGGCTCGAATCCCACCAGGCTCAAGGTTGACTCAGCCTTCCATCCACTCGGGGTAGGTAAATTGAGGACCCAAGATTGTTGGGGCCAATTAGCTGACCTTGTAAAAATGCCGCTTAGTAATAAGCAGGCATATACAATGGAATGAAGGCTATTGCTGAGCGCATTGGGTTGTGCTCCAAAAATTGTAAGCCGCCCTGAGTCTTCGGAGAAGGGCGGCATATAAATGTAATTAAAATAAAATAAAATAAAAAAAATGAGAACCATACAATAAACCTTACCTAAGCCAGTGGGATCTCTTGGTAAGCTCTACCAATCTACAGGGAGGAATAACCACAGGCAAATATGGACATGACTGTTGAGTCATCCTTTAATTTAAAACTCACCTTTCATTTGAGTATGCAATACAGTTTACATAAGGATGTCCCTTTTAATCAGGATAACAGCAAATCCTGTGTGGGATAGATTGAGTTACAAATGTGTGGGATAGATTGAGTTTACAAATACGAATAGGTCATACATGAGCTCTGTAGTTCAACATGAATCTACCGCATCAAAATCCAGCATTTTAATTACTGTGTCAAAATGCTCAATTGCTTTAATACACTTCTTTGCTACTGCAGTCTACATGACAGGAAAAATAGCAAATCATTATATCTAAATCTTCTAGAAATACCCAGTAATACTATGCTAATTAATGGCTGAATCAATGTTTATGTTATACTCCTAACATACTTGCTATTAAGATCCAGATGATGAATGCCAGATTCTTTTCTTTGTCCGTCCCTCTCCCAAAAGTAATTTCAATAAAAGAAGGAGCTTTTCAGTTTGCAGAACCTTAGATAGGAAACAGCTTCCTGTGACAAGTCACAGTTATTCCTCAAGGCTCTTAGCCACATTTTAGCATTTCCCAGAAAAATGTAGAGCTGAGAAGTATTAAATATGGACAGATGAGAGCTTTAGTATAGGAGAGCTATTAGTTAGAAAGGGGCTCCTTTTTAATGAGAAACTTAAGTAACTTACAGTGAAGCAACAGAGTGGTCAATGCCTGGAATGCACTACCTGACTCTGTTGTTACATTCTCTAACCCCCACTCCTTTAACCTCAAACTATCCACTATTGACCTCACCCCATTCCTAAGAGGTCTGTAAGGGGCATGCATAAGTGCACCATCGTGCCTACTGTCCCTGTTCTATTGTCCCCATTTATTCGTACCTATCTCCTGTATTCTTACTCATGTTTATACTTATACCTATTATCTTGTAAGAGATTGACAAATCAAATCAAATAAATAAATAAATAAATAAATAAATAAATAAATAAAAGTGGCTGGAAAGGGGTGGGGGCAAAAAAAGAAAGAAAGAAAGAAAGAAAGAAAGAAAGAAAGAAAGAAAGAAAGAAAGAAAGAAAGAAAGAAAGAAAGAAAGAAAGGCAAGAGAAATAGCAAACATAAAGAACAGTCCGTTAAGGGTTAGGGTGGTTGGGGTGGCTGAAGGAACCAGGACCTGGAAGCAACTGAGTGAAATCAATAAAGGGATGGGATAAGTCTGGCAATTTTTTTAAAAAAAATCCCTGCATTCTCCCAGAGAAAACCACCCCCCTCTGACGAGGTTGGGAAAAGGAAGAAGGCTGAAAAAGCAGAATGGTGTCTTGTCAACAGAAGTTGAGGGACTGCTGTTCCTATTGAGACCCACTGACCTCAAGTTCAGAGATGCTTGTTGAGAAAAGCAAGTGACTTTGCGGAAAGAAATAGGACAGAGAAGGAGGGGATATAGTAAATGTCTCAGACTGAAGCTGTAGGGCAATAAATGAAGCAAGAAGGTGTTAACAGACATAAATAATAGAGGAGAGCAACACTAAGTACTACAGCTTAGTGTTCAGGCAGAGAAACCTGTATCGCTTGTACATAAATATGTAATAAAGCCCTGATCTCCCCCCGAGTTGCCATCATCCCTTACAAAACAACCTAAGACACTTAACCAAGAGGCTTCTGTTACACCCTTAATATTTCTCAGGCACCAAGGGAAAACTTCTTTATTGAACCAAACATTTTGATATTTCCGTGATGCATGTTTGCTATTCTTTATTTTTGTTTTTTATAGCTGGAAAATAGCCTTTCCCCCTCTTCCACTGTTTTTGTGAAGTTGGAAGAAGAGGGAATAAAAGTGGGCAAGCAGAAAAAGGATAAAATTAACAAGGACAGAGAAGTCTGCCTTTTTTTTTCTTTTCTTTTCCATTTAAATCATAAGGGCCCTGTTTCCTTCTTTAACAAAGGAAAAGAGAATGATGCAAATTGAGATGATAAGTTTGAAAATGAATGTGACTGGAAGAATGCTTCCTTGTTTTTTTTTGTTTGTTTGTTTTTGTATATATATTGGTCTCCAGTTTTCTGTGGCCTTATTTTAATAACTAAAAGAGCAATGTTTGTTTTAAAATAGAAAAAAGGTAAATAGAAAAAAGGTAGGAAATAAATAATCCATAAACTCCAGGAGCATTATTTATCCTACTTTTGAAATAAACACTAATCCAGGCCTTTTAATGATTTAATGTTGTGCATATTATTTTTGTTTACTCTTTCCACTGTATATTTTGTAAACCACTGAGTATCATCAAAGGAGTGAGTATCACATAAATTTAATAAATACTTTTAAATAATTACCTTTAAATAGATGGGGGGAAATACAGATGTACAAAAAAGTGACAAGGATATTTTTTATAAATACAAACTGTATCATCCTCTACAGAGGGCTAATTAATGGGATCAAGGCAGGAAATGAATTTAACTGTTTGCCCCTTTGCTGTAATATTAAATAAAAATTAGCTTCTAACAGTAGCAATTACATTTCATATACTTTCAGGGATAAATTGCTAACTGGGCTGTACTTAATCCTTTAAGGGTGTCTTTTAAACATCTTTGCGTATATAGGTTAGTTTTTCACCTTTTCTACAATGAATTCTGTTATAATAAAGGGACAGGTTGAAAATGAGAATAAGAACAGACATTAACAAAAATGAAAGTATTTGTATTCAATCTGCTTGCTAATACAATATATTATATAAATTCATGAAGAACCGGCTCTTCTGAAGTAAAGGAACACAGCAGGAATAGAAAAGTTTTTAACAATGTGTAATAGTGTGCTCTGAGGCAAGAAAAAGGTCAGGCATTAATGGTTACTACCTGAATAAAGTGGAATGCAAACAATGTTGACATTTCCTATAGAAAGTCTTCCTAAACAGGTGAATTGGTTATCTTCTTTTCCCAGGATTGGGTTATGCTTTGTTCCAGGAGCACTTGAAATATTCCATGGCAGAGGGAAGGGTCTTTTGTTTCTGTTTGGAAGTTATTCTGAAACTGTATTATAGGTGAATTGATGCTGTATAATGCTTTTAATATGCCAGGCTAGCTTTTCCAGGCTTAGCATATTAATAGCTGATCAACTGGATATCAAATTGTTGATCTGTAATTCAAATAATTGAATATAATATGAAGAGATTCTTCCATTACCATCAATATTTCCAGATTTAATTATTAGCAAAAATATTCATTAAATAATTCAGAAAACTATTTAACAGTATAGTATATGGATTGAAATAAAAAAAAAACAGAAGAATCATTATTGGGGACTATGAAAAAATATATTTATTTATTATTTATTTATTACTTGGACTTGTATGCCGCCCCCTCTCCGAAGACTCGGGGCGGCTCACAACTAAAACCAACAATGAACAATAAATTACTTAAAAAAAATATTAAACAATCACAAGCCCAATTTCGCTAAAACCCCAATATACATTATAAAATTTAGAATTTCAAACCCCCCAGGAGGTCAGCACATATGATTTACTAACAAATTTCATGTTGATATATTTTAGCAACAATTTTCCAACTAAAAGCTGAGTTATATTTGAAGCCAATTGATAAAAAGTCTTGCAAAACAGTTGTATAAATATTTCATTTTACCAAATCTTTTGTGATTTAGGTGTAGGTATTTGTATCAAGTAAGCTTTTAAAAACCCTATTTGGTGACATTTTCTGTGTCACCAAATTTATTAATATTTAATTTATCTTAAAAGAGAAAGTATAATTATTTGACACTCACCAATTACAGTTGGTATATTAACATTTCATTCAAAATATCAATGCTTGCAAATCTTTGCCACAATATAAATCTTTCAAGGAAACCATTCAGTTTTTGAGAAGAATGAAGTTAATGCATTAAATATTGTTCTTGACTTTTTTCTATATCTTCAATGCTCAATTGAAAATAATCCAAACAACAAACACTAGAAGACTGAAACTGCCAGAATTTATTATTTCATAGGAAAATATAGGAGATTTAGGCAGATATCAGAGTTATTTATATCTATCTGTTGATAATGACTGATTCACCAGTTTATCTATTTTTAAGCAATTAAAAATAAAACTTCAGAGACAAGACTGACAATGCTATACAAACTTATACTAGAAAAGGAATGATGAAAGGTAAGAATATTGACAATAAGAGCAATCCACACAATCGGATTATCCCAAATTGGCTTTCTTCATTTCACATAAAATATAATTAATTGCTTGGAGACAAATCCAAGTATCTGTTAAGACTAAGGAAAAAACCCTGAGTTATTATGTTTTGATGCTTATGGGTGACTTTTATACAACCATATAATACTTTTGAAATGGATATGTTTATCTTTTAAATTACACCTTTTAACATTTTTCAGTGGCATCACTGATGTAAACATGAATTGAATGTGTATACACAAAAAGTATAGAAATTTCTTCAGTTTATAAAAAGGGAAAGGTAAATGGCAATACATAAATAAATAAATTGCATAGGCTTTCTTCTTGAGGCCAAGCTTGTGGTAAGATATAAAATAAAAGCAAGTCAGACTATGAAATCATTTGACTTAAGTAATCCAAGGTATTTATGGTATATTTATATTTGAAAAGATACATCTAGATGCCAAATTTTACAGTGTCAGATATACAAATCTTTTCGACTATCAAAAAGCTATATTTTGAATTATCACATTAGTACAACTTTATATTTTTTAAAGTGCTATTTAAGTTTTACCTTTAATTTCATTACTTCATTAGTAGTACTAACAGATACACTATCTGAAAGATTTTGTTGTTTTGTAAATAGGCTGTACAACCAATTTGAGTTTCCCAATAAAAGCCCTATTAATATATCTACAGATGTATGTATGCAAGAATGCATGCATGGGAGATTGTGTGCGTGTTCATAAAGAATTCAGATCAGGGACTATTGTTTTTGCATTGTTTTGCATTATGTAGAGAAATGAGATTGTGAACCTATAGAGCAAACTACAGTATCATTCCTAAAAAATTCAAAGAAAGTACCCAGCCATTATATACAAAGAATGAGATTTGCATGCATGTTCAATTAAGGATTCATAGTTATTGCTATTTATTTTTAAAATAAAGTAGATAATATCAGATCCAACTGGGCTATTCTTCCATTAAAAAATCAAAAATATTTTATTGATAGATTCCAAGATTCCAAATATTTTGATGAAAGTCAATCGAGCACATACTTGTTCCTTAAATTTCTATTTCTCCTTTTCACAAATGATATTAAAGTGCTAAAAATAAAATTCAAGAACCTAATATTATTTGATTGTACTTTACAGAAACATAAAAGACAACAACAGTTGCTTTTTTTAATGACTCTGTAGTCCCTTAATTTGGGGTAGAGCGTTGCTATAAAATAACTATTGTGATATCTTTCAGTAGCATCATAAAAGATATACCCTAAGACTTCCAAACTCAGAGACAAACCTACAGAAAATATAAGAAATGGCAAAAAAACCAATTATATTGGAGTTGGCACTCATTAACTATGATCAGGTTAAAACCAATTAACCTGGGAATGGCAGAATTTGTAGTTATGTAGTGATAACACTTCACTATTACGTTAACTAGCTATAAGCAAGTTTATATACATTTATGTTCAATTTTTTTTAAACTTTTGGCTTGTTTTCTAAATACACAACTTAAACACTAACCAAACACTTCAGTGTAGATTTACTTGGTCGAAGCTTATTGCACTAGTTCAATCTTCTCCAACTATAGATAGTCTTTATGCTGGAAATTGGGATCAGAATTTCTGTTGCTAAGCAATGCGGTCATAAAGCGCCATGTCACATAACTGCATCACTTAGCGACAGCAATCCTGACAGTCCTTTTGCTGTCATTAAGCAAGAAATGTGAGTCATTAAGCAAGGACCTCATGTGACTGCAACTTGCAGCTTGCTGCCGGACTCTAACAAGCAGTTAATGAGAAGTTGGCAGGAAGTCACAAATCTGGAGCTGCTGTCCAGCAGCCCAGTAGAGAGCTTGAGTATAGCTGGAAGAGGGGTGTTGTGATGTGCATGGCCAAGGGTGTGCAGGTGGCTGCTATGGTGTGGCGCAAGTGCAGTCAGGGGGAGTTGCCTGCTGCAGAATCTGAAAGAGCATGCAGGTGGCAGCTGCAGCATGAGCACAGCCAGATAGGAGGTAACTTGTTGCAGTGAGCAGGAGAACATGCACTATGGATTTTAGACAGGGCAGAAGAGGCACATGCTTTGAAGAAGGAGATCCCAGGGATCCATACTCCACAGCTGACCTTCTTGGGAGAAAAAGCAGGAGGAATTACTTTCAGGAGTCACTTGCAATCTTCTCTGCTGACTTCCTCTCTGACTCTGCTTATGGGAAGGTTGCAAATAGCAACTATTTAACCACAGGATGCTGCAACCATTGTAAATACAAGCTGGTTGCAAAGCACCTAGATCACTGCAGAGTGCTGGGCAGCAGGAACTTCAAGGATCAGTTTTAGGTACCATGAGTTCAACATCATAACGTAGTGTAGCTTTGCATAATTACTGAACAAGTTGTCATTAACAAAAAAAAATACCTTTAGATGTGCTGTACTTTTTATCATATGGGCTGTGTTAACTGGGAGTGATATCAATATATCTGAAGACACCAGCTTCAGGACAATTAAGTAACTATTTTACTTGCAGAGGTTTAATTTCACCATTATGGTCTTATAATGCCAGTACATTACTCTCCAGTACTTGCACTTGGTTAATTCATTCAGCTCAATCAAAA
The DNA here is from genome assembly GCA_009733165.1 of Naja naja. NCBI lineage: Eukaryota > Metazoa > Chordata > Lepidosauria > Squamata > Elapidae > Naja > Naja naja. The sequence goes on along the minus strand of CM019154.1, from coordinate 16,568,499 downwards.
ATACTAAGTACAATCTCACTGATTTTATATTTTAACATTTTATAATGGTTTGGGGGGCTTCTCTAGATAGAATACAGCTGTCAAGCGCCGTTCGCCAAACGCCAAAAGTAAGAGAACTACGATCCTCCGAAGCTTGTCAAAGATCCGTTTATTTCTCTACTACGGGGGTAACGACCATATACATACACTCAAAGTCAGCTCTGGCTGGCTCTGCAGCTCAGAGCTGTATTTATACAATCATCTACATCCTCGGTTAGGCTAATTAAGCGCTCATTACATAACCGGCTTCTGGACATTCTCACTGGCCACCATCCCGATGAGTTATGGCTAACAGACTTTTGCATCCCCTCTATGTTGCTACTATATGTACTGTTTGGGGATTATATATGGGTGGATTACGTGTTCATCCTTGACCCAGCTTCCAGGTGTCATGGCTCCATGTCTGTCAGCCCTGGAGTCATGACAGGCTGCCCCTCCTACCAGGCGTCCGCCTGTCAAAATATAAATTGATATAATAACATATAGAGTGCTTCGGAAGGGATTCAGGCATTGGTTTTCAATTTATTGGGGTGCTTTTTATGGAAGTGCCTGATGAGTCTATTCGCACAGACGTCAGATGCATTCACCCATGAGGCTTCAGTGTTGGGATATCCTTTCCAACGTGCCAGGTATTGCATGCCCCATCTTTTTATCTGAGCATCTAATACTCTATCTACCGTGTTTCCCCGAAAATAAGACACTGTCTTATATTTTTTTTGGCTCCCAAAAACACACTAGGTCTTATTTTCGGGGTAGGTCTTATATATTTATGGTGCCAAATAGTGGGTGTGAGTGTGTAGGGGGGGTGTTTCGCGGGTGCACGGTTGCTCCCTGAAAAGTCTTCCTGGAACTGGAGATTTACACTAGGTCTTATTTTCGGGGTAGGTCTTATATTAGGGCAGGTTTAGAAAATAGTGCTAGGTCTTACTTTCGGGGTAGGTCTTATTTTCGGGGAAACACGGTATTTCCATGTGGTTTGAGGTTATTTGGGTTGGTTCTACGTGTGAGTTAGTCTCCCTAGTCTTACCGGTTTTTAGTAGACTTGCATGAAACACTGGGTGAACACGTCCTAGCCACGGCGGTAATTTAAGTTTCACGGTTACAGGGTTAATTACTTTAAGTATAGGGAAAGGTCCAATATATTTGGGTCCTAACTTCCGGCTATGTAATTTCACATTAAGGTATATTCCTGGAGGGAAAAACTTTATGGCAGATGCCCTCTCCCAACTGCCTCAATACCAAGCAGAAAAAAACGTCATTATACAGCCTTTAATCGATAATAATAGTGTAGAACCTGGACGAGTAACAGGTGTCATGGTTCCATGTCTGTCAACCCTGGAGCCATGACAACAGCAGTTGCTTTAGGCTGCAGGATTTAAAAATAAAGAGCAAAACTGCAAAGACTTAATTTCTTATTCCTAGTAGTTGTGACCTAGTTGTTAATTAAAGTGCTATGAATGACCACATAGACATTCTCCAGAATGATCTGTTTCCATCCTGGCTGTCCAGGACTTCCAATGTTGCATTTATGTCATTGTAATTGAGTTCATCCCTATTTATGCCAGTTGCCCTCTTTTTTCCCTTTCTTCCAGTTTTCCTAATGAAGTCTTTTCAAGGGAGATGGCATCTTTGCAAAATGTATCCAAAATATAATAATTTCAGCCTGGTTGTTTGTGCTTTAAATCTCTTTTGTTCTATGATTTATTTGATGCCTTGGCTATTCATGGTATTTTCATAATGTCTAACAAGAGACTTTAAAAGCATCAGAACGCTTTCTAACCAGCTTCTACAAGTTTTGCTTCCTTAAAGTATCATAAGAAAAATTACATAATTCTGATCTTTATAGATATAGACACATCCTGGCTGGGTATCTCTTCCATTGCATTCACTGCTATTCTACTAAGTATTACAGGTAGTCCTTGAGGACCAACAAGCTGTTTAATAACTGTTTGAAGTTACAAATGCTCCCCAAAAGTGTACTTATGACAGGGGTTCAAAATGGGACCAATAAAAGGCTTCTGCATTCAAGGGTCCTGGATTCGGTAACTCCTGAAGCGGCAGTAATTTTTAATCTTTTGACCTCCCTTTGGGACCTGGAAGTTACCCATAGTTATGATGGGCAATTTCTGAGATCCATTTCCACCCCTCCAGGGATCGGGGATTTGAGGCATTTTCTTCTCATTTCTGCCATGTGGAGAACTAGAGGAAAGAATCTCATTGCTATCCTTGTTGCTTCTTTCATTGCTGTTGCTGCTGCCTTGAGGACTGGAGTATTGTAGTTGCCTTTGTAAGTCGCCTTAGGTATTTTACAAACTACTGTATTTGTTTGTAAATACTTTACAAATTACTGTGCTTTGTGTGTAAAGGGTTTTTTTTTTCATTACAATTGCCTGCAGAAATATTAGCTAGCATCTATAGAAAGCAGATTCCGTACTGTAAAGTTCCTTTGCATTCTAATGTACTGTGTTTGTTGCTTTTGCTTTTAAGATTAGTGTGAGCTACTATAAATTGCTTGTAGAACAGCTGATTGGTGGGCAGAGTGGCTCCCTCTGGAGGCTCCACAGTGGAACTACCGGCAAATTCATACACCCCCACAACCCAATTTAAATAGACCCTTGCCTGGAGGCACTGTGGTTCAGAGGCAGAGGGCTGCCTTGCCTTATCAGAACAACTGATGGCTAGGTGACAGCAGTTCCATTCAGAGGCTCAACAGAGAACTCTGCAAATTCAGGAGAGCCTTTCAGTACACTTAACAATCACGGAGATCATTTAATGAACCAAAGCAAATAGTAAGCCTAATAGTAAGAGCCTTGGTGGTGCAGGCTGTTAAACGCCTAGCACTTAGCTCCAGCTGCCTGCAATTATTGCAGGCTCGAATCCCACCAGGCTCAAGGTTGACTCAGCCTTCCATCCTCTCGGGGTAGGTAAATTGAGGACTCAAGATTGTTGGGGGCAATAAGCTGACTTTGTAAAAATGCCACTTAGTAATAAGCAGGCATATACAATGGAATGAAGGCTATTGCTGAGCGCATTGGGTTGCACTCCCAAAATTGTAAGCCGCCCTGAGTCTCCAGAGAAGGGTGGCATATATATATGAATTAAAAAAAACCTGGTTGATTCACTTAATAAGCATGCTAAAAAGTACTACAAAGCTGAGTCCGATTCGTTTAATGACAGTTTTGACTTATGACTCTACTGGACAAGTTCCATTTATGTGTACCTTGAGGACTATCTATAGTGTACAGCATATTCCTTGACTGCTGGTTCTTTGTTGATTTTCAATACTAAAAGGAAGAATTCATCCACTGCTACTATACCTTGGCTTTGAAAAAAAAGCTATTAAACACTTTTCAAAATTTAAACACATGACAGTAATCCATATTGGATTTAACAAAAATGTGTGAAAATTATTGACTCAGCAGTGCCACTCCAAATGCTAATGACATCTAAGTACTTTATGAGAAAATTGACTCCAGAAGCATTTGCTAATGGAAAACCTGATTTTTGGGGCACACACAAATCAGGCCAAAAATCAAATTTTAAACCAGCTACCTATAAATGATAATCCATCTATGTTGTCTTGGATAAAAGCTTACTTTCTTCATCCAGTCCTGATAGCAAACCGATAATAAAGATATAGAACTGAATACCATTCATGGAACATTATTTCTAGCTTTATGTTTTAACTTTTCATAATTTATAATTTATTATAGTTTGATTTATTTCTTCTCTGAAAATGTCCAACATTCAATTAGATATAGTTGAAATATTTAAGAAAGTATTTCTTAATTTTAATTTAGAAATTTAATTACATGAACATGAACCATCTAAATAAAATTATAAAAATAAATGCTATATGTCTGGACAAATGATTTCAACTGTCCTATGTAGATATAAAATAAAATGGGAAATAAAATAGGACTTGACAAATGTCAATCTCAGTGTTCTATTGATTATGCTGATGGACAGCACTGTATTATTAATCTGGTAATGAAATAAATGCATGATTTTGCTGCCTTGATACTTCTTGGTATTATTCATGGCATTATTTGCATTAATTCTGTTTTTATTCTATTGTGAGATATTTCATTTTCTATTTGCAAGCAATCATGATTTGACTGGTAATTGTAAGAATACTCAGTAAGAATGTACTCATTCCTGTTAGGAAAATCCAACACAATGGCTATGAATTTTTATGCTCCTAGGACTATATTTGTTGGATTATATATTGTTTGCCTTCTTTCACAGTATTCAAGTTCTAGACAGGAATTACTTTTTAAATTGAACATTTTGAAAAAGAGATTCAATTCAGGGGTCATAAGTGCAATCTGTGGAAGAAGAGCTTCTTTCTACATATGCCCAATTTGGTTTGCCCAAAGAAACTTCAACAAATCGTATTTAATTTGGACAACCATAATTAAAACTAATGGTATAATAATAAATTACTCTTACCATATTTTCTATCTCTTTATTACTGCAGTATTGCAGAGAAAAAGGGTGTGGATAGCATAATGCAAAACTATGACTTGTCATATTCAACTAAACAAAGTCACCAGTACTCAATGGTATCCTTGGAATGTAGCCAGGACCACTGCTGATGTCATTGTAATGTGCATAGTTCTTCTTTCCCTATTTAGTATTCCAACTGCTACCAATAATTGGATCTAGACACTCCTATAATACTCATCAATGGCTCTGGTCCACATGAATGATACTGTGATGACCCAGGGTGGGATACAAAAGCAACAAAGTCACAAAAACAGGTGAAGTCCCTTTAATTTTTTCTACTTGACTTTAAAGGTCCAATTATCATTGACTGGAGAAAAAACTCCCCACAAACAGTTGCGAAAAGGAAGAACTTCCATTCAAACTCAAAATACATATAAATTATAAACAGAAAAAAATAACACCAACCACACAAGAATTAATGAGACAAGGCAGGATAAGGGCTTGAAGATGTCCACAGATATCGAAATACACACACTGGGAAGGATGCCAGAACTCAGATAAGAACTGACAGACTAGAAATATTTTCACGCTTTGCTTCCAGCACTGGCCCATGCGCAGTTTGTCCTTTTAAACAGTCCTCACAGCTGTAGCCCATTAAGGGATCAAGGCCCTTTCCTCGCCCATAGATCACACCATTCACATTTCTCCCTCATCCACTCCCCTCTGCGTGCCCTAGAATGAAGAGGGTATGGGCCTGGGTCTTCCTCTGAATGCCCAGCTGGCCTGTGCCCTTCCCCAGTTTCCTCCACAACCTCACTCCCACTCCCTGTCAGCTGTTCCTCCTCTCCCTCGAAGTCAGATTCTAACAGGGGCATGACAGATATTAATATCTGAATATATTAAGGAAACTAAATTAAATGAATTCATAAATACATTTCTTTTGTGCTTCCATGGCATTTCTAAGATTAGAAAATCTCGGAACTAGCAGAACATGGGTTCATCAGTCTCTTTTATTGTAATCTGGAGTTACTCATAGACAACCCTGAATTCTTCAAATTGTTGAAAGATCTTGAAATAATTTTCAAAATGCCACAAATATCTTTACAATATCAGCACTATATAACACAAAATACTTATAAATACTGCAGCTCTGAGCAGTGCATTCTGAAGTACAACCAAATATAATTAGGTGTTCAGGATCAAATATCTGGATTTTATAAAGTAGTATTCATATAGCATGATATCAACATGACATAATCAAGATACTTGATTTAATCTAATTTAAATATTTTTTTCATCAAAACAATTTCTTTAAAAATTGACTATCCCTCATTTCAGTAACTTTTTTTGCATGACTTCAATGAGTTCCCTTCAATATGTAATAAACAGGAAAGGTATTTCTCAGATAGAGAACCAGTATATTGTAGTGGTTAAGACCCCAATCTAGAAACCAGAAACTGGAATTTTAGTTGGATCACCTTGGGCCAGTCTCTCTTTCTCAGCCCTAGGAAGGAGGCAATGGGAAAGCACTTCTAAAATTTTGAAGAAAAAAAACCTGGAGGGACTTGTCCAGGCAGTCATTAGGAGTCAACACTCACTCAAAGGCACAAAACAAAGAAACAAAAAAAGATACTTTCAGAATTACTACAGGTGATAAGGATACAAGATTTGCAAATGTAGAAAAACAATTTGTTTAATTTGGCAGAGTATCAAACATACAGTGGGCTGTTTTCTATTTTATGCATGAACATGCACAGTGGCAAACATACACAGCATCTACATTATCAATGTAAGAGTAGTCACATTAATACTAAAAATAAGATAAGCCCAGCCAACAACCCATCTGCTCTCATGAATTATGTTTAAGGAATCATATGTAATATAGACATTTTTGTCTGCATATCATAAAGCCCTGACATATCCAAGCTTTCATTAAAAAGGCAGTGGGATGTGACTTGAATAACAATGTGTCTCAGCTAATTAGTATTTTCAGTTCAGCATATTCACTTTTAGACGTATTGCTGTTTGCACATAGTAATTTAGGTAAACAGATCCCTTCCACAGCTGCATCAATTAACACTGCTAATCAAAACTGAATTCAGGTAATTAGGCACATTTATGCAAAAAGTCTGCAATTTGGGGAGAAAAGCTAGATTCTATAGTAATAGTTCGCTAAGCAGGAATCTCTATTTTTTCAAATAAGATGTAAAACAAAGGTAATTTAGCCAAAATGTAAAGGAACTGCAGCTTCAAAAAAAAGTATATAAATTATATATTAACAATTATCTGTATTCTCAGAAATTTTATGAATTTTAATATAATTATTTGCAGTATTATGAGATTCACATAAGTACAAAGTTGTTATTAGCAAGAAGAACATTCAAGGTTCATGTGCCTTTATTAAATGAAATATACCTATTTTATTGATTCATCCCACGCAGTTAAGCAGGAAGGGTATGTTGTGAATTTCGACTGGCATGGCCTAGGGAGGGAGACTACTCTGTCACTGTCCCGACCCTATGGAACATTTTGCCCCAGAGGCAAGGCAGGCCCCTCCACTCTTCTGGCTTTCTGAAAGAGTGTTAAGATGTGGCTCTACTAACTGGCAGAGGGGTCTCAGAGTGGAAAGATATATAGTGGCAAGATTTTTTATTACCAAGAAAAACATTCAAGATTAATGTAACTATAATAAATAAATAAATATTGATCTGTACTTGTTGATATAATTTGGTCCACTCCAATTGTTCTGAATACACTGCAGAAGAACATTTAATATTCATGTATTTATTAAGTTTATATCCTCATTCAGAAGTTCAAGGTGGTGAACCTGATGCTCTTTTCTCCATTTCTTGCCACAATAACAACAACCCTGATGCGTGGGTTAGATTAATAGTGAATCAGGGCTTAGGATACACCAAAACTGTTTCTCCGACAATACCTTAATACACCACTGTGTATTCATCATTTATATGATTTTTCCCTTAATCAAATTTTGTATGCTCCCATGCATTAAAAAAGAGAGCAATGATTCAAGATCTGGAAGGAAATAAAAACCAACCAGTTTTGGAGGATTCTCAGAAGAAAATTGGGCAAATACACACAGAGAGAGAGTCTCTCCTTTTTGTTATATTTTTTCTCTTCCTAAATAAACTAAGAAGTATTACAAAATTGCAATTATACCTTTAACTATACAATTAGACAAGGAACTCAGTGAAGTTGTTGTTGTTGTTGTTATTATTAATTGGATTTCTATGCCGCTCTATCTCTCGAAGGACTCAGGGCGGCTCACAATGGTAAAAGATATAACACAAATATTAAAAAACAATTAAATACGAAATCCCAATAACCGATTAAAATTAATAAAAACTGTTCACTAAAACCCCATTTCCTCCATCAGTCCAGGTCGGCAAGTTGGAAAAGCCATGTTTTCAGGCCACGATGGAAGGATTGAAGGCCAGGGGCCACCCGAAGCTCCAGGGGCAGCTGATTCCATAGGGTGGGTGCTCCCACAGAGAAGGCTCTACCCCTAGGGGTCGCCAGCCGACATTGTCTGGCCAACGGCACCCCAAGGAGGCCCTGCCTATGGGATGGCACGGGACATTGGAAAGTCGTTACTGGCAGCAGGATCTCCCGCAAATACCCCGGTCCTAAGCCATGTAGAGCTTTATAGGTCAATACCAGCACCTTAAGTGAAGCCATTTTGAAATAAAATCATGGCTTTGCTTATAATCTTACTTTGTTTTCCTTCACTTTATAGACTTGCAAAGGTTGCAAATGCAAGGATGGTTACTTTTTCATCACTGTCATAATTGCAAATGATTGCTAAATGAGGCAATCACTAAATAAGGTCTACCTTCAATAAAAAGCAAAGTACTGTAGAAGTATAGTGATGGATTTCCTCTTAACTCAACTGCATGGAAGCTTATTATAAGCCCTTTTAGGCAAACCAGATCAAGAAATCAACTCCCCAGAAGGGTTAAAACGACTTTATCTATTTTATTATCTACTTTTTGGCAATAGTAACCAAATCTCATTGTAATTTACTTCCACTCCTTTCTTATACTCCAGTGAATCAAAGGGGTTTTTATTTACCTGAGCTGCTTCCAAATATTGTTTCTCATGATTTAAAAAATGTTTTAGCCTCTTTATCTAAGCAACCATTCTTGCTTCTTCCAACAAATTGACCTTCCTTATGCTCTACACTTGTATTGTGTGTATGGGTATACACTCCAAATATTACTGAGCCTAAATAGCATTTTAGTCATGATACCTCAGATAGAGTCACTTCAGAAACAGTAGTTTGGACAATTGTAAAAATTGAAGACAAGAAAAAAGAAGGCCAGTGAAAGTTGTAGATGGTTAGATATCTTACTAAATACTATGATTGAAGTCATCAGCATAGATTTATAAACGTTCAGAGAAAAGCCTGATTAACTGTTGCCCTTGAATCCAAGGATTGGAAGTTCTTGAACATTTTACCTCAGTTTCTTATTACAAAACACACATTTATAGTGCAATACTGACCTAATCTTTCTGACAGTGATTTCAGCAACCATTGTCAACTAGCCAATTTGTCACCTGGCCTTCTTTAAATGTACTCATCAACACTATGAGGGATAGATAATGGCCTTACACTGCATCTTTATTTACCATCTTTATTTACCAATGCTAAGTAGTTAATAATTCCTGCTGACAAGATCTATTTTATCCCACCTTCCTCTATGCAGCTCAGGGCAAGATGCATTAGTTTCTGCTTTGCCACAAAAAACAAAATAGATTTTCTCACCCAGGAAAAAGAGTTTGGTTGAGACTAGAATGAGTATTTGAGCTTTGCCTCTGTGGTTTTTCTTCATTCTTGTCACATTTTCTACATGTTAAGAGATGGCAGTTATGACTGTTACTTTGTTTTATTATTGTCATGAACTGCATTATTTTATTTAAACTAATGAGGCTACAGAATAAAGTAAATAAACATGTTTATTTATTCCAATGCTTTATAGAGATAATCTCACAGCAGTGATTTTGGTCAGCGTACATAGGTTAACATCACAGCAACAGTATGTAACCCATACTGCCATGATTAAAATAGTTCTCAAAACAAAAAGCCAGATCGGCACCAGCATTCACCTAACTTCCCAGCCCAAATGCCCAGGGGAACAGGGAGAAATGCTAACAGAATTGGGGCCATCCACATGTCTGGTAAGGATGCTGTCCACAGGTTGGGTGCAGCCATGGAGAAGGCATGGTTTGAAAGCATAGCCTGATAGACATCTTTAATTATTCCACCTTTATTGGTATAAGTATGAACTAACCTAATAGACCATGGGTGTCATACTCACGGCCTGCAGACCAGATGTGTCACATGCTGTCCCTGCCCCCACCCAGTTTAGCGAATGGGAAAAAAGTCCTGATACATCACGTGACACCACTGTGACAATGCAAGTTTGACATTCCCTGGACTTTCTAGTCCTGCTACAACTTTGTGGCAAGATTGTTAGTAATTCACTTTTCATCTCACAGAAAGGTAATGTTTGCAATGATGAAAAATCTGTAAGATTTCCATTCAGGAACATTTTATACATTATGTTGCTGGAAAAAAAAATACTTCCAACTGCTATAGACATACAATAGCTTGACTGCTTGGTATTAATGTAATATTAACTCTATTTAATTATAATTATTATAATGTAATATTAACTCTATTTAATCAAAATTATAACTCAGGCATGGAATGCTATTAAAATTTTCAATTTTTAACCCCATCACAATAGTGGGTGACTACAGGTGAAAATAAATATAAGGACAGAATTACCCTTTGTGTACAAGATTTCACAATGTTTCCACGTGGTATTATAATGTTTATATAATAAAAGCAGTGAATCTTTTTCTGAGGATACCTAAACTTAAGTAGAGTGATTCTGATGTCAATGCAGCTCACCAAAGTCATCTACTTACTATCAAAATGAAAAGGCAACAGAATAGTACAAAAATGTAAGTATTTATGTTAAATTATATTATAATAAGAAAACAGCTCTACTTAAGTGCAGCTTATTGACTTATAATGATCAGCAGGCAAAAGTAGAGTGTAAGAGAAAAAGTTACAGAGTGTCATCAGGGGAGTAAAAAAAAAAATCCAACATGGCACCACAATTTGCAATAATAGCCCCATAATGTTTTTTGGGTTACCAGAAAGTGGGAGAGCTTCAATTGCATGAATATAGTAATGTAGTGGTCATTTTGACTTTTTACACGTGTGTATTTCCACACCTTTGGAAAGGTAGAAAATAAGTTTAGCAAAGAAGGAATATCTACTCAAACTTCTGGCTAATATATTTAGAAATAAAAACACTATTCAAACAACTTCTGATTTCAACTATTTTTATTCATTACAATAAAATTTATATTATGGAATGGATGGCAATAAATGGAAGCTTTAGCACATTGAACTATGGTCATGTATAAAATTAGGAAAAAACGGGATTAGGAATTGGTCAGTGGCAAATGCCTTTGTCAGAGTGTACAGCCAGAATTCCACAGGGAAAATTCATGAAAAGTATTATTGATTTTTTAAAGAACAAATGTTTAAAATGACTGCAGTAGTGTAACTATCCCTGGAAAATTCCTGTTCTTATAATAAATCAATACAAGCTTGAATTGATTTCTTTGTAAAACAGCATGTCATTTTTTTTCATTAGCTAAACATAATCTGTATTTATTATTATTATTTTTTAATTACATTTATATGCCGCCCTTCTCCGAAGACTCAGGGCGGCTTACAATTTTTTGGGATACAACCCAGTGTGCTCAGCAATAGCCTTCATTCCATTGTATATGCCTGCTTATTACTAAGCGGCATTTTTACAAAGTCAGCTTATTGCCCCCAACAATCTTGGGTCCTCAATTTACCTACCCTGAGAGGATGGAAGGCTGAGTCAACCTTGAGCCTGGTGGGATTCAAGCCTACAGTAATTGTAGACAGCTGGATCTTAAGTGCAGGCATTTAACAGCCTGAGCCACCATTATTCTCCTTTTACTTTTCAAATTCTTATTTATTTTCTTAAACTGTACCTCTAACTACCGTCAAAGAAATGTTTTGAGGACATTATCATTTGTGGACTTAGTAATGGTATATATACATTCAATGTTCCTTTACAAACTGAATGGGTTGTTTTCTTTTCTGAATAAACAACCATGATTTACGCACTAGAAAAATCTTAGATGTTTCATCCTCCCTTTAGATCTAGAATTCTCCTTTTTCATCCTCTTTTTATAAGTATAAAATTTGGCTTTCGGCAATAATGGAATTCTGGCTTTTCAAGAATAGCAAATATTTAAATAAATAATTTATATGTTTATTTAAATAAATGAACTTTTGTCAACCAATCATGAATATCCCAGAGCTGCATGGAATTGCACAAAATGTATAGTTCCTTCAAAATGCAAGGCAGCTTCTGTAAAGCAGTAGAGTGAACCCTCCTACTTCAGATGACCCTGATGTATGAGTCGTGAAAACAAAATAAAAGCATTATTTAGACTTCATCTAAAAATAGTAATTTGTTTGTTTGTTTATAGGGCTTGTCAACCATGCCAGCCAAGTATTCTTTTCTTTAAAAAAAAATTTGGAAAGCCTACTTCTATCCAAATTTAGACATTTAAAAAGCCAACATGTTTTTAAGCACTTTTTGGATAAGATTTGAATTGCAGGCTAAAGGATAATTCAAATATGGGATTACATATAAATATTGTTCTATGATATCATACCACATTATAGAATATATAAAACAGCTGCTAAACCTTTACCATACTTTTCTAGGGAATTACCTTTTTCAGGAAATAACAAATATATGTTCATTTTGGATCTCTTCTGTCATTCCTTTGAAATTGGCCAGGTCAGGAAAGAGATTCCACAAAGACTATTGGATCAGTTTTATTACTGTAGAGTACAATAATAGACTTTTGAAAGCCTGACAGTTCTCTCCCATCTCTTATATGAAAAAGAATAAAGCAAGGAAATCTTGAGTTTCTTTCTAACCCCTTCTTCTCTTTCAGAGCTAGGGTGATATTTACATGTTTTTGCATACCTTCAAGTTTTTCTCTGTATTACTCTACTCCTTTGCAATATACAATTCTATCAAATGGTATTCTTAGAACTACCTGCAAGGGATAGAATATGGAGATGCGCCTTTTAATGGTTCCAGCTGCATCTAATTACAGGGTTTAGAATATTTGAGCCCTTATTTGCTGCAATGTGGGGTGTCTACTACTCCATCATCTTTCCTATACAATATCTGTATATTTATTTACTTAATTATATTTAAATTTTTATGGCTGTCCATCTCAAATTCATGATTCTGAATAGTTAACAGCAGCTAAAAGCACCATATAAAAGCAGACAATAAGATTAATACATAATTTGCATACATAATTACATAATGCATACATAATAAACAGACAAGGTAAAAACCAAAACAACCAGCAAATAAATCAGTACAAGCGTTGCATCGGCTCTGTCATACATTTGGATCTCCAAGCTTGGTGACACAGCCTTGTCTTAAAAGCCTTGTAGAAAGCCAGCAGGATTGGGGCTAATGTAATCTACAGGGGATTGTGCTCCAAAAGGTAGTCCTAAGAGAAAGACTTTTCCTAGATCTTACCAAATGACACTGATAGATGAGACTTGTAGCATGTCGGCCCTATGTTAGGAATTACCATTCCTTACCACAATTACCAGCATGATGAACTGAACTCAGAAGTATACTGGCAACCAATGCAGCTTTTTAAGCACTAGTGCATTATGTGCTGATTGAAGAAAGCATACAACTAACTGCCTACTACTTTCTGTAACTGCTGCAGCTTCTAAATGTACTTCAAGTACAGCCCCAGGTAAAGCATTCTGCAGTTTAGGAGATAATTAAGGCATGAATAACTGAAGGCCCAACCTCCCACTCCAATATAATATGGAGTATAATATGAAGTTCTGCAAAGGCCCTTCTGCCATTGATTGCCATCTGCTCCTCAAACAAGAGCCACGAGTCCAGAGAACCTGCAATCTGTTTGGTACTACAACCCAGCTAGAAATAAAGATGGAAAATTCTTGGTGGCTCCCGAGATTGAGCAGAGCTGCTCAATCTTGTCAGGCTAAATTGAAGCCCATTCTTCTTATTCAAACTATCTCAGCCTTGATATACTAAAACAGAACCTGCATGCAATTATTTGAGTGATCAGGAGCAGAAATGTAAAGCTGGGTACCAACAATATACTGATTCCCAGCAATTTCAGTTTGGGTTAGATTGATTGATTGGTTGATTGATTGATTGATTGATTTGATTTGATTTCTAAGCCGCCCCATCTCCCTAAGGACTCGGGGCGGCGTACAATAAAAACAATACAATATACAATTAAAAACAGATTAAATCCAATAAGAAACCCAATTATAATCTAAAACACTAAAAACAGTCATTAAAACTCCCCCCCACACACCCCTCAGTCCAGGTCAGCAAGTTGGAACAACCACATTTTTAGGCCCCGGCGGAAAGATGCCATTTACATAATTAAATCAGGGGTGCGATTCAACTGGTATAACAACCAGTTCAATGAGTGCGCACTTTGTGCATGTGCATGCCAAACATGCACTTTGCATGCGCACAGAGCGTTTGCTACTGACCTTCTTCAGCAATCTCTGTGTGTTAAACAGCTGATGCGCAGCAATCCGCTGTGCCGTGCGAATCAGCTGAGCTTGAAAACCAGGATATAAAGCACAGACTAGAGCCGGGGTAGGCAGGTGGGCCCAGCAGCTGATCATCGGAGCTACAGGTTCACCTGAACTGGGCTGAACTGGTAGAATCCCATCCCTGAATTAAATGACTTGATTAAATGAAAGATGTGTCCTACAGTTAATGGAACTATATTGGCCCTCAATTCATATGACTTTTTTTCTCTTTTTACATTCTTATTCTACAACTGTACTATGCATCTTATTAGCATTTGCTTATTAACTTAATATTCCTTTTTTTCTTTCAGAAAGTCAAGGCAGTATATATATTGCTCTGTCCTCTTAATTTTCTCCATAACAGCAACTATAAGGCAAGTTGGGCTTTGAAAGAATAATTGGCTCCAAGTTACCCAGTGAGTTTCCATGGCTGATGTTAGATTAGAACTTGCATGAGAGATAAGCATGCTAGGTTATTCAGGAAATTATCGAAGTGCAAATGATATTTTCATACTAAATTAAGTACAGTATAAGACCAGTTTTGTGTAGAATGGTATACATGGTTACAACTGTTAGAGAAAATACACAAAGAAATATATAATTTTCTAACTTAGATGTAATTTCTCAAAAATTTTAAAATAAAAACTGAACATTTGGGGGAAAACAGCCAAAATTGAAAGTTATCTATCTATCTATCTATCTATCTATCTATCTATCTATCTATCAATGGTCTTACTCATGTTCACTCAGAAATAAGTTGGCAGAATTCAGTGAATTTTATTTCAAGAAAACAAGCACAAGCAATACAGTTTAATTAATCCAGAACCTGATTATTTGGATTAATTGTAGAACCTATGCTCTTCTGCACTTCCACAAATTATTGTATTCAATCCTGCAATAGTTTTCATCTCATGTTAAAATATGATGCTAATATAAACTTCAAAGTATGCATTTTTCTTAGCTCAATATCCTGAAATCTCCCCTCCCTCCCCTGCAATTTAACCACTCTTACAGCGAGGTAGTTTCCTTCCTCTGCCATATTTCATGGAATCCTGTAAGAAGTTCTTTTTATTTCTGAAAGGGTATTTTAAGAGTGAACAGAAAGGCTAGGTAGAAGATAGCTGCCACCTCAGGGTTTTTAACATTTACACAACAATACCAAGTATTTCTCTACCTTGGCAGTAGTTGGGAATTGAACTTTGATGAAAGAGAGAAACAAACTGGAAAGGGCAGAAGACTGCATATTTATTACCATTTTAATAGCATTCATATATTTAAAAATATAGAAACTAAGTATTCAATGAAGTTAACATCAATATTACAATTGGCTCACAACTGCTCTTTTTAACCTTTAAAATAGAGATCTTTGTTTTGTAATATACATAAAGAGCAGGATGTTCTGTTTCATCAATGAGAGAATTAGTTGTACAGCTGAACTGGACAGGCCTATTTCATGGATTTATAAATTTCTCCCTCTAATATTTAGGATTTATTTTATGAATTGAACATGGCATCTTCAGCTGAAATTAGAAGAGTCAGTCTATAGACATTAAAATTATTGTGATTTAATTATTTTTTTGTTTGAAAAAATATTAATAATCCTTGCACATGGAAAAATGAAGTTTCAATTAGTGTGTGTGTGGGAGGGTTAATCTAGCTTTCTTCTGGTTTGTTTCTTGTTTTCCATTCTAGGCATTCTTATACTTGCTTTTCTATCAATCCAAAAACAGAACTTAAACTGTGGCTTCTTATAGTACTTAATGTTTCACTCTACTACTGTATATAAAGATGCTGTTTTGCTGTGAGCAAGAAAAGGTTTGTTCAGAAGTGATCCATTTCAAAAAACTTTTTGTATAATTTTATTTAAAATCTTCCTCTTTGTGGACTTAATGCTGAATTTGTTAGTCCAAATGACATTTGGTAATTAGTCAATACAACTTCTAATTTGTTAGCTGTGTACCATATTTTTCTTTCAAAAAGTAATAAAGAAGTAATTAAAGCACTTCAGCATTTAAAACTACAATGAATAAAGCTGACTAATTCAGGAGTGATCCATCAGTAATACTGCAGCATGTTGTACAGGTAGTAATTAGAGGTTTAGAGATTATAAGAATGGATGTATAAAACACAGAGTACTCCTGAAATTTTTTTAAAATTTGTTTTAGTTGAACTTGAAATAATTTTCAAGCATTTTACTATTTTGAAAAAAGCATTACGTTTAGAAAAAGTATGAAATAATACAAAAAATGCTGGTACAGCAAAAATCTGGTCAGTAAATTTTACACACATGATCACCTCCTTTTATCTTTAACATCCATTTTACTTAAAATCGAAAATTAGTAAAGTGGAAATGAATTTGTGTTTCAAGACATTATAAAATCCATCTAAGAATATTTCCAAAGTTAATAAATAATCATAATTTTGACTGATTTGATTAAACATCTGATAGGTAAATAGGTAACTCCAATATAATGCAGATTGAATGCAATGAAAATATTATAGTGATATTTCTGCAAAACAAATAAGATCCTTCATATAAGATCCTATTAAAAACATAAAGTGCTAAAATATATTGTAAATGCCTCAAAACCGTACCTCATAATCAGAATTGTATAAATATAATTAATATAAAATTAGCCTTCATATATAAATAACAAAAACAAAAATATATGCGTATCAGGGAAATCTTATATCTGCTTTTTTTAAGTCCTTCTGAATTCAATAGTATTTCTTCATGTAAATATAAAACTACAGTTTAATTGGGATATAGTTCTTTTTATGCTACATTCTGTTATCATGTAGTAGCTTCAGAGACTGATATTAAAACAGACTAAAATATTTTCTTTTTTAGGCTATCAATGACCTTTAATACAAGAACACAGTCTAACAAATAATACTCTTTATCTTACCTATTTTTTAATTATTTCGGCCACAGTTCTGAAATTCCTTTGCAGGTATATTTTCCCACTGAATTCTAAAAGTAATTTTAGTGTTCAAAGTAACGCAACTCAGACTGTGTCACAGTCCTTTGTATTATATTATCTTCTTACTAAAGTAAAGAAGAAAAAAGGAAAATTAAAATATCTTTTAAAATTTGATCATAAACATTTGTTTCTTGTATTTGAAAATTATATTGACCTCATTTCTTTAGAATTGGATTTTAATTTCTGGAAGCTTAATGAAAGGTTCATCAAACTTTAATCACCAATAAAAATTGCAGATTGTGTCACCTGGGGAACATTTATTATTTCAATGCTGAATAGCACATTGCTAATCTGTATATTAGCACATTCTGTGTTAACATATTCCTAGAAGTTATTACTTCCTTTGAAACTATTACAAGGAGTTTAGTGCAATACAAAACTGTCCTATTTAAAGCTGTATTTGCTGTGACACTATTATTTATTTATTTAAAACATTATATAGCCTCCCGTCTTATATCGAACTCTGCACTGCTCCCTATCAGCAATTAAAACAGCATCAATAACAAAACAAAATAATTCATAAGCATATTAAAACCATAAATGTTTTAAAAAATTGACACCAAAGCTAAACTTCAACAGTCCCTCAAAAAATCCTACCACCCACCTCCCCTTTTAATATTCCTTTTATAATCCATACAATTATTTGGTTTTCCAGCTGAGTTTTAACAACACACTAAATTTCAATTACATGAAATATTATGGGTGTGCTGATTAAAGCAACAATATACCTACTTATGTTATTCCTTCAAATTGAAATTTGCATCACTAATCTGTTTTCCCTTATTCTATTTATACAATTCTTTGTTCCAGGCAGAACAAAGTATTGATTTGTTTAAACCAAAGCCAAACAATAAAAATGTCAAGGAAGGTTAAAATTATTATCTAATGATGATATGAAAGAATATTTTTGATGAGCTATTTTTTAAAAAATGGTTGAGAAAAGGAAAACTGCTAGACATCACTTTTAATTATTTTCTTTATAAATTTGTTCAAACAATGTAAAATTATCCAACTGAATTTTACTTAAAATTTTTAATGTTTTTAAATACTGAATGGGCTATTTATATAGTCCATAGTAACTTCTATTTTTTATTGCGAACAGAGTAAACAAAGTATAAAAAAATAATTTTCAGATATATATTTGTTGTGAGAACTATCTTCCATCACACTGATTCATTACATATTTAGTTAAACTGTATCCTTATAGGAACATGTTCCATTAAATATATAATTTAATTCTAACAATAATAATTCACAATTATCAGCCAGACAAATCAAGATTTCTTTTTCCATGTGCTTCATTAAATCTAAGCTGCAGGGAAATGTATAGTTTTAAATGTTTTCCTATTAGTATTTTCCATGTGCTGTTCCATAAGCCAGCTATTGTTTCCTTTGTCTTATTTTCCACAATTCCACATTCTTTCTCTTTCTCTTTGTTATATGTGGCATGGACATACGCATCACTGTAAATATTCCCTGTCATATATTGGAATGGCAATATCACAGGTACTCCAGGGATAACTGTGTGAGCAAATAAAGCTTACAAAGAAAAAAGAAGCACACACACAGACACATACACAGCAACAAAGAAAGAGCACAATGGAATATTTTTTTCACTAGTAAAACATATAAAGATTTCAGATCAAGTAATGAGATGGCTCGATATTTCCTAAATGATCTGGGGAATTTAGAGTCAGGATTGTAAATCAGACATTGTTAGAAACTTCTATAACCACAGTCAAGTGGCTAAATATATATACCAGAGAACATCCCTTAGCATACTACAAATAGGCACCGACTATATTTTCATGTTTATTTTATGTTACATTTTTTGCATGACACATTGTAAGAAAACGTGGAAACTCTAGAGAATATGCTTGTAATTGGAGGGGGGTAAATAACCATGGCAACAATTATCACATTCGCAACTGTTTTTAAGAAATAATTTCACAACATAATTAACAATGGTAATTGTGCAGACAGTAGACATCAAGAAAGCATCAAACACTAATGGAGTTATATCAAATGACATCTTGAAAATGAAAACTAAAATCTGTCTCTATATGGACAATGCAGTTCAGAAACAAAGCACATACCATTATCCATTCAGGTGCTCTACTTCTTATTCTGCCCACATAGTTCTGCAGCTCCATTAGTCCAAAAGTCGACTTTGCCCTGCTTCTGATCTTTATGGGTAACAACAGCATCACACTGTTGGCAATTTTTTTCGATTAAACTTCTCAGACACGGTAGCAACTTTGTTAATTATGATATTAGGCAGCTGGCGGGCACGATCAATCATCCACTATAAGAAAACCAGACAACGAGACATCTAATCATTGCAACCAGAGCAGATAAATTTTGTTCCTTTCTTATACGTGTCAGAGATTCTATCCCTCCTGACCCCTGAACACTGCCATCGACTGTCAAATTTAGATTCAGCAAGCTCCCAGCTTTGCTTTATCCCTGCCTTAGATCTGAAAGTCCTGGTTATCAGGAAGACAAGCGTCACCAGCTGTCTCAGAGCAGGAAGGCAATCAGGTGAATAGTACTTATTATCTTTCATTACTTGCTAAGGAATGACAAGATTGATTTGGGACCAAGAGCACATCCATATTTCAAAAATAGACTTCAAGTTCAAACTATGATGCATATGTAAACCTCTACTGAGGGATTTCAAGGCTAACCTTATTGATAAAACACACTTAAAAATTAGAAATTAGACAGAACCTCTTTAACATCTAGACAATTCCCCTTTAAATTATGACACAAGCCGTTCCCATGGACAAAATAAGTGTTCCAACTTCTACCTGGAGGTTGCCTTTCACAAATAGATGGTCTTAATTGGACCCACGAAAGCAATAGGCTTCCATTAACGACTTCTCTGTAGGTACCTTCTGTCTTAACTAGACTGATTGTCTGTGAAGTCTTACAAGTGCAACAGGCACTACAATTCTATTTGTTACATTCCTAAATGGAAGTGATATGTTAGGCAATATTTTATTTTTACTCCTGAAATTACAAAATATATTGCTTACTTAAAATAGGAACGAAGGTAGATATTGTAAGGTTTTGATGAAAAAATTATCAAGAAAAATTAAAAATACATTCAGTAAACTAGCAGATAATTTTAAAATGTAGTTAAAATATAAAGAACCAACCATAAAAAGATTACACTAGGTTACGTTATAATAACTAAAAGCAAAACACCCTGAATAAGCAGGATGGTTCTACAAAATAGTACGATTTTTTCTTTTTGCTAATTAATATTAGCAGTTGTTAGAGGTGTTATTAATAAAGTGACAATGTGAAGCTCCACTTTAACATGTCATTATTGCAACAATAACTCACATTTTTGAATCAAAATATTCCTCAGTACTATATTTTCTCTTAAATAATTGTAGGGTTATGAGACAACTCATTACTTAGAATTGTCATAAAACTATTAAATTTATTATACTGTTCTTGAGAATAATTACAAGATGGGACATGAATTAAAAAAAGGAAGAAAGGAAAGATAAAGGAATTCTTAAAGGAAGTTCTTATAATATAAAGTACACTAATGATGACATAGCATAAAGTACAAAATAGCTTGCTTCTTTCCTAATTAATTACCTATTGTGAAATTACTAAACAGGAATATTTATCTAATGTTTAAAAATATATTAAACAAATTCAGAAAAAATAACAGGCCATGTGAATAACAGTATTAATTTGAATTGACTAACTCCCATTAAGCTGTTCATTATGGACAAAACTGCATCAAATAACGATATTTATTCATGTTAAACCCCACTTAGTTTGCTGTCTGGTAAATATGCTGTATTTTATTTTTAAGAGTATACAAAACAGCACACTGCTTTCAAGAAAATGTTCCGTGTTTATGCTATTGTAGTATTTTTTTAAATGTATTCACTCATTGACGTTTGTCATCATTTCTTCCCAATGTTTTGACATAATTCAGTTTACATCACTGTAGTCCACAAGATAGCAGAATATATTTTAAAAATCATTGCCACATACTCCCTATATAGAATGAAGAACTCACTGAAAACTTTCACTGCTGAAATATATACATAATCAAATACATATGGGGTGGGGGAAAAGCAATAATATCTTCAAGAAAGGAAAGAAATTTTTAATAATAGAAATCTTGAAAAAAATTACATATACAGTAGAAAGGATGGGATTACATTTCCAATGTTATGTCTCTATGTTCCACAGGTGAAAAGCTAGTGCCTCAGAATTAGTATACAGGGGATTAAATAATGGCTTATTATCTAAAATGTAAATAATCTGTAATAATATATTACATTCTTTCCCAATGTATAGCCTTCCATACAGATTTCGATAAAGCTACCATAATACCCAGCCAGATATTTTATTAATAGTAAACACTTTACATTAAAAGTTCTTGAGATTTTTTTGCACAAAATGATATCTGGGCATAAGTGTATAAGGACAAGAGCTTTGTCATGTGCATTACCTTGATTAAATTTCGCTTTGCTATAGACAGTTCTTCTTCCATGATATGCTAGAGCTCTGTCAATATTGGCTGCAACTTCTCCACTCCAGGCTTATAATATGAAATATTTCTATAATTCTTATCAGGATAACCTGAGACAATTAAGCCCTCTGTTAAAATATCAGGTTGTAGTGCACTGAGAACATTGCTATAATCTCTACAGAATTGTAGGGATTATAGCATCCCTACAGAATTGTATCCCTACAGAATTCATGCTACTAATATAATGGAACTAGTAGCTTCCCTTTGACCTTATTGCTGTAAATCCTAATCCAATCCTTTGGTTTCAGAAATCTAAAAATTGCAAGTGCAATTTATGAATTGATTGCTTGATTTCTGTGAATTCTACAATATCACAATACTGTGATAATGTAGTTGCATTATGCATTGATCTCTATTAAATGTAGGGTGCAAAGCCCGATAATTAAGTAAAAATTCAACTTTCATTCATGATAATCATTGTCAAATATTGAGCCAAGTACCATAAGGTTCGGTCCAATACTATTCTACATTTTTAACAATTTTCATTGCAAAATTATTCTGGAGAGTTAGATGAATCGGTTGAAAACAACAGAATAACATTTGACATAAGCAAAGCATAGTTTTTTTGCACTTAGGAAACAAAATGAAATATACAGGTATAGTTTGGGAAATGCTAGACTACTAAATAAGATCTTGGAACAGCAGCTGATTTCATACAGAGAATGAGTTAAATATGTGATGTGACTGAAAAAAAACCAGGTAGCATCAACAGAAATATTATTTCCAATAATATCATTATCGCATAATGAGTACTAGAAACAAAATGCTCTGAAGAGAGATAAAAGGAATTAGGAATGTTTAGCTTTGACAAGAAAAGCATGCTTGATGATGACACTTTCCAAACATCTGAAAGGATGTCACAGTTAAAATTCAAGAAGAGTCACTATTGTAGCAGAGTGAAAGACACAATAATGGATTTAAGTTTTAGAAAAGCAGTTCTATTTCAGTGTTAGAAAAATTCCCAAACAGTAAAACAGCCAAAAAACAGAACCAATTACTCTGAAAAGTTATTGGTTCCTTCACTTGATTTATTCAAGCAGAACCTTGACAATATTGATGGCAATGCTTTTAATGCTCCAGCACTAAGAAAATGGGATTCAGTAATATAAAAAGCCCATTCTTACTCTGTGATTCCATATTTCTACTAATCTGTATGTAATACTATAGTATTGTTAAATACAACATAAATTGCTTACTACCAGGAGAAGGCAGAGCCCTCAAACTCCATTAGAAAGTCCTATAAAAGAAGAAACAATGTTACAAAGGAACTGAGCGAGGGATTCCATTGGTCTGGAATTCTCAGTTGCATTCATTGCATGGAAATCTGGTTTCTAAAATGGGCATTCAGTGGGTTTGAATGGGATCACACATTTATTCAACATTATAGCCATGTTAGAAACTGCTCACTAGTTTAATGCATCATAGCATGTAGAATTATCCCATACTCATTATTTTTGTTACTGAAACAAAATATTTAATTTTATGTAATCAAATTGCCAAGCTCTGATCTCAAACCAACAGCCTAACTACCAACCCAAGCTACCAAATATTCAAACATATTTCAATATATTGAATTATATTGAATTTAGGCTTTTAATTTGAAAATATTATTTTTTAAAATGTCCCAATAATCAATGAATTTATATTTGCAATGTGGCGATTGATGCTTCAAAATATCTCACAACAGCAATAAATGTCAAATCATTAATTACTATCATGAATATTACTAAAAAATATTCTTAGGCAAATTCCAATATAAACTGAATAATCAGTATGTTACAGTATACAACTATATTAGGATCTGAAATATTTTATTTATCAGCATAATTGACATTTAAATCTCATGTAGAGAGTTATAGCAACTTTGGCAAGAAAACTTACCCCCAGTTTCCAATATTCAACACAACTGAAAGAAAAAAACCAAAACCAAAACAAAACCTCAACCGTATTTCTACTGCAGAAAATTATCAGTTCATTCTGATAATCTGCTTCGGTAAACGTATGAAATATTTGTATCTATTCATTTGCTTTGTTCATAATTTTGATTTTATGGAGCTACTTTGCATGTATCAGCGACATTCCTTAATCTATTCTTTTGGCATGAATGGAAAGAAACTTCTACTTGTTTACCAGTCCATACTTGATTGGATTGAAAGTATAGAAAAAAAATGTATTACAGTGGTAAAGATGTTGGACTATAATTGGAGGTATCAGTGTAGAAATCATTTCTTGGCGATGGAAGGTCACTGGTGACTTTAAACCAGTAGCTGGCTCTCTGATCAAATTATCGGTTACAGTTATTGTAATGGTGAAATCTAGAAGAGGGAAATTTGAACTTCTTAAGAAAAGGCAGGATGAAAAGCTAAGAAACAAATTAAAACACAGTTTTGAGAGAGATTTTAGATATGCTCAGAAATGTTGCCATAAGGTAACTCTAACTTCTTATTCATGTAAGTCTTATTTTCACATACCTATTTATAAGATTGCAACAAGAAGGAAGAAAAGTTCTACTGTTGATCATATTTTTTAATTTATTCTACTACATGGACCATTCTGCTGCAACAACATGTATATTTTATTTAAAAGCAAAAAAAGACATCTGGAAAATTTGCTATAAAATTTTGCCCCCAGCCCTTCAAGAAACCTTCAAAGCTGGATTGTTTCTAATAGATTATAAAACTACTACTACTGCCATTTAAAAAAAAAAGAAATGTTGGGTTCAGTGCAAATACAGTACACCAATGCCAGTCTTCATATTTATTTGAAGCTGATAACTATCTCACTTCTGTAGAAATTACATGGAATAATAGTATCAGTAACTGCCATAGATTCAAATTACAGAAGAAAAAGAATAAAGTGAATACAAATACTCAGTTAACCCATTCTTTATTATAAGCTTTATAATTTTAATAAACTGGATACACCCTACTCTGAGGCTACTATCCTAAAATATTTAAAACTTTCTTACATACAAGGCTAATTGATTTAAACACTCCAATAGTGCCCAAAAAAATTAACATGTATGTCTACATGTGCATTCATGTATTGAAAAAAGATGCAAATGAAACCAATATGTATTTTGATATACATCAAATGTATGCAATTCGTTGTATATTTTAAGAAATGCTTCTTGTTCTCATGTAAATGTTTAGCTCCTGTAAAATGTTTATTCTGAACAAACTTAGTCATTTTGTATAGTTTTAAACTGCATACATACCAAATGATTACCACTGTGAGATAAAGCAGAACAAATAAAATTGATGAATTTATATGGAAAAATAAAGAGTGGGGAAAGAGAATGCATTAAGATGAAAGATGAAACAGATGCAATATACTGGAAAGATCAAAGAGCTCCATCAATTCATTCTGAGTGTCAAAATCCAGCTGAGAATCAGAGCCCTGCACAGATAATAAGGAAGGTTGACTAAAATATAAGGATTAAACAGATGAGCAGTCTCCTGTGGATGTACGGCAGACATCCTGCTGAGCCACTGGTAAAGACACTTTGGAATGGTACACCTGCTATTTTGCAGTCAAACCTACAGGAAATCCATCTGGAAGGAAAAATAGCTACTCACGCAGTAAAGACCTTCTTTCAGAAAAGTTTCCCAAACGTATACATTTTCTTTTAAAACAAAATGGTAAATTAGAACAAACTTCTCTTTAATGATGAAATGTTTTTGTCCCTTAAATCCAATTTCACAAATGTAAAAAATGAAAATACAAAACTCTCATTGTGCCTTAGGAACTATATTCATGTATTAACATTTTCCATCATAGCATACCTGTATTTCAGTAATAACATCATTGGATAACTGTATAAGTTTGATGCATCTCAATTTTGTTGCAATACCCAAGTCAGTCTTTCATGGTATTTTGCTGTGAACATTCATATTTATTTTCCAGTCTATGTTTATTTATTTATTTATTTATTTGACTTGTATGCCGCCCCCTCTCCAGAAAGGACTCGGGGCGGCTCACAATTAAAACTGACACAATAAATTAATTATCTAAAATAGAATTAAACTAACCAAGCCAAATTAAACTAAAAGCCCATTTATAATTAAGTATAAAAACGAATCCCCCCCGAGGAGTCAACACAGCGCAGCCTATTCAAACAACCAGGTTTTCAAGTCGTGGCGGAAAGTGCGGAGGTCCAGAGGTAGTTGGTTCCACAGAGCGGGAGCCGCCACAGAGTAGGACCTCCCCCGTGTTACCGCCAAACGACACTGGGTTGCAGACGGCACGCCGAGGAGCCCCTGCCTGTGAGCTCGTACAGGGCAGTTGGTATTCGATGCCAGCAGTAGACGTTCCCGTAGATAGCCCGGACCCATGTCTCCTAGAACTTTGAATGTCAATACCAAAACCTTGAATCTCATCCAGAGGGCAACCAGTAGCCAATGCAGGCCACGCAGGAGGGGTGTAACATGGGAGTACCGGGAAGCTCCCATCACAACCTGCGCGGCCGCATTTTGCACCAGCTGAAGCCTCCGGATGGTATGCAAGAGCAGTCCTAGATAGAGAGTGTTGCAGTAGTCGAGCCGGGAAGTGACAAGTACCTGAGTGACCGTGTGCAGGGCATCTCGGTCCAGGTATGGGCGTAACTGGCGAACCAGCCGGACCTGGGCAAAGGCCCCCCTGGCCACGGCTCCCACCTGCTCCTCTAACCTGAGCCGTGAGTCCAGGAGGACCCCCAGATTCCGTGCCCTATCCACGGGGGGCAACAACTCTCCCTCCATGACCAAAGATGGAATCTCCTGACTGGGCTGAGATGCCTGTATGCACAACCACTCTGTCTTAGCCGGATTGAGCCGAAGCATGTTTCTGTCCATCCAGATCCATACCGCATCCAGACAACAGGACATCATGGAGAGGGTATCACTGATGTGGCCTGGGGTGGAGATGTATAACTGCGTATCATCAGCGTACTGATGATACTTCACCCCGAAGCTATGGATGATCTCACCCAGCGGTTTCATATAGATGTTGAACAGGAGGGGTGAGAGGACCGACCCCTGGGGGACCCCACAAGTGAGAGCCCTTGGTGCCGACCTCTGCCCCCCTGCCAACACCGATTGCGAGCGTCCCGAGAGGAAGGAGGTGAACAACTGCAACACAGTGCCTCCCACTCCCAGCCCCCCAAGATGCCACAATAGGATACCATGGTCGATGGTATCGAAAGCCGCTGAGAGATCTAACAGGACCAGGACAGAGGAAAATCCCCTGTCCCGAGCCCTCAGATCATCAATCAGTGCGACCAATGCCGTCTCCGTGCTATACCCGGGTCGCAAGCCCGATTGTTAAGGATCCAGGTAGTCCGTTTCCTCCATGAAAAGCAGAAACTGCTGAGCCACCACACTCTCGACAACCTTCGCTAAAAAGTGAAGGTTGGAGACCGGACGAAAGTTGTTCAATTCGGCTGGGTCCAGGGCAGGCTTCTTCAGGAGGGGCCTCACCACCGCCTCCTTCAAGGGAAGGTACCCTCCCCTAAGGAAGTGTTGACCACTGCCCGGAGCCAGCTGCATGTCACCTTCCTGGAGGCGTAAACCTACCAGGAAGGGCATGGGTCCAACAAACATGTGGTGGAACTCAGCCATCGCATAATCCTGTCCACTTCATCCTCAGAAACAGGATCGAACTCCGTCCAGGTTGCATTAGCTAGACCACTCGCACCCTCGGCATCAGACCACTGCAAATCAGAGTTCAACCCCTCCCGGATCCGAGCGATCTTGTCCTGCAGGAATTGACCAAATTCCTCAGCCCCACCCCGCAAGGGATCCACTGCAACCCCGGCTGAAGGAGGGAGCGGGTGACCCCAAACAGGGTGGCTGGGCGGTTTCCTGCGGATGCTATGGGAGCGGAGAAATAAACCCTTCTTGCCGCTTTCACAGCTACCAGTTAGGTCCTAATATAGGCTCTCAACTGGGTTCGGTCAGACTCAGAACGGGTCGATCTCCACCTGCTCTCTAGACTCCTTCTCTGTCGCTTTATCTCCTGGAGCTCCCCGGTATACCAGGGAGCCACACGGGATCTGCGACGAGTAAGGGGAAGCATGGGGACAACTCTGTCGAGAGCCTTCGTGGCCCCCCGTTGCCAGGCAGCCGCCAAGGCCTCAGCAGAGCTGTGGACCAGGGATGTAGGAAAAAACCCCAGTTCTGCCTGGAACCTCTCCGGGTCCACAGGCGCCTGGGGCGGAACCATCTAAGAGGCTCCTCATCCCAGCAGTGTGGGCAGCTTGTTGGAAAGCCAGCCGTAGGAGATAATGATCTGACCATGGTACGGGGTAGATAATAAGACCGCCACCCTCCAGATCATTACGCCACTGCTCCGATACAAAAACCAGGTCGAGCATGTTGCCCCCCTCGTGAGTCAGGCCATTAATCACCTGAGTCAGACCCATGGCCGCCACAGAGGCCATGAATTCCTGGGCCAAAGCCGACAATGCCCCGAGGGAAGGCAGGTTGAAGTCACCCAGAACAATAAGCCCTGGGAACTCCACTGCCACACCCGAGACGGCGTCGAGCAGCCCAGGCAGGGCGGCTGCCACACAGCTGGGGGAAATGTATGTAAGCAGTAAGCCCATTTGACTCTCAGACCCGCACCTCAAGAGGAGAGCCTCACACCCGCCTATCTCTGGAACAGAGACCTCCCTTGGAATCAGGGCTTCCCGAATAACAACAGCCACCCCCCACCCCTCCCCTCGGCTCGTGACTGGTGCAACACCCGAAAACCTGGGGGGCACAGATCAACTAGAAGGACTCCACCCTCTGGGCCCACCCAGGTCTCAGTGATGCAGGCCAGGTCCGCGGCCTCGATTACCTCACGGAGGAGGGTTGCCTTATTAGCCACGTACCTGGCATTAAAGTACACCAGCCGGAGTTCAGGGGCCCTAGATCCCAGGTCCCCAGGGCATTGGGAGGAGGCATTGGGGTCAGAGCGTGCCACCGCATAAAGACATCGGGGGCATGCTCCCTTAACTTGATCTGGCCCCACGCCTCGTCCCCTGCTGAACCCAACCACCCTGGAGATCATCGCTCCCACTCTGTCCTCCGGGGCCCCACAGTCCCCCCCACACACACCCCATGACCCTGACCTGGGCTGCGCTGAGTCCCTTCTCACGACCCACCTCTCCCTAATCCCCTTAAGAAATGGTCTAAAAACTGAATCAACGAAGCCCCGGCGACCCTCTTACTACCCCTCCCAGGACCCCAACCCCTACCCGCGCTGTGCCATCTCTCGAGGTTCCATAACCCGTCCTTGAGATAGGCTGTCGAAAGTCCAGCAGGCCAAACCCAGGAGAGAGGGCACTCCCTTAAGGCCTGCAGCTCTGTCAAAGGATAGGTCCAGATCTTGTAACGATGGAACATCTGGGGGAATAATTCGTGGTTGAAAAAAGTGTCCGACTATTAAATATGTTAAAGATAATAATACCCGATGTGGTCCAGTTAACCAGCAGCCGGGAGATCCAAAGTCATGCATCAGGACTGCCCTCTCACAGAAGTCCTGTGGGCCGATGATAAAGTCCCATGCCCGGACCAGCCACCGCGCTCTCACCGCAGGACTCTCCGAAAAGCTGATCAGGACAGATAACACAAGCCAGGCCAATTTAAGGGGGGAAAGGCACCCCCACCATGCTGCCCTCTCACCGCAGCAAACCGGCAGGGCATACCTAAAAACCCCAAGCCAGCATCCATCGGGTGAAGAGGAGGGAGGGGGGGCACAGTACACAATCTGAATCCAGGCAGAGATGTAACAGGCCATGGAAAACAAGGCAGAAAGAATAGGGGAGCGGGGGGGGGGGAAGGGAGGGAAGAAAAAGCCTCCAGCCCACTGCCAGAACTGCCACAAAGGACTGATCACACACCAGGTGGTAGGATTGATGATAAAGGGGGACCAAGAGCAGCAGCAACCTTGGGCCAGCACCATGTTCACCTCTAGGCCCAACGAGGCCGCTCACCGATCCGCCGTCCCCGTCCTCACCATCCTGGTCACCCCCACCATCGCAGTCACATTGCCGCTGCCACCGGCGACCTCACTGCTGGTTCCCGCCGTCGCCGCTGCCACCAGCGACCTCGCGGCCCCCTAAAGCAAACGGGACCGCGGCGGAAATCGGGCGCCAGGGCAAAAGCTGAGTCATCGCCGCTCCCAACGCTCGCCTCCTTCACCGCCTCCTTTATCGCCAGCCGCCCCGACTGCCAACTGATTAAACTCATGGCCAGAACCCACCGCTCAACAGCAGGCAGGCTCGGCCCCGATAGTACCTGCCGGCCCACCAGGTCCTCAGGTATCAGAACCTGGGGATCGGGGGGTTACGATCGTCTCCTCGCCTCCTCATGGACCAATTTGCAACCACTCTTCCCCGGGACTCTAAAGACGAGCGGCCATCTTTAGGGGCATTCTAACCCTTCCTCATGTGATTCTAAGATGATTTTTTAAATGCTATTATCAATAGTGTTGATATGGTATTAGATGGAAAAATGGAGTTTCTACAAACAGACACAGACACACACACCCCTCTGCCAGCATGCCCCTACCGATAGATGTTTATAGGAAGAAGATACCACTATGTTCAGTAGGAATTATCCCTCTAAAAAAATGAAAACCATAAACTAATTATAAACTGTGGATGGTTTCTCTGGGTTAGATCTCAATATACTGAAACTTATGAAACTTTAATCAGTGTAATTAAGATGATTATTTCAGTGAAACTTTTATAAATCTGGATCAGAATTCCGGGTGTAATTTAGCAGATTGTTTTTCAGGAGATATCTTCACAATATGTTGTGTTTTTAAAGATGCCTGCCAAATATTAATGGATTATTTTTTAACAACCCTAAGTTTTAAAGGTCATTTTTTAACAATCCTCTCCCTATACAGATATAATCTGTCAAAAAACTGTAAATATTTATGCAGAGATCAAAATGTCTATTGTTTGCCTTAAAAAAAGAATATAATGGGAAATTATTCCAAAACCTATTCACTTATTTCCATTTTTTTCTCAGGATCTCTCTGAATGTTCCCCCTTTCCAGTTTTTAAAAGAAATAAAATTACACTATTTGTATTTTCCTATCTTATTGACTGGAGGTACAACTCTCAAGTGAAACTCAGGACCTAAAATGAATTTGGTAGCATTTATTGAATTGTATTCAGTCCAGATCTGAACTTTTTTTTAACCATGAATTAAACTGCAACCAATCTTATGGTTTCTAATGTGCTATCAGTCTGTCCCTAATACCTGTTGTTTAATCAAGATATACCTGAATTTAAGTGCTATATTGTATTGCAAGCCAATGTATAGCATAGCATAGTGTAGCGTAGCATAATAAATATAATAATGTAATGTTATAATATGGTATTAATAATATTGAAATGGGGAGGTCAAGGTTCTAACCCCATTCAACCTCAAACTTGACTTTAGTATTTCACAATCCACCTCACAGGATGTTTGTTATAGGACTGAAACTGGGCCTTGTGCCTTCAGGGAAAACAGGATATAAATACATTAATAAATAAACACAAAAAACTGACTTGACTTCTTATCCATAATGCTAAGGTAAGTAATCTGCCTAACCAATTTATGGAACTTGAAACTGAGTAGACACAAATCAAATTGCACTATGTATTTCTTCATTTCATCCCATATTTTCTTTTACACTAATATGGCAACAGCAGCTGCTTTTGTTACCCTATTAGAAAGAGGGAGCGATATCTGCAATCACATGTTTTATTTGTTTTTAGTTGACAGAACAATCTCTTTACACATCTGTATTCAGCTGATACGTTTGATTTGCCTGTTATCTACTGTCTACAAATACAAGTCCTTGAATTGTTGATCTTCAGCTAGTAATTGGTCCAAGTTAAATAAGCCTAAAGAGGCTGTTGTGAAAGCCCTTCACCTATTACAGGATTCAGGTGGTTGACTATTCAGTAAAAACATGGCCAAACATTCAATGCATCATATACATCATAAATAAACGAGTTGGGGAATGGATTATTTTAACATATTTGGAATCAGCTCCCCGTCGATCTCCGTTTGGCCCCTGACCTCCGCTCCTTCCGCCGGGACCTGAAGACTTGGTTGTTCCAACGGGCCGGCCTTGAATGACCCGGGGTTGGGTTTATTTTAATTTTATTTGGCTTGTTTACTTGTTTAATTCTGTTTTATTGTAAATTTTTCTCTGTTTTAATGTTCGCCGCCCTGAGTCCTTAGGGAATAGGGCGGCATACAAGTCGAATAAATAAATAAATAAATAAATAAATAAATAAATAAATAAATAAATAAATAAATAAATAAATAAATAACATTCATGGGCGGGGAGGAGAATTCATCTGATTTGAAAATTATACCAAGCTGGGGATAATTTCTAACACTTTTGAAAGATAAGATTCAGAAGGATCTTGACCGACTTGAGTATTGTGTCCTATCCAACGAACTGCAGCTGAGTGGTGAGAAAAATAAGAACCTGCACTCAGGCAGGAAAAACTACATGCAGAAGTATAGAATAGGCAGTATTCCATTGAACATGCTGGTTCAATAGTAGTATCTGTGATGGGAATCTAGGTGTCATAGGAGACCAAGATGAGCCAACAGTATACTGTCCTAGACTGCATCAACAGTGCGATAGCATCAAGATCACAGAAGTGATGGTACTGCTTTCTACCACATTAGTGAGGCCACACTTGGAATACTGCATCAAGTTCTGGTTCCCATGATACAAAAAAGGTGCTGAGATCCTACAAAGTGTGCAAAGAAGAGCAACAACAATGATGAGAGGTCTGGAGGCTAAATCATATAATGGTTGAGAGAACTAAGTACATCTAGTCTAGGGATTAGGGGTGATATAATAGCTGTCTTCCAGTGCTTGGGGGCTGTCATAGAATATGGGACCATCTTACCCTCCAAAGCATCAAAAGGCAGGACAAAATAAATAAGTGAAACCCAGCCAGAACTAAGGAAAAATTTCCTGACAGGGAGAACAATTTATCAATGGAACAACTTGTCTCCTAAAGTTCATGCACCTCTACTACTGGAGGTTTTCAAAAATAGACAACGATTTAACCTAGATGATGTAAAGTCTCCTACCTTGAGAAAGGGTTGGACTAAGATCTCTGAGGTCCCTTCCACGCCTTTGATTCTATGTTCTAAAACTAAATTCTTCTTACCAGATTTAAAAAACGGTTTGTAGGTCTTTCAAATTCATTGTGTATCACACATCATATACATAGCAACTACCTAGGTTAGCAGCCATTCACAAATACAATGGTAATAAATGGTAATAAAAATAATTTTCCATTCAATGCTCCTATTTACAACCAAATTTTATGGCTGACAACAAAAGCTTTCAGTGTGAAACTGATTACCATCTTGTCAGTTTCAGGCAGCATTGTCTGCTACTCGAAGGTTCTCAATAATTAATTCAGTGCTCAACTTGTTAACTTGCATTTTTAGGGATCTGCTAAGCTATGGAGAAAAACAACTCAGGAAGTAATAGCTTGTTTAAGCAATCTCTCTGCTCTGTGGGTGAGGAAAGATTTTAAAAAAACATGTCAGGCACAGGATAAGTGACTGTGGTCACTAAATGAGAAGAGGGTGCATTCTGATTCTAAAAAAGTATTTTTGCCTACAGAACAGAAAATCACCTACTTTAGATAAGAAATAACAATAAAATTGAATTTAGCAATGAATACTTTTTTCATTCACCGAAACATTACTTGATTCTAAAACCAGTTGGAGTTGTTATCTACTTGTTATGATGTTTTGTGCTAAGCATGTAGGCATTATTCTGCTAAAAAGAATGTCATTATAAAATTACACAAGTGAAATTTGATTACCTGTATTTTATTTCCCACTGAATTTGAATTTTTGAAAAGGATAACCAAGCATACAATATAATCCAGAGAGCTAGCCTTATTTCAGTAGATCTCTAAACAGCTCTGGTTTAGTGCAGTGACAGTAAGTTTCTTCAGTACTTCCTGTAACCATGTATGCTTGTTTGTTCCATATGTCGTATTTGTTTTTCATCAAGCCACATGCACGGCTTATAAACCACTATGATTACCCAATTAATAAGGGCTGTTATCAAGACCACTTCTTGCATAATATAGAACCAGAGAAATGGAAAAATATGTGGGAAAGAAATTATAAATTAACAATGGCAACTTTGTATAAAGAAAACTTACATAAAATGTTTTATAGATGGCACCTACCACCTGTTAGGTTAGCCAAAATGTTCGAAAACATGTCTAATAAATGTTGGAAATGTAACCAAAAATCTGGCACATATTACCATCTTGGTGGATGTGTTAGAGCAAAAAATATTTGGGCAAAAATACACATGTGGATAGAAAAGATGTTAGGAAAAAATGTAGATCTTAAACCTGAACTTTTTATTAGGTATAATATCAGAAAAATTTGATAAACCAAGTATATATTTAATATTGCATGTATTAACAGCAGCGAAGATTGTATTTGCTCAGCATTGGAAAAATGAAGAAACACCACTAGATGATGCAATAATTAAGAAGCTATTGGACTGTGCAGAAATGGACAGACTTACATTGAAGATTAAAGAGAAAGAAGATACAATACTATCAAACATGGAATTTATTTTACCAATGGCTGGAAAAAAGGGGTAAAGATTAGGAATATAATTTGAATTGTTATTGTTAAGTAAACAAAATAATCCAGACAACATGATGGTTATTAAGCACTAAATAAGTGTAATAGCAGATTAAAAAAAAAAGACCACTTCTTCAGACGTTGAAAAATGATGCTCCAATTACCCTGCTCCTTTTATTCAACATGCAGCTTTTGTTGGATTCTGGCTTCCTCTAAAAAGGAAAAAGTTGTTTTGTTCACAGAGAAGTAAATTTAGACAGTTTTTCAATTAACTGATAAGGGCCTGGAAGATTGGGGAGGGGGGCAGAAGCAGCATTATATGGGGTGAACTTGTGTGAAAATGTGGACATGTTGCATCAATATTCTAAATTTCTGTATTTGGTGCACTAGGACCAGCTCACACTTTGTGTTCAATAAGAATGAGCCCAACCTCGGAACAGTCTTCTCCCTCTCCTTGTAGCCTGTTTATCCATACTTTTGCTTCCATTTTAGAATAACTGCAATTTGCTATTCTTCAACCTATAGAATACTTCTGGCTGATTTTAATTTGGAATAGAGATTTTAGTAACTCCAAAAATGTTATTAATTTTCAGTAGGTATATTTAATATTAATCACCTGGGATCTGGCAAAACTTGATACACTACATCGCTACTTTGAACTGTGTGACGGTGCAATTCTGTGAAGAGGGGTTGGAAAAATGCCTGAACTCACAGGAGTTGTAAATTGTAATGCTAAATCACTTGTCCATGTAATGGAGAAAATTTGTAAATTTGTGATACAGTTTGCTGTAGTGGTGAAAATGCTAGTCTAAAAAGCAGAATTGTGAGTTCTAGTACTCTATAGGCATGAAAGTCAGACTGATTTTAAACTAGTCACTCTCACTAGCCCAGCCTGACAGATGATAGAGATGACAGACAGACAGACAGACAGACAGACAGACAGACATAAAAACAATTAGAATAAACACTGAGAACAACAGACAGAATCCAACTGAAAAGCTACCCATAGATATATGGGGATAAAGGACTGAGAAAATGTTCTGGAAGCAGTTCATAGTCATGACATCAGATACTGTACAATTAGCACAGGAGCCCCCCAGGCTGTGTGCTATTCCACTTCTCTTCTCTCTATACACCAATGACTGCATTTCAAAAGATCCCTCTTTTGAAGTTTGCAGATGATACAACAGTGATTGGTCTCATTCGAGACAATGATGAACCTACATACAGATGGGAGATTGAACAACTAGCCTTGTAGTGGAACAATCTTGAACTAAATACACTCAAAACCATAGAAATTGTGGTAGATTTTGGTTCCTATACAACCACCTCTTGTAATACTAGACAACACAGTATCAAGACCTTCAAGTTACTAGGTTCTATTATATCTCAAGACTTAAAATGGATATCTAAAAAACGTCATCAAAAAAACACAACGAAGAATGTTCTTTATGTGCCAACTCAGAAAGCTCAAACTGCCCAAAGAGCTGCTGATTCAATTCTACAGAGGAATTATTGAGTCTGTCATCTGCACCTCTATAACGGTCTGGTTTGGCTCTGCAACCAAACAAGACAGACACAGACTTCAACGGATAATTAGAACTGCAGAAAAAAACAAGTGCTACCAACCTGCCTTCCATCGAGGACCTGTATTCTGCACAAATCAAAAAGTGGGCTGTGAAAATATCTACAGACCCCCTCACATCCTGGACATAAATTGTTTCAACTTCTACCCTTAAAACGATGCTATAGGGCACTGCACACCAGAACAACTAGACACAAGGACAGTTTTTCCCCCCGAATGCCATCACTCTGCTAAACAACTAATTCCCACAACACTGTCAACTTATTTACTAAGACTGTATTACTATTATTCCTCTACTACTAGATTATAATAACGCTTCCTAGTACCTATCTCTTTCCACTTATGAATATAACCATGTTGCTTGTATCTTTACAATTTATATTGTTTTGTTTCCTAGTATGATTTGATTGCTGATTAGTAACCTATGACTATCACTATGTGTTGTATCTTATGATTCTTGATTAATGTATTTTTTCCATTTATGTACACTGAGAGCATATGTACCAAAGACAAATTCCTTGTGTGTCCAATCACACTTGGCCAATAAAGAATTATATTCTATTCTATCTGCAATAATACCTCTAACTTTCTGACTGTATGTCCTCTTGATTCACCTGCATTATTGTCTTGGAAAGTTCATGCCACATTAAAACAATCAAATATTTCAGGACATAGCATTTATAAATTAAAATAAATAAATAGGGTTAAGCAATATTATCTTTAAAATTGTCCTAAATTTTTAGTCACTAGCAATGTTAGTCACATCAGTATTCATGAATGATCATGCCGTAGTTTCCATTGTCTCTACAATGTTTCAGCTTTATCAGTAGCCCATGAATTAATTAATTTCTTTATTAATCCAAATGATTTTCTTCAACGTTGATATGCCCTCAAGCTGTCTCACCAAGATCAACTCCCCCTGTGTTCCATAAAATTGTAATCAATCTCTATTATGGTCATGAAAATGGTATTTGTCACTTTGCTGAGAAAAAAAAAATCAATATGTCTTCTAGGGCAGAACCGGCATTTAATACAACGAATTGATGCCTGTTAGAGAAATTTAGCTTGCCTGCAGTTTGAGACAAGCTAATAGAAATCCCCCAAAATGGCTGATGTTTGGCAAATGAATATACATGCATGCCTGACAAATTAATATTGGGACATCAAGAATGCACTGTCATTTCATATACTGAAAAGAAAATGGATTTGGACCAGCAAATCCCAATAGAAATCTTTTCTTTTTTTAAATATTAATCCACCAAAACTGCACAAATGGAATTGGCCTAGGTTTTAAAAAATTGATTCTTCTCTAACTCATATCTAATGCTTTATTTCTGGAATTATTAAAATAAAAAATGGATACAAAAATAGCATAGAAATATAGTGGCTATTGGTCATGATACATAAAACGTATCATTTATTAAATAATGATTCATCGGAATATTGATTCTTTTATGCATTCAATTTATTTGGGCTGGTTGTTCCCCATATTACCATTTACATTTTAATTGTTTATTTAAAAATATATTAGAATAGAAATCTAAATAAAAATACAGCAATATGAAATAATATGATTATCATTTTCCAGGAATTCATAAAAAATACTATGGAAATTAGCAAACATTATTTTCTCATTTGTTTCCATGAGAACAGATATTTCTAATACATTGCTAAAATGGTGAAACTATATAATTTTTGTACTTTGTAAAATGTAAAATGTTAAACAAAACATTTATAAAACTGGCATATGAGATCTCCTTTTCTAAGGAACTGCTAATTTATGCTGTATAAATGAGACTCGTTTTACATTAAATGTCAAACTGTTTACCAGAATTACATATTATAAAGTATTACATTGTCAACATTCATGCAATTCCCAGATTCAGATGAAATATAGGTAATTAAAACAAACCACCATGTTAGGGTTCCTCCAGATATTTAGAAAATATAATCTCTTTTCATCAATATTGTTAGGCTTATATGCATGGAAAAGGCCACATCTATGATATGCCTCACAAGTCCTGCCAAGAAATTAACACTGGGAAAACTTACTTTCTTTAAAATGTATTCCCCGCCCAGTCCCGAGGGCAAATATT
The DNA here is from genome assembly GCA_009733165.1 of Naja naja. NCBI lineage: Eukaryota > Metazoa > Chordata > Lepidosauria > Squamata > Elapidae > Naja > Naja naja. The sequence continues at coordinate 16,530,450 of CM019154.1, read as the reverse complement.
CAGGATATAAGAGACCTAATGGAGACATTAAAAATGAATTGTTCTACTCTAATATACTAATACACTGAACCCTAAGAAAAACATTCCCATTGACTTTCCTTCAGTTTTCATGAGTATAATTTTTAAATTTCTCTTAAGTACATTTCACACCAAAAAAAACCCCATGAATTCCACAGAGAAAGAGAAAAATAAAGCTATTCTTTCAGACAAGCTACCTTACAAGAATTTGTTAACATTTATTTGAGAAAAATGCAAATGTTTCAGGAAGCTAAATAAGACATGGTTTTATTGAATTCTTGTTAAATATACCCTTTTCTTTATTTTTTTAAATGTTATGAGATTATCATCTATAATTTTAATGTCAATGTGGGGTTATAAATATAACAAAAAGACTGTTGAACTGTTTCAAAATATGTGGAACAAATTTGAACTGATATTTTATTATTTCATTATACTTTTTTCTAGTGGTTGTGTGTAAGAATCTATATTATTCCAATGTTCATCAACAATCAAACATTAACTCACCTAGGGATGCAATGATTTGGAATGAGGGTCATTCACACCGAGAAGTTTAAAACCCTTCAGTTCCTCTGTATATACTAAGGGTACTTGATGTCCAGTAAATTCGGAGTGAGATATTTTATTTGCTTTTTACTGTATTACTAGTGTAAGATGATTGGTAAAAACAGAACATAGCAGCAATCATACTAACACACATTTGTAAAATATATACATGAAAAATTCAACTGATATGCACATTTGAATATCTACATAAGAAAAGAGATAATTTGCTTGTGAAAAGATAAATTTGTGTTGTAAAATATATGTCATTTTCATATATATAGAATTCAATAGACAACATAAAAATAAATCACGATTGAAAACACAAAATTCCAAATTTGTTAACTGACCCAGATAATCAGTTGACATCATAGATTTCATCATGGTTACATGAACTAATGAAAAACTCAGAATCCTTTGGATCATATTTTTGTGGTAAAACTTATGAAATATTTTTTCTCCCATATGCAAACAAAAACATTTGGTAAAATTCATATACAGCATCAAACACTAAAGTCAAATCGTTAATCTTTAGGGTTTGCAAGTTTGAGATGTGTTACATTTATATCTGGTATGTGAGTTGACCAGCCCAAGTCAGCATAAATCTAATTTAATTAATTTTCACTTGATTCTAATTAGGTTTAAATTTCATACTTAAATTAAGATGTCTCACTAAAATTGTTATTTCCTAACCACCATTTTGGAAGCTGCTTAGCTTAAGTTTTGGAAGAACTTATGTTTTTCAAACTATACCACTGTATTTATATACCTATATCATCACTATTATTTTGGAAAAATTAAGTTTAGTTTCTTTGATTATGAATACCACTGTACAATTTTACCATAATTCACTGATCTTAGTCCTGAGATCTCCCATGAAATTTCAAAATTCTCATCTACAGATTTGTCAAATTGTTTTTTATGTCATATAGCAATAATACTTAGACTTATATACCACTTCACAGTGTTTTACAGCCCTCTCTAAGTAGTTTATAGAGTCAGCATATTGCCGCCAACAATCTGGGTCCTCACTTTACTGACCTCGGGAGGCTAGAAGGCTGAGTCAACCTTGAGCTTAGTGAACTGCCAAACTGTTGGCAATTGGCAGAATTAGCATGTAATACCGCATTCTAACCACTGTGCCATTCACCACAATAAAGATATAGATGATATATAGATATAGATGATATATAGATATGTATTTAGATATAGATGTAGATGTAGAGATATAGATATTCTGTTCAGAGTGCTATTTAGAATCATGTGGTCATGTGTTAAATAAAAACACAACATATTAATCAACTTCTTAAGATTAAGAATCACAGCCATTTTGGCAACATATCTCTTGCACATTATACTGGAATGGTTGAAATATCAGAGATCTTACTGGTAGAGTTCAATCAACGACAGACAAAGAGAATTTGCGGATAAATTAATGAACTGACTGATTATATTTGGGTCTGAAATACATTATCTATTGCATCAAGGTGGACAGTAATCATGAACTGTTACTCTTCACTGAAACAAAGAGGTGGAAGATACTTCATATTTCATTCTGTCCAGTTTCAAATTCCCATCTAAAAGTGTTCCAAGATATATTTAATTCGGTGTGATTTCATATTGCTATTTCAAATTATTGTAAGAGAACTTCCTTGAATTCACCTTAATTATTATCCATTACTCATTGCTTAATAAGAAAACATGTCACTTAAAATTTTAAGGACCAAAATCCTCCATCTCTATCAATATGCAGCTCCCCTACCATGGGTTAATATTGAAAATCTGAGGTGTAGAAGCCTAAATGGATAGGGCTAGATTTTTAAAAAATCTAGAAACTTGTTTATTTACATATAACATCATGGTTGAAGTAGAAGTAGAGCTTTATAGCTCATTTAGTCTAACAATATTCTTTCATGAATTATATAATTACATGTGAGTATACATAACACAAAGGAGTAATTCTTTACCTTTAAACTTTGGCCCTTTATAACATTACTAAATGTTACTAAATTATCAGATAAATGGTTTGACATCTAGCCTATATCACAAAACCATGTAAAATTTTAGCTGAAAATTATTCAGAATAGAATACCAATGCTAATAAAATATAGTGTGCTAATATAATATGACAGTAACACTGATTTCTATGATAATTTTGTTCATTATGGAGAACTTCATCAGATCCCAAACAGCAGTACATCTCATCTGCATATCATACATAAAAAGCTGAGAAAAACAAATCAAAGGTGATTCAATCTTATTACAGTATGGTCATCTTACAGGGTTTTCATCTGACCACTGTAATTACCTAAATTGATTCTAATTCATATGCCATGTGCATTCCAAACCAGAAAGTACTTTTAGATTTCTCTATTAAGAGTATCATTGAATCAAGATATGACAGAAGCTTCAAGCATCCTTTTTGACAGCAAATTCAGTATTATATGATATTGTTGCTCATATATTCATTCATATGTGGCATCAAGCCTAGCAATTATGGAGTAATAAAAGATACCTTCTTAGAGTTAATGAAAAGTTTATATTAGAAATCTTGTAAACAGATTGAATCATAAGAGGTGGTATATAAATAAGGATAAATAAAATACGTAAGCTCAAGTTAGGGACAATTTCATTCAAGGTTCCAAATTATCTACAGCAATTAGATATAAAGGGTACAGGTTACAGTTCCAGAGTAACATTTTAAAAATGAAGGTACATGGGTGGTATTAAATATAAGCAAGCATAAAATTATGTGTTATTAAAAAAATTAAGTTAAACGACAAAGAGTCTTGATAATGACCATGGTAAAAAGCTCAGTTAGAAGCATACATCCAAAATGAATGTGCCTCTTATATTATTATTATATTATTAATATATTATTTTGTATATTTTGTTACGAAGAGAAGAGTCCATTGAAACAACTGAGCCATGGGTAAAAGTCAAACTTGTTCAGTTAGACTGTCATCTCAATGCTTCATTGTTGAAAACATACCAGCAATATTGAATAAAGGAACAAAAAAACCAAACTTAATTTTGTAATGCCTTTTCTAATATGCTCTGACCATTAATAATTGTATGAAATCCTGATCACTGTTAGACTTATGCAAAAAAAGTTATCATAAAAGGTATATTCCATGAATGGAAATGAATTTTATTTACTGAAAGAAAATATATGGTGTGATTTACCTCCATAAAGCATTTTTGTATCACTTTAAAGCATTTCAGACAAGTGCTGCAGGACAAAGCTCCTTTCAGCCTTTTATTCAATGTACACTTCCCATTTAACAAAACTGTGTTTTCTTTTAAAATCCGTATTTTCTAGTCATATTGGAGCACAGCTAAATTAAGGACAAAAAACTTTAGGACCCTACATTGAAATAAATGTTCATTTCATTTTAAAGTAAAACCCGAAAACAACTTACTATAGCAACATTGTGAAAAAGAATTAATGCAGGGTAGGAAAAAAGGATTGGAAATTAATAGAACTTTAAAAAGAAATTAAATATTGCTTCATTCATGATTCATTTATACTAAAATAAATGTATAAAAAAAAATTCTATTAAAATTTGCTTTTGCTTGCTTCAAGTGTGTAGACTTACATTTACAGAAATACCATATTAGGCTGAATAGGACCTGGAAGTAGCACGCAATCAAATAAGGACTTACTACTTTTCCAGACTTCTTACATACCATACAAGAGCGTATATTATAATAAATCAAATAATTTTTAAGGTGCCCGAATTCTTGCTTTTGCTGCAGAAAATTAAAAATGGCTACAGATCATGTATCTTGGCAAGTGATGAATGTGGTAGAAAAGATGGGTGACCTGGAATTCTGTCCCTTACCATTTTTAGGAAGTCACTGCAGACTATGTGTGAGCGTCCTCACTTTTCTCTTCAACTGACTGAAGTCTCTCTTTCATGGAGCCTCAAATTCCAAATGAAGTGAGCAAACATATTCCTTTTGAAAACAGGCAGGCTGCAGAGTCATAGAGAGCCCTGTAACAAATGCAAAAGCATCCTCTTCTATTAGTACTACATCTCAAAGACATTCTGAAAATACATCTAAAAATACATTCTGAAAATGAGAAAGGAAAAGACTTTTTTTCATAATAAAATTAAAATTTGGAATATTGAAGGGCAACTTTGACACAAAGTTGGTTCAATTGTTAAGCCTGTTCAGATATTAAATACTGAACAGAACATTCAACATGGTATTTTTTTTTTAATTTCCATGTGATGGGACCCTCATTCAGAAACAGTCAAAGGGCAATTTGTAGCTACATAATTACTTTATACTGAGAATCTCATCACAAAATTGCTTGTTTCTGTTAAATATATATATAGAAAAGGTGTAAGCAGGTCCACATTCAAAATGATTTAGATAGTGGATGCAGTTGTTTTCTATAAGGTGAGTATTGGAAGTCGTTTTTACTGTCATCTAGAACTATTATTCTTTTTCTCCTCAACCAGTACTACAAAATAAAACCTACTTAAGAGTTGATAAGAAGGCATAATCATGCTGAGTTAATGCACAATAGAAGCAGATATTCTCTCATTTAACTTATACCAACAGAACACAACAACTGAATTTGAGACATCAGCTCTAACATGATGGGATATTTGGTTTACAAGACTTACCAAGAGTTTATTCCAAATTAATTCAACACCCATGAACTCTACAATTTTGTTCACTGATACTTTCTTCACGCACTGCCTGTTTCCTCAAAAAGCCTTGAATGGAAAGACGAAAAGCATTGGTTGATTGATTGATTGTTTGATTTCTGCACTAGTCTATCCCTCTGGCAATAAAAGAAGCTTTCAACAATACAAATATAAAAGTGCATTTAAAATAATATGACTAAAATCTGGAAAAAGCAATAATTAAATAGAATAAATTAACAATTAAAAGTCTGACAGAAATAAAATGTTTTCACCAACCTCTTGGTAATGGGGACAACCAAGGGTAATTCTTAAGAGAATGTATGCTACTGATGGAGGGCATCAGTAAGAGCCATTTCCCATGTACTGGATAGACAAATCTCCAGATCCTCCTTATCTTCAAAAGAGTTTCTCCAGTTGATCTGAGGAGACACGCAGGTTTATTGCAGGAAAGGTACACTAGCAGATAGTTAGGCTCTATCTTGACTAGGATTTTAGAGATCAGTATAAAACCTCCTTATTGTTTTGATTTGACCATGATTTCTGTAGTTTGCAGCTGTTAATTAGCTATTCATAAATTTCTATATATATTTGCAGCTGCCATCAACCTATCCACAATTTTTATACAAATATAATTCTTAATATGGACCCTCAAATATCCCAAAACAAAGAGTCTAGGAAATCCAATGCTACACCAGATCAAGAGACACTGTTATACAGTGAGCAGATGCTGTATACTCTTCACTATCCCAACTACCAAAATACAGCACCCTCAAGTATTTACAATTTTTCAAAAGATCAGATGTAACTTTAAACTAGAGAGTTGGAATCCATATCACTTTCCCACCCTCCAACTTTAGCCTGGCTGCAACATGAAAAGAACAGAATTGCGAAAGACTAGCCATCTCTTCTCCTCGGTCAGGTCTTTGTAATGCATGCCAGTTCAGCAGAAGAGTCATGTTGCAGCCTGTCCGATTATTCTGGCTAGTGGGGATCCAGGAGAGGGGCCCTCTCTGCCATTGCACTTGTCCGCTGGAAAATACTTCACGGAGTGAGGTCAGCCCCAACACTGCTGACCTTCCGTAAGGGCCTAAAGACCTGGCTCCACCAGTCTAGTTATCCCACGTCCCCTCTATCCTGCTCTTGGCCTTCCCATCTTTCAATTGCGCTGCACTGTTTAATTTTTTGTACCAACTTATTTATGTTTTAATATAGTTTTTATCTTTTACTATTGTAAGCCACTCAGAGTTACCCTGAGGTAAATTTTACAAATAAATAAAATGAATAATGAATACAGATAACATACAGATAACATAACATAATAATGAATACAGATAACATATAACATCATGCGGATACATTTTGCTAAATAACTGATGTAGTGTTAAAAAGCAGCACATTAAACTGAAGTCTAAATGACTGTGATTATGTAGATATTGATTAGTTTGCAACTTGAAATTATAGAAAGTCAAGCAAAAAAGCAATCCCTCATTCATTGATTTCAATGTTCCTTTAGCAAACAGGATGGGACTCCCCAAGTACAGCAATCTCCTTTTGGTCACCCCACCAATGGCATGTCTTCCACCAGTAGCAGAACTATCGTTCTTTTACCCAGAGTAAGGAAGGTGATCCCGACAGAAATATGTAATAACTGTTACTCAGACAAGGGGAGGTGAAACATTTTTAAGTCCCGAAAAACAACATAATATTCAGAAGCAGATCAGGCAGACACCTCCTTGAATCACTGGAGTATAAGAAAGAAGATGAAGTACAGTGCAATAGGAAGATTCTATTATTATAGCTAATCTGAATAAAAAAGTTTTAATCTTTTTAATCTTCCTGCAGGATTGTTTCCTGGTCTACTGTAGTCTATGTAGTGAGGCTGTATTTAGGAAGGAGAAGCCTGATCCTATAAACAGAGAAGCTACAACAATTCTGCCTTTATCTGCTTTCTTGTACTTCTTAAACTATAGCAGTATTTTTCAACTGGTATCTCTAAAAGTAGTACGCTAGACACTTAACTGGAGAAAACGGAAACTGCTAAAGGTCTTCTGAAGGCATTAGCTTTTTTATGTGTTAGCCATTACATAGTATATTTGTGGTTTAAACAGACTGTTTAAACAGACACTATGTCATTGTGGATTATTCGTGGTTTTTAAAAAATCTGAATTTCTGCAACTTGTATTCACTACCATTCTTTTTTTATATTAGTTCAAAAGGCACTTTTTAACTTCTGGCAAAAACTAGAAATCAGAGCTAGAGAACATGCACTTATCGGAAAACTGCATTTGCTTTAAATTAAACAGCATGCTCTTCTCCAAAGAGCAATTTTTCCTTAAAGATAAATGGTTAAAGAACACATCTTTTGGTATTTCTAATAATTTATTCAGGAGAAAAATATACAAATATATCCAATTATCCTTAAAATTCGGAGCTTTAAAAGAAGTATCTTATTTTTATAACTGAATCACATTAAATATTTCATATTGTAATAAACTTTAATAAGACTGAAAGTGGATATGGGCATGTGTGTTTACATGTGTGTATATCAGTCTAGACCAGGGGTGTCCAACCTTGGCAACTTTAAGACTTTTGGTGTCCAATTCCCAAAATTCCCCAGCTAGCATGGGGAATTCTTGTATTTTAAATGATTCTGTAGTTGTATTTGTTGGTCTGAGATCATAAATAATATACGGGTGTGGTGATAAAACCAATAGTAGGAGAGACTATAATACAAGTTGATAAAAAGAAGCCCAGAACAATAGTAAAAACTAATAATTATTTTAAAGTATTTGGATGATTGTGAGGATCCCAACACTACAAGCTCTAAGATACCAGCTAGCTGTAAATTCAGTTACTGGACCTGTTTCTTAACCCTGTTTCCAAATCTCCCTGTTATTTGTTATAGACTCAGATGTTTTTTGGGGTTTTTTTAACTTATGTTATGCTTTACGACTGCATTGAATGGTGACGGAAATTCCATTCCCTATTGTCATAACCTCAGGATTACCTATATACAAGTCCGTGATCCTTGGAAGGATATTAATTTCTGCAAATGATTTCCAACTAAGGGGAAACTTGCAGCCTGTTTCTCAATAGTAATGAGCCTACTTGGCCACATGTTGCTTTTACTATTTTTCATTATTATTACTAGCATTAAAGTCACAAGGAAAGCAGACAGGACAGCTAAAACAGAATGTTGTAAAAAAAATGTGAAAACCCTAATAATTCTCATTTTGCCAAACACAATTAAACTCATACTGAAAAGTTTAGTATTCTCTGGATGGATTTAACATATGGTTGATGACAAAAGTACACATTTGTTCTCTTCCAAGCTTATTTTAAGCTACTGTATTTGAATTATCTTCACCCATATCACTGTCGGGTTAGAATCTAAATGTTTCTCCAAAGAAAAGCTGAGCAAATATCTGAAAATCTAAAACTAATAGTTGAATTATTATTATTATTATTTATTCGACTTGTATGCCGCCCTACTCCCTAAGGACTCAGGGCAGCGAACATTAAAAACAGAGCAAATTTACAATTAAAAAAAACAATTAGATAAAACAAGTCAAATACATTAAAACATTAAGAAAAGATTAAAAACCCTACCCCCCCCCGGGTCATTCCAGGCCGGCCTGTTGAAACAACCAGGTCTTCAGGTCTCGGCGGAAGGAGCGGAGGTCAGGGGCCAAACGGAGATCCACAGGGAACTGATTCCAGAGGGCAGGCGCTCCCACAGAGAAGGCCCTAGCCCTGGGAACCGCCAGCTGACAATGCCTGACCGACAGTATCCCAAGGAGGCCCCTCCTATGGGAGCGAACAGGGTGATTGGAAAGTGATGCTGGCAGGAGGTGTTCCCTCAAGTACCCTGGACTCAAGCTGTTTAGGGCTTTGTAAGTTGTTACTAACACCTTGAAGGTAACCCGGGAGACAACTGGCAACCAATGCAAGCCGCGCAGGAGGGGTGTAACATGGGAGTATCGGGACACTCCCATCACAGCCACAGGCCGCATTCTGCACCAGCTGTAACCTCCGGGTCATCCGCAAGGGCAGTCCCATGTAAAGAGCATTGCAGTAGTCGATTCTGGAATTCTATAACATTTTCTTCTTCTAAGAAAAGACCATAAAATTCAATAGGTCTCTGCATTTCAAATGATAACCCTTATTGATTTGGGGTGTTGTTGTAGCACAATGTAGAATTCTTTCATAAAAATATTTTAATTAATATTTTTAAAAGCATTCAAATCCAGATTTGAAGATTATGATGTCTACATGGCAAAGTAAATCTTAAGAGTACAAAATACTGGATAAAAACAAAAGCACTTACTCACCACTGCTCTTTATCTACACTATAGACTAAATCAGGGACAGACAACTACAACCTATCTTGAGTTGCCTCCAAACCCATTTTTTCTACCTTCAAGGATTTGGATTGACAACCAAATACTGAAAATAAACATTATAATTCCCTGCTTCTTTTTAAAAATAAATGTGTGCATCAAGGCTGTCTAAATATAGATAAATATATAAGTTTAATTAAATAAATAAATGTTTAGCACAGCTTTGTTTTAAAAAGATTTAAAAGATTTCTGAAAAACTTCATCTCACCTAAAATGAAATGAACTCTCATCAAATCCTTCTTGAATAACAAAAACAAAATCTTGAAAATAAAAACAATAAGAGTAAAAAAAAAGTGAAAAAAAATGAATGCAAAAGCAGGTACCCAATGCAATATAATTGCAAGTTTTCCTAACCAAGATATTTCTATGAAATCTTGTCTAATTTGATTTCCATGGCGGAAAAAAAAAGGGGGGGGGTTCAATCAAATAAAAATAACTATCTACTGAATAAACAGCTTCATCTGAAAGACAGGGAAGATATATTGTACAAGATCTAGATTCTGCTTTGGACTTCTCCTGGGTTATGTAAATATAGCTTGTTTCAAGTTGTTGTTTGTTAACTAGACTACAGGGAAATGTAACTGCTCCTGCAATCAGGACTGTGAAACTGCAGTAATATGTTTAGATATCATGTTCATAGTTTCTAAATAGTCAAACATAATCCCTCCTGGGACAAATTTTCTCAGCAAATATACAGACAAAAGAAAAAAAGAAAAAATAAGCAGAATTCGAGACATTTTGTGACATTTGACAACCCAGAAGATAAACAACAGAAATAGTTCAATAAAAATATAGCAAATATTAGCTGATATTTGTCTATAGAGAGTGTTTCTGTCAATATCAAACAGTACAAATACAGTTAACAGCAAATTCCACTGAAATCAATGGGATCTGGATTTTATTGCCTCAGTGAGAGAGGAAACATAGAAGATTAGTAAGTAAGAAAGAAAATAAGTAAATGATCAGTAACAGATTAGCACAAAGCTCTTCTATCATTTCACTTGAAAATCATGAATTATTAATCCTTTCTATGGGATAGTAGCAATCAGATATGACACATTTACCTTTATGACAAAAATGCTTTATTATATAAATATATAGAAAATATACTTAACACATACTAAAAGAACATTGTTTTTAAAAATTTGTGTCACTTTTAAACCTTATGTCCAGGGCCGCCAAGAGGATTAAGTGCTGGAACAAGACTAATATGGGCCCCCTCACCTAGACATTAAGTTAACACGACCACAAGGGTCTCCCCTCCCCTCCCCACCACCCTGTGAGAGGCTCATTAAAAAAGGGGCAGCTGCCAGTGCAGCAAAGCAGATTGGGAAGCAGGGGGGTGAGGGCGAAGTACAGAGAAGCGGCGTTTGCACAGCCCACAAGTAGATTTTTTTTTTCTGACTGGAAGAAGAATGATTCACTCTAGTCTATACGAATGAAAGTGACTCTTCCCTTGCCCGGCCCCCCTCTCCTCCTTCGGCTTATCCTCCTGCATTTTAAAGCCACCTCTTGCCAGTTACCCTTTGGCACAGCTGGCACGCACAGATCCTCCGATTAAGCTAACAGTGGTGCCTCCTTCCTTTTGGCGTGAAGGATTTTGACAGGGTAAGAAGTAGAAGTGAACTGGGGAGAAGGGGAGAGAAAGAGAGGAGGTGGTGGAGGTGGAAGGGAGGGCGATCATTGCTGCTGCTGCTGCGCAGGAAGGACATGCCTTCCTTCCGTGCCGTTTTCCCTCCGATGAGTTGATTTGATCCAGCTTTGGAGTATTTTGCTGTGAGCCACCACCAGCGTCCACCACCACCACCCCCGCCCAGGCACATCCAAGTTGACACATAGTCCCACTGTTTTTCTTTTTAAAAATTTGGTTTTGTAAAAAAAAAAAAAATTTCCTTTCATGGGCCCCCGTCTCCTCAGACCTGCTTATGTCATTTATATTTCTAAGACTTTGTTCTCTATTCTTTGTTCCCTATTCTATTCAAATCTTAAGTGGTATATAAGTCTACGTGGTTAAGTGGTAAAAGTCTAAGTGCTATTGCTATTGCTATTTTGGATGGGAAGGGCAGGTGATGCTGTCCCTTGTTACTGTAGTGAACCATTCTGGTCTGAGGCTGCTCGTTTCTGATCATACTAAATCTAGTTTTCACACCATGTTCATTCACAAGATCTTGTCCCAGTCTACAAATTCATGAAATCATTCTTATAGTATTTACTTGTATTTTACCATATTTTGGAAACATGGAATCTAAAAGAAAATTGTTAAAACATGTGCAATGGTGCTAAACCAGTCACTGTCAGAGTAGACAAAAATTTAACTCTGCAAGTAAGAACCCTCCCACCCAGGGAGTGTGCGAAGTGAGATGTATAAAGGAATTCAAAGAGGAAAGGGATCTTCTACTGAAATGTTCACAATAATTACAATATTCATTTTTGTAAATTAATTATCTCACTCCAAATATTCTTGGTAGTGTATAAATTAAGCCAAGATACAAAATAACTATACAAAACCCCCACCCTTTTTATTTTAATTTATTTGTGTCAGTTTTTAAGGCCCTACAGTTTCCAAGCAATTCTAAGCAATTTATAAGATTAAAAATATCATCGTAATAAAAAGATCCCCAATAAATATGACAAATAATATTTAGTAATAATATAGCTACATTTACTTTTTCATTATATTCTGAAACAGAAGCTCCTATGTATTTACTAACTGCATAGCAATAAGCAGCTTACATTTATGCTGCACATTTATCATACCAGCAGTGCAACCTATAGGAAAATGCAAGTTGGTATTCTCCCCCGAGCTGCTCCGAGCATCCAGAAGTGGGAGGTGCTCGGAGACTCGCGAAGCAGGCTGGGCAAAATTGTGCTGGGACGCTCCTCCTCTGTCACTCCACCTCAACGCCCCAGTTTTTTGCTCAGCCTCGAAGAGAGTAGCTGGGTTTGACCGGAGCAGCGAAAGTCTTCAGCAAAGCATTCATCCCCGACGGAGTTTAACATTCAGGCCGTCGGGGGTTTCTAATTAGAGTCACCAGCGCTCTGAGGCGGCTGCCTCAGAGCCTTATCTCTCCGATCGCTCCGGCTGGGGCGATCGCGCAACTGATAGGATCGCCAGGGAAGTTGGCTTTGGATTCCAGCGCTCTGAGGCGGCTGCCTCAGAGCCTTATCTCCGATCGCGCCGCCGGGGCGGTCGCTTATCTTTCCGATCGCTAGGAAGGCAACTGTGAGCTTTGGGTGGCGGCTGCGGCTGGAGGCACGCCGCCTTATTTCCCGACCCCAGACGCCACTGTGTCGCCTCTCCCCGCCACCCCAAACGCCATAGCCCGTTTTGGCGGGGTTGGCGTGGCTAATTCCCTCTCTGCAGCGTGCCTGGGCAGCTTCCCTTCTTGGGGGCTGTGCACGCGTAATTGCAGGCAGCCCGCGTGGCGCCATTTTGACAGACCGTGGCGCAATCCAGTGAAGGCCGTCAGCAGCCTACAGCCTCACGAGGTTTCCCTCCTTGGGGACTGAGGCTTACACTTGTCCACCTTTCTTGGATACTCCCTACTGGTTTCCCTTCTTGGGGGCTTAGGGCAGGCCATTTACCTTGGTCTAGCTGTCTGACCAACAGGCCTTCACTATACTGGGCTTCCCTTCTAGGGGGCTTTTACCAGGCCACACTTATCATTAAGGCCATCCTCACAGCGGCTAGCAGATTATACAGGCCTACTACTCTAATTCAGGTTTCCCTTCTTGGGGGCCTCCACCAGGCCTCATTTAGATAGGGCCTGGGTAACAGGATTTACAGGCCAGTGGATATACCTTCAGCGTAGTGATAGGGTGAGAGTAGGAATAACACTATTATCAACATTAATATTGATAGTATTCATACTAAAAATATTAATAAGAATAGTAAATAATAATAATAATAATAATAATAATAATAATAATAATATTTGTAGAACATTGAAATGGCTAGTGATCAGGGATCTCGACCACCCATGACACAGTCTAGCAGGCCATCCCGGGCAGCTGAGAAGGACGCCCATAGATGGCACCAGGCCTTGGAGAAACTAGTGCGCGCACCAGGGATCGGGCCCGATTCTCATCCCAGATCTTCCTCTTCTGCTCGACCTCCAAGTCCACATCTAGTTGCTCTGGACTTATCCATGCAAAGGCCCAGATCCACCCAAAGATGGGAACGGCTCCACGTAGCACCCCTGAGGCTACATTTACCCACAGCGGCAGGCCTGCGCCCGGAGGCCGAGCTTCCAGAGGAAATCCCACCTGGACTGAGGTCATGGATGGAACTAGCATTACAGAGGGGCATTGCTTCCGGTGTACAACAATCTCTCCGCCATTCAACCACCCATCGTTCCAGACTGCATGTCTCTCTCGGGCGTTCATGAGTATGGTGGAACAGCAGTATCACCCGACACTCCCCAAGGGAGTTTTGCACACAGGGTACTCAGGACATGGGGGCTCAGGAGGCTTGGATGGATCAAGAGACCAGGTCCCGTGATCTTGAACAGGATCTCTCGGCGGACCCTCTTGAGAGGGGATGTCGATGCGAAGGGATTGCCCCGACCATCCAGTCTTCACGGGACTATTCAAGCCACATTTGTTCAAGTCACTCTTGTTCAAGGCAAAAACACAGCCCGGCTTGCCAGCCCTCCCCAGTCCAGTCACTCAGTGCAGCAGGAACCAGGCGACCTAATATTTCACCAGCCTACCACCGAATCAGAAGCCATTCCAGTCCCTCCCATGTTCACAGACCTGGTGGACAAACAATGGGCCCTCTCTGCCTCTTATCCTCCCCCACAGGGCACGATAAGAGACTCTATAACCTTGACCCGAGTTCTCCGGCACTTGAACACCCCTGAAGTGGGCGACCCCATAGCTTCCCTAGTATCCTCCTCAGTAATCCCAGGGGAAGCAGAGGGCGCTTGAAGGCAGAGGAAAGGAGAGCTGAGATGGCCTTGCAGAGCGCCGTTTCTGATCGTGGGCCATTAAAGCGACCCGGCCGCCTCCTTTTACCGGTCCTCTCTCAGGTGGCTCCACCATCTGAGAGGCGTATCCACCGTCTAATATTCGAGCATCAGGCGTCGCCAAGATCATCGCGGCGGCGAGTTCTCGGCAGGCGCCACCTTTAGTGCAGTGAAGTTCTCCTCCCGCCATAGCGTCCCAGGTCTCGCCAGGCGTCTCTTGTGGCTTGCCATTGGCAGGCAGATCACGAGGCACAAATGGAGGCTCGCTTCTGCACCTATATCCGGGGAGAAGTTGTTTGGCAAGGCCCTTGATCCTCTTCTTATTGAGACAAAATCGAAGAAGAGGATCCTCCCAGCTCTGAATAGGAGGCGGTTCCGGCCTTCACAGCATTTCGTGGGGGCCCCTCTCGTCCCTTCTACCCGGGACAATATCACCCCAGGTTCCAGCGGCCCAGTACCCAGGGTCAGGGGCAACAGTCGGGTTAGTCCGACTTTGCCGTGATAATAGCGAGGGGGCAGAATAGGCGAAGGTTTAGGGAGCCAGTAATAGGAGCTTCCATCGCTCCAAGTGAGGGCGGGATTGGCACCCATAGGGGTCGTTTGAGATTTTGCCGACCAGTGGGAGTCCTCTACCTCGGATGCCTGGGTGAGGAATACCATCAGGTCTGGTCTGGCCCTTGAGTTCCTCTCCAGTCCACAATTCTTCATGAAGTGTCCCTTCTCCAGGGACCCCGAAGGGCTCTCATGCAATCCGCCATCTCCCACTTGCTGGAGATCAGGGCCATCAAAAGGTCCCTTTAGGTCAACAGGGCCAGGGTTTTTATTCCCACCTCTTCGTGGTCCCGAAGAGTTGGGCTGGAAGCGATCTTGGATCTCAAGCGTCTCAATCAATTTTTAGTTTATCGTAAATTTAAGATGACTACACTACAGTCAATCTTACTAGGCATCAGGGAGGAGGCGTACTCACCTCCATTGATCTTACGGAGGCATACTTACATATACCGATTCGGCCTTCCCATTACAAATTTCTCCGTTTTTGTTACAATAACATTCACTACTGATGCGTGCCCTCCCTTCGGTCTGGCCTCTGCCCCAGGACCTTTACCAAGGTTCTGGCGGCACCTTCCTCAGGAGCAGACCCATTAGGCTTCATTGTTATTTGGATGACATTTTGATCTTAGCCTCATCCATTCCACAGTCCAGGGCAGACTCCCTTATCACCATTGCCACTCTTCAGCGTCACGGGTTTTCCATAAACTGGGACAAGAGCCACCTGACGCCCACAACTAGACTAATTCATCTAGGGCGGTCCTTGACACCACACAGGGCACAGTCTTCCTCTCCCCCGACAGGCAGGAAAGCATTAGGAAGCTGGTACAGGAGATCAGTTCTCTCCCCTCATGCTTCTTTCACAGCTATTGGGGAAGATGATCTCCTGTATATCCATCGTCCCTTGGGCCCGACTGCATGCCAGGGATCTACAGTGGTTTCTGCTGCCTTACCAGGTCAGGGAGGGACAATTCCATGGCCGGGTTAGGGTACCTCCCAGCGTCATCAGATCTTTACGCTGGTGGGGGCGGCAGCAATCAAAAGAGGTTGTCCTTTCAGGGATCCGAGAGAGAGGTCACGGGCGCCAGCCTGTGCGGATGGGGGCACACTATCTTCACCACGGCTCAGGGACAGTGGTCTCTTCCAGAGCGGGCACAGGACATCAATTGGTTGGAATTGCGGGCGTCCAACTTGCCCTGCGCAGTTTCAGGTCGGTACTACGCTCCAATCACGTGTTGGTGCTCACGGACAATATCACCGTCAAGGCACACCTGAACAAACAAGGGGCACACACTCCAAGCGTCTGATGCGGGAGGCAGAGAGATTGCCCGGTGGGCGAGAACAGTTTCCTTTCCATCAAGGCCGAGCACATCTGGCGTCACCAATGTCTTGGCGGACTGGCTCAGCAGGGCCACGCTTCGATCAGGCGGAATGGCAGTTGCACCCCATTGTTTCAGGAGGCAGTCCAGAAATTCGGCCTTCCTGTGATAGACCTGTTAGCCTCTCCCGCAATACACAATTGCCACGCTTCATCTCCGTTACCCGGCTCAAGGGCGGAGAAGCGTCAACGCCTCCGCTGCCCTTGGCCATCAGGTCTCCTATATGCCTTCCCTCCGCTTCCAGTGATTCCCGGGCTGATCCAGCGGGTTCTGGGCGAAAGATTATTGTGGTGGCCCCACTGGCCCAGAAGGCCGTGGTTTGCGGACCTGAGGAGATTGTCCATCCAGGATCCTTGGAGAATCCCACCCTCCATGATTTCTCTCTCTCAGGGGCGGTCCTACACCCAGACCCGCAGTGGCTCAGCCTAGCCGTTTGGAGGTTGGCGGCAGCGTCTGAGGTCAGAGGATATTTCAGCTAGGGCAATTGAGACTATACAGGCAGCTAGGCGTCCATCGACGGTGCGCATTTACAACGCTACTTGGCTCGCTTTCTGCAAATGGTGTGCGAGTGGGGTTGTCCCCACCTCTCCATCCGTGGCACAACTGTTGGACTTTTTACAGGAGGGGCTGGATAAGGGTCTATCCCCTAACACTCCCGCCAGGTGGCGGCCTGGCATCAGTATTTCTTTTGGGGAGTTTCGTTCAGTCTCTCAACACCCTAGGATTCGCAGTTTTCTGCGAGGGCCACCAATTTCGACCTCCAGTTGTCCACGGTACCCAACTTGGGACCTACACAAAGTCCTGTCAGCACTCTCCAAGGCTCCATTCGTACCCTTGAGGACCATCAGTCTACAGTTACTGACATATAAGATGGCATTTCTGGTGGCGATTACGTCAGCACGAAGGATTTCAGAGCTGGCAGCTTTGTCGTCGCAAAGACCTCTGCGTGTTTCACTTTCGGACAGGGTAGTCCTCAGGCCCGATCCCGTTTGTCCCTAAAGTCAACTCTTCCTTTCATAGGGCTCAAGAGCTGGTCCTCCCAAATTTCTGCCCTGATCCGGGTCATCGTCTAGAGCGACAATGGCACCACCTTGATGTGCGCCGAGCCTTGCGCATCTACATACAACGCACCGCGGCATTTAGGAAGACGGAGGCCCTTTTCGTCTCGTTTCTCCCCAGGTCCCAGGGTCAAAAAGTGTCTTCTTCCACGGTTGGCCGTTGGCTCAGGGCCGCAATAGCGAAATGTTATGAGACTCAATCGGAGCCTGTGCCAGCGGGTATCACGGCTCACTCAACCCGTAGTGCTGCAACATCCGCCGCCTGGGCCACCCAGGCTTCGATAGACGAGATATGCAGGGCGGCCACATGGTCCTCGCCCTCGCCCTTCATACGTAACTATAGGGTAGACCTGTTTGCCTCTGCTGAAGCGTCATTTGGCAGGAGGGTTTTACAACAGGTGCATAGGGACCGAGTAGGCTTAGTGCCAGGCGGCATCCCTCCCTGTGGGCATCTCTAGCTTTGGTATGTCCCACTTCTGGATGCTCCAGCTCGGGGAGAAAGGGCGTTGGTACTTACCTGATCGCCCATTCTCCATGAGCTGCGAAGAGCATCCAGTCCCACCCTTTCCGTCTGGGGGGCCGTTTTCTCTGCTCGGCCAAACTTTTTCCTTTTATAGTCGGGTGAAGTGTAGGCGGGCTTACCGCTGAGTCTTCGCCAAAAACTGGGGCGTTGAGGTGGAGTGACAGAGGAGGAGCGTCCCAGCACAATTTTGCCCAGCCTGCTTCGCGAGTCTCCGAGCACCTCCCACTTCTGGATGCTCTTCGCAGCTCATGGAGAATGGGCGTATCAGGTAAGTACCAACGCCCTTTTCCCCTGCAATTTGTCAGGGTACAAAAGCGCCCTCAGAATTCAGCTTTTACCAAATGCTTATCAACCAATTGATCTCAGATTGACAGAATCAGAAACACGGAATTAGATAAACTAACAGTCAATCTAAATAATTAGGCTATGGCTAGGTATATATTCTAGATGCAGATAAGGACAAGCTATGTTGCTTAATTTATATCACTATTTGTAAACAAGATGTTCAGAGTTCCACTTGCATCTCCCTTTCTATTGATTATAGATCTGATACTGTTCAACTGCAAGCAACAAAGACATTACAGTATCTGTAATGTGAGGCTACACTACCTCTTATCAGTTAGCAACCTGGGAGCTTGTCAGGAGGGCATTTTATACTGCAGCCACCTGCTCTATCAATTGTTTGGCTGAAGTTCATTTTAATCAGCATAAACAGGATGTGATCATTTCTAGAAGCCCTGTGGCACAATTGAAGGTGATCTATTTTGTGGGAAGCTGATTGTGCTGGCTTTCTCTACTGTAGTTAGTTCTCTCAAACTACTTAAAGATGCTATGAAGAGACATGAAATGGGAAATGGGTTAAAATAGAATACTATAATATAAATGGCAGAAATGCATTTATTTTATATTTGTTTCACAATAATCCGTACCAATCGGGCTTCCGACCCGGTTACAGCACGGAGACGGCATTGGTCGCACTGATGGATGATCTCTGGAGGGCCCGGGACAGGGGTTTTTCCTCTGTCCTGGTCCTATTGGACCTCTCAGCGGCTTTTGATACCATCGACCATGGTATCCTTTTGCGTCGCCTCCGGGGGTTGGGAGTGGGGGCACTGTTCTTCAGTGGTTCTCCTCCTACCTCTCGGGCTCGTCGGTGTTAGTGGGAGGGTTCGGTCAACCCCGAGGGCTCTCTCTTATGGAGTCCCGCAGGGGTTGGTCCTTTCCCTCTCTTATTTAATATCTACATGAAACCGCTGGGTGAGATCATCCGTGGTTTTGGGGTGAAATTCCATCAGTACGCTGACGATACTCAGCTGTACCTTTCCACCCTGGCCAGATCAGTGATGCCCTCTCCCTGATGTCCCGGTGTTTGGATGCGGTGCGGATCTGGATGAGTAGGAACATGCTCCGACTCAACCCGGCCAAGACTGAGTGGCTTTGCGTGTCGGCGTCTCAGCCCAGCCAGGATTGTTTATCCTTGGCCATAGGGGGGGAGGTGTTACCCCCTGTGGATAGGGCACGGAATCTGGGGATCCTCCTGGATGTACGGCTCCGGTTGGAGGAGCAGGTGGGGGCCGTCGCCAGGGGCCTTTGCCCAGCTCCGTCTTGTTCGACAACTTCGCCCTTTTCTGGACCGGGACACCCTACGCACGGTTACTCACGCCCTCGTCACCTCAAGACTCGACTACTGCAACGCTCTCTATCTAGGACTGCCCTTGCATACCATCCGGAGATTGCAGTTGGTGCAGAATGCGGCCGCGGATGGTGATGGGAGTTACCCAGTTCTCTCATGTTACCCCCCTCCTGCGTGGCCTGCATTGGTTACCGATTGCGCTCCGGGTGAGATTCAAGGTTTTAGTTTTGACATTCAAAGTCCTACGACATGGGTCCCCAATATCTGAGGGGCGTCTTCTTCCAATATCTAGTGCCGGCCGCCCTGTGCAGGCTCATAGGCAAGGACTCCTCGGGGTCCCATCGGCGAGCCAATGCCGGTTGGTACTTCCCCGACGACGAGCCTTCTCTGTTGCGGCCCCGACCTCTGGAATCAACTGCCTCTGGAGCTCCGTCTGGCCCCTGATCTCCGCACCTTCCGCCGTGAATTAAAAACTTGGTTGTTCGACCAACCCGGGCCGTGACCCTTCCTTGGGGGGAAGGATGTTTTTAATGTATTTTATTGTTGTGTTTTATATTTGGGCTTGTTGGTTTAATGTCTTTTTAAATATTTATTGTTCTATGTTTTTAGCTGTGAGCCGCCCCGAGTCTTCGGAGATGGGGCGGCATACAAGTTCAAATATAAATAAATAAATAAATAATACACAAACTAGTATTTTGTAATGATGATTACCATTCTTTGAATTTCAGTTTAGTTTGAAAGCAATAACAAAATATATATTAGGTAAATATATCCAAAAATGTATATCTAGCAAAGTATTACAGGAAATATATTTTGTTATGGAAATTATTTGCAAAATTAGATAAAATACAAACTAAAATGCACACAAGTACATACATACATACATTAGCTTGGGAGGAGGCAAAAAAACACAGCAAACACTGACACAGTAAAACTGACATTTATAAAACATAAGAACTAAGAAAATGAAATATCACTTATTAATGTTTATTTCATTTTAAATAATTTTAAAAAAAATTACATTAAAAAAGCCAAGAGTTAGATCCTGGCTAGCAAAATCTCTCCAGAGAAAGGGAATATGTGATATTGCCCACATGTACTGCAGATTTGATGGTCAACTGGTTAGCTGAGCAGTTGGGAGAATGGATTCCATCTAATCTCACACTTGTAATGTATGCCATATGGACATAAAGTTCTGATACAGAATATTTGTAGCTCAGTGTTGAAAGGCATGGTCCTTGGTGCCTCTGAGCTTAGCCATTTTCTCACATAATTTCATTAGGTAAACTAGGTAACATCATCAGTGCTAATAGGGAATGGGATTTGCTGTCATTTCATATTTTAATGGCTTGCCCTATCAGTACTGGTGAGAGTGGTCTTGATATTCTTTGGTTGGACTATTAACTATTTTCTATTATCTTGTTTAGCAGTTCTTGATATATTGTTTGATGCTTAATTCTTGGTTTAATGTTAATCTTAATGTTAATTTCTCGGTGTTGATTGCTGGTGAGGAGATGTTCTGGTCTCTTTGTTCCCTTTTTGGTTTGTTGTTCAGCTAAGTAGAACTCATTGGATAATGAATTAAAAAGTTAATTTCAAAAATGTCTGCCATCATAGAAAGATTGTTTGCAAATGATGTTATGTTAGAAGTTACAGGTTGTACTGACAAGACTGAAATTTATTTCAATGTGGAATTTAAAATAATAGACTAAAATGATCTGGAAAAAGACAATATATTGGACATACAAATGAACCTGGCTGATGTCTTAATAATTTAAAGGGACATACAAATAACAAATCAGAAGAGCAACTTGAATAACTTGCATATATTGGATTTACAAAAGAGGTCAGATAAAGTTTTAAAAGATTTGATGAGATAGAAAAAAGAAATAAGGAAAACAAATCCAGTTCTCAGATATTATTTGAAGGAATTAAAGACCAAGATTGCTAAAAGTAAAGAAAAGGAATATAGAATTAGTTTATTTGTTCAAGTTAAAATAGATTGTTGTTATTTCTGGTGATAATTAATAGACTTTACTGAATGAAGAGATTTTAGGGATTTGTTTATAGATTGAAGATATGGAATGGAATCATATGTTATAGTGAGAATGTACTAAGTTGTTAAAATTGTTGTTAAAATACTCATACACACAGACACATGTGTTGTATATGTGTGTGTTTGTGCATATAGGTAGTCTCAACTTATGACCACAATTGAGTCCAAAAGTTCCATTGCTAAGCAAGACATTTATTTAATGAGTTCTACACCATTTTATGCCCTTTCTTGCCACAGTTGTTAAGTTAATCACTGCAGTTGTTAACTTAGTAACAGTTGTTTAAGTGAATCTGGTTTCCACATTGATTTTGCTTTTCAGAAGGTTGACATGATTCCCACCCCAGACACTGCAACCGTCATAAATATATGCCAGTTATCAAGTGATCACATGACCATAGGGATGTTGCAAGTGTGAAAAACGATCATAAGTCACTTTTTTCAGTTCTGTGGTAAAGCACAACAAAGAATGTTCTTCCTGCACCAACTCAGAAAGCTCAGACTGCCCAAAGAGTTGCTGATACAATTCTACAAAGGAATTGAGTCTGTCATTTGTTTAGTTTACTTTATTGTCATTGCACCTCGTACAACGAAATTAAATACCATCTTCAGTGTACATTATGACTATGAAAATAAACACAAATACACATCCTTCACATTCTATACATTGAATTGAAAATCCCCGATATTGCATTAATATTGCACTATACAGTAGAATTCAATAGAGTTACTGCCCTGGGATAGAAGCTGTTTTTCAGCCTATTTGTCCTTGTTTTTATTATCCTGTACCGCCTGCCAGATGGTAATAGTTCAAAAAAAGGGTGCCCAGGATGAGATGGATCTTTGAGAATGTTTTGAACTTTTTTAAGGCAGCAGGAGTTATAAAGAACTGTACTGATTTGGCACTGCAACCAAACAAGACAGACATAGACTTCAACCGATAGTTAGAAGTTCAGAAAAAACAATTGCTGCACAAGTCAGGAAGAGGGTTGTGGAGTTATCTACAGACCCCTCACTTCCTGGACATAAACTCTTTCAACTTCTTCACTCAAGACAACGCTATAGGGCACTACATGCGAAAACTAGGCACAAGGACAGTTTTCCTCCCATTCCATCTCTCTGCTAAACAACTAATTCCCAGGACACTGTCAAACTACCTAGTAGGGCTGTATTACTATTACTTTTCTTATCTTTCCTATTACCTATTTCCTTATTTTCTTATGATTATAACTTTGATGCTTGAATCTTATGATTTATATTGTTTTATTTCATACGCTAGTATGATTTATATTGATTGCTTGTTTAGTATCCTATGATTATCACTAAGTGTTATATTTTTATGATGATTATGATCATGATTTATCACTTATTGCTGGTATGAACGCTGAGAGCTTTTGCACCGGAGACATATTCCTTATGTGTCCAATCCCATTTGGCCAATAAAAAATTGTATCAACTGAAAAGTAAATACTTTTATATGCAGTTCCATTTCTAATACTTAAGATATTTTGGCCACAATGTTAAAAACAAATTAGATTAACAAAATATTAGAAGCACTCAGTGTTATACTTTTACAGTTAATTAACCCTTCAAAGATTAAACTAATGTTATATTACAATTGACTATGGTTTAGAATTCTGTAACAATGTTCCAAGATTAAGATGTTATTTTTCCTATTGTAAATAATATTATTTCAGTATCTTAACATCTATACGTTGATATGGTTTGGTCTCACACTGGATAATTACCAGTCACTTTAACAGGGAGCCTAGTAAATAGGAAGTCAGAAAGGAAATAACTAAATGATTAGTACAATTTATTCACATTTCTTTCGTAAAAGAGACATTTCTTAGGAATCTTTTGATTAATGAAAGTAGCATAAAATTCAAAAAGAACTACCTTATGTTATCTTCTCTTAGGATTTACTGAAACATGAAAAGCCACAGAGGTTGCAGCCCACTGGAAAAATATATAATGAAAGGAAGCATACTGTGTTTCTCTGAAATAAGACCCAACCAGAAAATAAGCCCTAGCATGATTTTTCAGGGTGCTCGTAATAGAACCCTTACACCCAAAATAAGCTCCAGTTAAGCTTGTCAGCCAGATGGATACATTTAGCACCATATTTCCCTGAAAATAAGACCTAATTGGAAAATAAGCCCTAATGTGTCTTTTGGAGCAAAAATTAATATAAGACCAGATCTTATTTTCGGGGAAATGCAGTGTTTATACATAGCAATTTGTCATCTGCAAGAACACCAGCTGGCATCCATGAATATTTTATCTAAATCAGTGGTTGCCAACAAGTGGGCCAGGGACCACTGGTGTTCCGTGAGAAAATTTTGGTGGTCCACAGAGAAATGTCACCCCCAAAGCACCCCCCAAAGCAATTAATTCAGGCTGTGCAGGAACACAAGGCTGAACCGCCCACATGGCCCACAGCAACACAAGGCTTGCATCACTTGCTTTGCGAACAACATGAGGTAGTGAGGGGAGGGGGGGAAAGGGCAGAGGGGGAGAACTTGCCCACTCGCCCCACGTGCTTGGCCTGGACACCAGGTTGCTTCTTTCCACTTCTTTCTTCTGCTTTTGGCTGCACGCAAGGAAAGCAGCAAATGTCTTTCTTTCTCTCCCCCGAACTCTGCCAGAAATGAGTCTTTGGGACCTTGCAAGATATCCTGCTTCAAGAGGCTGCGCCAGCACAACAAATCTCACTAAGATTCATTTCTGGCAGAGTTTGGGGGAGAGAAAGAAAGACTTCTGCTGCTTCTACTGCTTTCCTTGCATGAAGCCAAAAATCTCTCTCTCCCCCACCCCCTGAGAACGGAGCTGGAGACGGTATCCTGCGATTCCAAATAATGATCGATCAGTACGAAAACGGTTTGGGGAATTTTCCTGCAGAGTTTTTTGGGATTTTCCCAGGGTCTCTGGTCCACAGGATTTAAAATTTTGAGTTTGGTGGTCCCTGAGGTCCAAAAGGTTGGCAATCCCTGGTCTAAATGTTCTTTTCTTTCAAAAGCAAAGCTAGTGAATGAGATGTAAAATGCAGGGGAGATTCTCTGCCTAGCATTAGTTTTTAAGATGGAAATAAACCCATGAGAGAAAATGTATAACTCCAATTAACTAGGAACTGTAATTGGAGAAAGAAACATGACTAACTTGTTCTATGCTTTGATAGCCGAAAATGCAAATAATCTGGAAGCTCCAATAATGCAAAATTAATGAACATAGTTAAAACATATCCCTAGGATTAAATGTAAGTAAGACTACACTAACGACAACAGGAACAACAACGAGCCCTAGAACTGATAATGAAAGTTTCTGCCTTTTAGGATTGGCTATCAATCCGAACAAGCAAGGAAAAATATGTCACGGACTAGCATTTGATAGAGTAACAATGAAAGGACTTTCAGATTCATGCAGACTACAATTTTCTTTCTGACCACCACTCTAAAAACAGTTGGTTGGTTGGTTGGTTGGTTGGTTGGTTGGTTGGTTGGTTGGTGAAAGAGGGGGAGGAGCGAGAGAGAGAGAGATGGGGACAACCAGTGTGGATAGACTTAATTATAACAGCATTGGTGCACTATTGGAAGACCTGAAGCATCAGATTTAATGTACATTTGAAGAAAGTTTAATTAAGAGTAGATACATCTAAGTATCTAAGAGTAGATCCCAATTTGATGACACATAGCTATAATCAATCAAACACTCCAGTGAAATATCATTTCAAATAAAGTTAAAATTCAGAAAGGAGAAAGGTAAGTTAGCTCTAAAATGAAATCTAAAATGATACCTATTCAGATGCTGAAATATTTTCTTTTACATTTTATTTTCCTTTCATTAAACTGTGTTACCCTTACTAATTAGTTATCTTCCCATCAATTATAGTAATCTCTGTTCTTAACTTTATCTCATCAGAGAGTTATATATATGACATTGTAATGGCTGCCTCTCCAAACCCATGGTGTACATGGTGGAATAAACAAGGGATTTTATCCACATAGTTATAACAAACTTTTCCCAAGCATAAGTCAGAAGAGCTATTTAATGTTGAATCCACTGGTTTTATATAAATTGAACATAAAATAGTTTGTGTTAAATAATTTGTGACATTCCACGCTGCAAAAATCATTAACAGAGAGAAACTCAATTTTCAACATACATAATCAATATGATGAATCTTTATAGCCCAATTCTATAACTTGTCATAATATCAAAAGCTCACTCTATAGTATGTGAAGGACCAGAGTTCTGATAGAATGATACATTGTACTCAGTGGTGAGATTCAAAATTTTTTACTACCGGTTCTGTGGGCGTGGCTTGGTGGGCATGGCAGGGGAAGGATACTGTAAAATCTCCATTCCCTCCCCAATCCTGGGGGAAGGTTACTGCAAAATCCCATTTTCTCCCTACCCCACTAACCTGCTTTCCAGCTCCGTTCTCCTGTGCAGGGCAACAAAAGGAGACCCAGCCGATCAGCTGGGACTCGGGAGGCAGAGAATAGATGGAAGTGGGGCCAGTCAGAGGTGGTATTTGCCAGTTCTCCTAACTACTCAAAATTTCTGCTATCAGTTCTCCAGAACTGGTCAGAACCTGCTGAATACCACCTCTGACTGTACTTCAGTACAATAGCAGTAAAATGGCATTAAATATGGGGCCCAAATGACATTTAACTCTCCCGATTAGCCCTAGTAGTTAATTTTTGAAAACTATCAGCATTTATGAGTAAAAATTGCAATAATATAGGAAAGAAAATGGAAGATATTAAAACCTTCCCATACAGAAGTCACTATTTACATATTTGAAATAAAAATTAATTATTTGCAATAATTATTAATTGTCCTGCCAGAGAGATATGCAGGCATTATAATTTGTTCATTAAAATGATTCATAAATTAGCACATCAAAAATATAATGGTGGGGTTATAGTTACAACATAAACAAAGCAAAGTGGTAAAAATAAATAGCTAATAATTTAAAAATCACAATAACAATCCTGACAAAAAATAAAATCCATTTAAGGAACAAAGTCAACATCTGGCTACAAATGTGTTTTAAATGTACACAGAAAAAGTCAAGTGTTTCCTCATTGATATCAAAGATAGCCAATGTCAGTTACAATCTAGCCTCTGAAAAAGAATAAGTCCAAGCCAGGGTCCACAATAGAAAAAAATCTTAGTTTTGAGACGCCGATGAGTACAGCCCTAAAGATCTGAACAGGTATATGCTGTGAATGAATATATTATTTCAGACTGTATTTCTGTATCTCAGGCTGCATCATATTTCAGAGAGCAATATGCAACAAAGCTTTGCTTTGTCCCATGAATCTATATTAAACTTGAACCTTTGTTTTGTTTAAGAATAATTTCTAGAGATCAAAAGAACTGTTTCCCATCCTTCTGCTCCCACCTTCAAACCTCCCTTTTCTTTTCAATTTTTACAGGATGTTGAAACAGCACTAACTAGAAAAATGATAGTTGACTACAAACTCTCAGCAGAGAAAGGAGGAAGTCAGTAGAAACATATGCTCAAAGAAACTGAAGAATTCAAAAATGCATTAGAGCCTCCAAACTTCCCATTTGGAGAAATATGATGAAGAACCAGTCACAAGGATGAGCTAAGACATATGGGGCATTCTAAGTTTTTTTTAAAAGGAGATGCATTCCCATTTTTATAGAAGAGAGAAATGAAATTAATATTAGTCTCTGGAGTCCTCAACCACTCCTGTCTCTGACAAACTGATAGATCACCAGTGTTTTGGAATAAATCCTGAAAAATTAACAATTTGCAACTTCAAAGTTCTTTTTATTTGTCTGTTCCTTCTTTCTCATCCTTTTCCCTTTCATCCACCCCCGTGGTGGTATGCTACCAGTTCGGCCCACTTCACCCGAACTGGAGTAAAAATCACTACCTGTTTGCGGAACTGGTAGTTTTAAAAAAGCTTCCGATCAGCTGAGAGGAGGAAAACAAAAGCCTCCAACAATCAGCTGAGAGGATGAAAGACCTAAAAGCACATGGGACAGTGGGAGGGTTGCTCCTAGCTTTTCGTTTCTTCATCCTCTCAACTGATTGGCTTGTTAGGTGCGCGAATGTTAGGTGCATACACATGAATACATGCACGCGCAATCACCCACCGAACTGGTAGCAACTAAGGTAGGATTCCACTAATGGTCCACCCTCGGATAACAGATAATCAGAGTTGGAAGGGGCCTTGTAGGTCTTCTAGTCCAATCCCCTGCCCAAGCAGGAGACCCTACACCATTTCTGACAGATGGGAGTCCAATCTCTTCTTGAAAGTCTCAAGTGATGGCGCTCCCACAACTTCCAAGGGCAAGCTGTTCCATTGGTTGATTGTTCTCACTGTCAGAAAGTTTCTCCTTATTTCCAGGTTAAATCTCTCCTTGTTCAGTTTCCATCCATTATTCCTTGTCTGGCCTTCGGGTGCTTTAGAAATAGCTTAATCTCTTCCTCTCTGTGACAGCCCCTCAAATATTGGAACACTGCTATCATGTCTCCCTGGTCCTTCTCTTCATTAGACTAGCCATGCCCAGTTCCCGCAACCATGCATTGTATGTTTTAGCCTCCAGTCCCCTAATCATCCTGGTTGCTCTTCTCTGCACTTTTTCTAAAATCTCAACATCTTTTTTATAGTGTCGTGACCACAACTGGAGGCAGTACTCTAGGTGTGGTCTTACTAAGGCTTTATAGAGTGGCATTAGTACCTCACTTGATCTTGATTGTATCCATCTGTTAATGCAACTTAGGATTGCATTAGCTTCTTTGGCGGCGGCGGCTGCACATTGCTGGCACATATTTAGCTGGTTGTCCACTAAGACTCCAAGATCCCTCTCACAGTTACTGCTATTAAGCCTGGTTTCACCCAGACTATATGTGTACTTTTGGTTTTTCCTGCCTAAGTGTAGGACTTTACTTTTCTCTACACTGAATTTCATTTTGTTAAATACGGCCCAGTGTTCTAGTCTGTCAAGATCTATCTAGATCTTGAGCCTATTATCTAGGGTGTTAGCTATTCCTGCCAGCTTAGTATCATCTGCAAATTTGGTAAGTTCCCCTTCTATTTCCACATCTATGTCATTAATGAAGATATTGAAGAGTACTGGGCCTAAGACAGAACTTTGTGGTATCCCACTGCTTACTTCCCTCCATGCAGACTTAGACCCATTAAGAATTACTCACTGAGTACGGTTTGTCAGCCGGTTGCGAATCCATCTGGTGGTGGTGCTATCTATCCCACTTTTTTCTAGCTTATCAAAAAGTAGGTTGTGATTTACTTTGTCGAATGCCTTGCTGAAATCTAAGTATATTTTGTTCACAGTATTTCACTGGTCTACTAAATTAGTCACTATGTTGAAGAATGAAATAAGATTGGTTTGGCATGATCTGTTTTTAACAAACCCTTGCTGACTGCTAGTTATTACTTTATTTTATTTTTATTTTATTATTTTACTTGGACCTGTATGCTGCCCCTCTCCGAAAGGACTCGGGGTGGCTCACAAATAAAAACACAGAACAATAAATAATTTTCAAAAAGATTAAACCTAACAAGCCAAGCTGAATAAAACTCATTAAAACCAATTTAAAATCCCAGCCCCACAGGAGGTCAGTCCAGCCCAGCCTGTACAAACAACCAGGTTTTCAGATCATGGCAGAAAGAGGAGAGATCAGGAGCCAACCGGAGCTCCAGTGGTAGTTGATTCCATAAGGCGGGAGCCGCTACAGAATAGGCTCTTTCCTGGAGCACCGACAGCCGACATTGCTGTGCGGATGGCACCCCAAGGAGACCCAGCCTGTGTGCTCACACAGGGCGATCGGTATTTGATATCGGCAGGAGGCGCTCCTGCAAGTACCCCGGACCCACGCCTTGAAGGACTTTGAATGTTAATACCAACTTTATCTCTGCTTTCTCTCTGTTGCCTGTTACTTCCTTGCTGTCTTCTCTCCTTAGTGGACCGACTGCTTCCTAACATTAGGATATAATATTCTGTAGCCACTTCCTAAGTTTCAAATAAAAGGAACACTATCTGATCATTTCTAAATGATCTTTAGAAAACAAACTAAGATTCTTAAGCCCCATGCAAATAATTCAAGCACCAAAACACATGAAGTATTATTTAATGAATATGTGGCATGATTATTCAAATGATGAAATGAACTGATATGAATAAAAGGCAAAGTAACAAAGTGACAGGAGACCCAGACAATGGCCAAAAGATGACCATTCCTTCTGTAGCAATGATAAATCCAGAGGGAAAACAACAGTTCCAGTTAATGGACAAAAGATCATCAGTCCCTCTGTAATCAGAGGGTTCCTAGAGAGAGAAAACCAATAGTCCCTAGTAAGGCAGAAGACTGGTTACTTATGGAGATTCATCAATGGAGACAGAAGAAAGTGAACAGAAACTCCTAAACACGTGTTGGGCATAACAACTTTATCTAATCCATGTTGTGGGTATGAAAGCAAAAGTATCTTGGTTAGTATCAGAATTAGAGATTCTATAAATATGTTTGCTTGGGGTAAAACTAAGTTTCTCACTCCACAAGGTTTACTGCATATAGCACAAACATGATTAATATCTAGCATAATCTTCCCTATTTGATAAAAAATATGACCAGTCTGGTTGTCCAAACCATAATGGGCAGTCTCTAGACTAATAGCATAGGCCTGTATGATAATTAGCAAGAAATATAGAAAATGACTTGATATATTAGGAGACTAAACAAAAACAAAGTGTATGAATTAATGAATGAAATGAAATAAATAAAAATAGAGACATATTGTCTGGCTGTGAAACCATACAAAATAATATACCTGAATAAAAGATTATATGGCATTTGTTAGGATGTTGTAAGTCAAGGACTACCTACATAGTGAATTATGTTGGTATAAACTTGATTTATATTTCTTCTTCTTCTAATCTAATGTCTCAATCTCATATTCTTTAATTTATTCCCTTTCTAGGGTTTGCAAAAATAGCTTTACCCCATGGTAACAATGGAATGGATATGTATACAGTTGTTCTAAAAGATTGGAACTACATGCTATAAGAAATAAATCTTTGGTATGGTCAATCTCTTGCTCACACAATGTACTTAGTTCTAGCTTTCTATATGTCGTTGTAAAATAAATCACCATTACCTGAGTTGTGACACATTAAGATACATTGCTTTCAAACCAAACTGCTAGTTTCACATGGCTTTCTATGCCAAAACCAATTTATTAATTTATTATGTGAATTTAGCCACTGAAAGATTGTCAAATATGTCTTAATTATCAATAACATAACATGTTTCCAGTAGATTAATATTACTTTAATAAAAATTTGAGCCAGTAAAACATTTGGTTAGAGGAGCCAAATTCACATTTATAAAGCTGGAAAACTGACCTTGTTCAATTTCTCAGCAGTAGTGGGATTCAATTTTTTTTTCTACCAGTTCTGTGGGCGTGGCTTGGTGGGCCTGGCAGGGGAAGGATACTGTAAAAGCTCCAGTCAGAGGTGGTACTTGCCGGTTCTCTGAACTACTCAAAATTTCCGCTACCGGTTCTTCAGAACTGGTGAGAACCTGCTGAATACCACCTCTGTTTCTCAGTCTAATTTCTGAAATAGGCGCAAGAAAAAAAATTAAAAACCACATACACGTTACTATAGGCTTTTATGGTTTATAAGAAAACAAAAATTAAATGAACTTAATATATTCCTTTCTCTCCCTCCCCGCTCTCCCCTCCCTCCATTCCCTCCTTGTCCCTGTATCCTTCAGGTTTGTACTGCAATGCTCTATTTGATCAATTTTACACTTCTAGTAGACAGTAGGTACAATTTTCTGTGTAGAAAATACTATATGCCTGAAAGTGCTTCAGCTTTATAAGTTCAGAGATTTCCCATTTCCTCAAGGGACAACCGCTGAGTCAAAGATTTTGCATTTTGATCTTAGATTCTCCAAGCAGATGTTTAAAAATGCATGTAACTAGACAGCTCCCTTTTGGCTACACATCAGAGAAAGCTTGAAAAACCTAATTTATTCTTTCAAAGGTCAGCTGTAACAGACACCCAAAACTGGTTTCATATCCTTTGGGAAATACTGTATTGTAGAATAAAAAATCCGTCTGCATTTCAGTAATTTTACCCATTTTCTTTTATCCAGCAGGCAGATAATCATCTTGACAAACAAATATTGTATATATATTTCTGAACCCATTTATGTTACAATAATACCACAAATAACATACAAAATAAAGAATGACCAATTGTATTTTATCTTATTAATAGTCATATTATATATTGAAAATCATAAATCCCAAACAAATGTTAAACAAGATAACTCAATGCTCCCAATATTTAATGTAAAATAGCCACCCTAAGCTGCTGGATAAGAGAGGAATGCCAAATTAAAAAATATATATTGAAGTATACTATAATGTGATACAAGCTTCAAGTTTTATCTTATGCTAACTTCAGAAATGTTTTATTATTAAGAATTGTAACTATTAATTACTATGACTCATTAATTTTTAAGGTTTTCTGAGTACCTTTGTGACTGAAGAATGAAAATGCTTTAAATAATTAGCAATAATTAATATAATTTTTCATAGGAAAATTTTAAAAAATTATTTAAATAAGTTATTCTAGTCTATTTTTCAAATTTTGCATGTGGATGATTACATACAAATTCAGAATGTGAAAATCTGGGCATGATCCCTTGCTTCTATTCCAAACAATATATGAATAATAAAACTGTACATTAATTCAACCTATGCGTTATTCTATTAAAGCAACAGCACTTAAGAACAATATATTATGAATATAACTTGATACGTCACTGTAGAATTACTATTTTACTCAATTCTTTTCTTTGCTTATGGGGACATTTGTTTGGGGAACTGGAAGCCTATTGTATCACGAACATCCCCAAATCCTAAATAGGAATTTGATTTCTTTCTTGTAGAGTTAACGCCAGCTATGATATTCAGCGATCTGTTTGAAAATCCTTACATCCTTCTCACAACTCTTTTTAAATACATGTATGCATGCATTCTCTAATTCATACATACTCATTTCAGAATTCAATCTTGCAAGATGAGTGGCCTATAAATTTCATAAACAAATAAATAAAAAATATTTTTGCATCATGAATACATTTCACCACTTTTCCCCCTTTGCCAAATATTCACAATGGCACCTCAAACTTGTGAGCATATTATAGTTTTGCTTAAATAAGGCATCATAAAAGCTACTTTTTATTCAGTTAAACTAGACACCTGTCTAATCCAATATTATCAGTGCTGATTGGCACTGGCAGTTTCAAGGCTTCTAAAAAGAAACCTTTCTCTAGTCCTACCCAGAGAGAATTTGATTCTAGTGCCTTCTGTAGGTAAATGTGCAATATTACTAAATACTGACCGAAGCCGAAGTATCCGAATATTGGTAAGCTAGACAGGTGGACATTAATAGTAATGTCATTCCAGAGTCGCAAAAAACATGATGCCACTTATTTACCATTGTATTAGCAACTGAATATTATTTCAGCATTTGTGACAGGAAAATATTTTCTCTACATCTTCAGCTGTTTAGAGAAATCAGGGTAAGTTATAAGGGATGAACTGTTCATTTCCCCAATGAAGGAGAGTATTAAGGGGATGTCCGGGAATACAACAGAGAGGCCCAACATAATTACAAAACACCTTGAAAATAGACAATTCGGTTGCATTTACTGTTATAAACATATATATAATAAACTAACATTAAGATTGTTATTATACCTTTTCATAAAAAACAGTTCTTTTTTCTCATCTAGCCAAGATATCACCAGTATTTCCATGTAAAATCTTCATGTGTAATTGGATTATACTAAAACAACGATTGGGTGCAAAATAGTTACTTATCTGTGTAGCATTGTAGCATTGTCCACAACAAGAAGTGACAGCTTGCTTGTTTTCACTATTTCACACATAAATAAATTTCAAACAAAAGTTTTCTTCTATATCATTTTCACATACTTCTTACAAATATTGGCCACTATGCATTTTGCTCATATTTCTTAAAAACTTTTTCATTGATTATTTGAAGATTTTTTTTCAACATAAGCACAGCCTATAATGATTTGCCATAATTACTATGTATATAAATTAATTTGAGTCAAATCGTAAAATCCATTTTCACCACCAGAATCAGAACACTTCCATGTGTTAATAGAGATAATTTTCACAGTATGAATTCTTAATGTGACCAAACATCCATATTTTGCTTATTTTGGTCACACATAGACACACACACACACACAATCAGTGTATATAGTTTCTGAACTTATGCCAAAGTTATTTATTCCCAATAATTCTTCTCAAGCCTGGAGTGGATAAGGACTGTGGAAGCATGCTGGATTATTAGATTGTACAAGTATACCACGAATACCATCTTATCCCTGATACTACCATATATTCATACATATAATTACCATCCACAACTATACAAGAGAGTCATATTGGTAAATTAAAAAAAAACTTGGAATACCAGGCTCAGCTGTTTGGTAGCAAGCAGAACAGTGGCAACACTGATGCTGGCAGCCACGGTGAAGCTTAAGGATACTTGGCAAAGCTTCTTTCTGGTTAACAGCTGCAAATTGATTACTTTTTAAGAAACAGTGGCAAGCCACACAAGGCTCTTTGGTGGGATGTATGCTGCCTGCAGGCATATTTGTGCAGCACTGGTCTATTATGTTATAAAAGAAAAGTAAAAGTCAGCTCCTGCTATCAAAATAATGGACTGCTTTTTAAACTTTCATATCTCTTTTTAAAACCATAAATAACTCTAAGCACACTAATATTGGAGAGGATATATGGCTCATTGAAAATAGGCATGTCTTGTTCAATGAAAATCTTAAATTAAATTCTTGGTATTTCTGCTAGTCAACGTTACCAATGACTTAAATGAGCCCACCTATTATAAGTTAACTGTCTGTGTTCCTAAAAGCCTTGCTAAATCAAAAATTTATTTAGGCCAGTATCCTATGTCATATAATGCCCAGGGTGAAATTCTGCTCCTTTGCTTACGACTAAATACTCCAAAGAACTTGAGCAGCCAGCTTAACTTCAATTACTCCTTTAAAATCCTGCTAAACCTATTTTGTCTCTTCAAATTCTTCTGAATGGCAAAATGTACACAGCTACATTTTCAATGTGCTGGGTCTTTCATGAATTTAGTGGTGGGTGAAGGAACTGGACTAGACAACATTAATATTAGATGAAAACAAAACTAACTATATCCAAAAATATAAATCAATGCAAGAACAATTGGGTGGTATATTTGAGGGATCTATTCTAGGCCCAGAAATGCTTAACACATTTACACATGATTTGAATGAGAAGTTTGATGATATGATTGACACATTTTCAGAGGGAGGGATTACAGTCACACTAGTAGAGGACACTATCTAATCCTGACAAGATTACAAAATTACAAAATTCATCAAGATGAACTTTAGCTGAGATAGATGCAAAGTTCTACATTAGGTAAAGGAAAACTAAAGACATGAATATGGGAACGGGGAAGGGCCAGCACTGGATAACAACATAGGGGAAGCCAACTGGGATGCTTGGAAGACCAGAAGCTGAAGAGGAGTCAAGAGGTAAAGGGCTTCAAAGAAAGGAGATGCAATACTCAAATATTATTTTGGTTTAAGATATCCTGAAAGTCTTGACTTTGACAGAACAATGCTTGGAGAACTTTGATGAAAATACTTTTAAATCATTCAAATGCAAAGTTCTAGTTAGGAGACAAAAATGTTTGGATTCAGACTGGAAAATATCTCACTTGGGGAAAGTATGTATGAAAAAAAATCTTGGAAAAATAGTTGATTATAACATTAAATAGAAATTCATTTTGTTCTACTTTGAATAGAGCCCATGGGTAACTCATGTTGGTTTTCTCCCATTCTTGAGTTGGGAAAAAATAAGTTAGTACAAAAAGTACTGACCTATGAGTACTATCTTTACCACATATCAAACACAGGATATTCAGTGTTACTGCATGTGCACATTGTAAAATGAGCAAGGTTCCAGGTGGAGATTGTCTGAATTCCAACCATATTTCTCTTCCCATCCAGCACAATCATTTTGCAAGAAAAAGAACGACCAACCACTTCTCTAATGAATTCTGTTTTGAGTTTCATTTGGTGTTATAGTTCAATATAGTTTAATATTCTAAATTGCCAATTCCCAGGCACCATTGAAAAACTTGATTATGTCAGGCAGTGGCAGAACTACCACTAGGAAAATGAAGCTGGGGTAATCAATATGAATACATGCATGGGGAAATCCGCCTGAAAGTTTAGAAGGGGTAGGAAATATCATAGCTACTGGTAACACAAGATTTCTCATCAGGACATCTATCAAACCAGAAGGAAATAGTGATCCTTACCAGGGAAGGTTAATGAGAAGATGGTGGCTGAGCTCATCAATTTCAATCTACCAGAACTCTTAGTTAGCTTGCTGTTTTTTCAGATTTTGCAAAACAAAGGAAATGCAACCTTTGTCACTTTTATACAGAAAAGAAGTGAGCTGTTTGTTGGAGATGTAATAACATTTCATTCAAATATTTATTCAAATGCATGTTATTGCAATGTCTTAAAATCATTATATTCTCAGAGGGGGGGGAAATCCCAGAATATTTATCACTATAATTTATATTTCATTTATTGATTTGAATTTGAATATTTTAATACTTTAATATGTTTTGTTCTTTTTAATTATGTATCTACATGGAAATTAAACAAGTTGTTTACAGTTATAGACTATATATGAACAGGCATGATCAAATATGGCCATGATTTATTGAAACTCTGTAAAACTATACATGCATTCACTGTTTTATATATACAGTGTATATGCACAATACTTTTTCTTTCCTTTTTTCTGTTTGTTCAGTTTAATTAAATTATTAAAGACAAAATCAAAATGAAGAGGAAAAGGGGAGCGCTTAAGAGAGTAGCGGATGTATCCACAACTTGCACAACTCAAAAGTCTGAATAATTTGAATACTTTGGGCATACAGTAGAAGAATGTTGCCTATTTGTCACAATTGGAAAGGAAGGATAAGGTAGGGGAGGAACCCCTCTTCCTGAAAAGGGGGGGAAGGGAGGGGAGGGATGGAGGAAGCCTTTTCTTCTGCATCAAAAAGGAACAGAAGCAATGAGCAATGTTAACAGCATCAGCATGATTGATTATTTCCATATCTTGTTGCTGCAAGGGCAAGCTACTACTTTTCTCATAACATTTCAAAAAAGGAAACTGAGTGGGTAAAAAATAAAACCAAAATATTTTCAAGATAAATTTAGCACCCAGCAGTTAAGTATATCAGTTTCTCAGTTATTCTTTCTGACATCTTCAGTTTCTGTTGCTATAGAAACCACAGCACCCAGCGTTCAGGACAGTCTTGAGGTTTGTCATTGATTCCTATTCCAAAGTCTCTGACCAGGGACTCTAGGAATTATGCTGGATTATCAAAACAGCCACTTTAAAACGTAATGCTGTGGGAAACTATTTTTTGTTTCACATCTCACTTTTAGCTCTTATTGTGTCCTTACCTCTCATCTCAGGCAGGGCAGCAGTTGCTTTATCTCATTTGGTGGACCATATTCAGCTCATATGTAAATTCTCATATTACTATCAGAAATTGCATAGAAATACCAAGACATTCAAGAGCTCGGCTGTTAATAAGGTGATGGTGCACTTCCCATAGGGATCAGCTGAATAAAGACCATTGAGACAGATTTCACCAGGCCATATACTCCAACCAGTACCAGCCTGACCAATTAGATCACGGAAGGAGAACCTGCAATTGATCCCATAGTTTTGAGCAGTTCAGGAGTTTGATGCAAGATGGATAAGAATGATCAGAAAGAAATACAAATAACCAAGGATTGGGGGGCGGGGTAGTGGGGGTTGGAAAGAAACAAAAAGTTAACCATATCAGAATATTTTATTCCTAACGTCGACATCAAGTCTGTTGCTTATAACATGTTTGGGCTTACTGGAGACTTTAATTTATTATCTTCACTTATCACAACCCTAAAAAAGTCTTTGAAGCTCCTGCTTCTTGAAAAAGAACTTTCTTAGCAGTCAGAATATATGTTGTAGGTCTGATATTAAGTAGTGTTCTTACAAAATCAAACAGAGATTTCTATTTTTAAAAAATAAACTAAAAATTAAATATATGACAATATAGTACACCTTTTTAGGAACTTAAAATAATTTTAATAAAAATAGAAAATATAGAAAATAAACAAAAGGTTTACCTAAATATGCAACAATAACAATAATATCCAATATCTGGTGCAATCAAAGCATGAAATGACATAAAATAGCTGGACATATTTATTTATGCATCACCAATATATACTTTTTATTCTAGTGTAACTCCCAATAGTTTACAAATTAAATTTTAAAATAATGACATTGTAAAATATATTCCCTTGAACACTGCATTAAGAAAAGGTGACACTCAACCTAAGTCTAATGATGACACACACCATACATTTTTATGCTGGTTTACACCTTCCTGAAAACCCACAGAATGGGCACTACCCAAGCCACTAACCAAGTGGAACACAAACCTGTTGACCATTATAACAGAGATTGCCAAACTTTCCCAGTTTTCCTTAGCATCTCAATGACTTTTTCATGGTACCCCAGAACCCAAATGGAATGCCAGGGCATCCTGGGGCATCACAGTCAACTCTAACATTTCCATTTATTAAATATTAAAGTATTCTGTGGCATTCCCGAGAGTTTGGTGTGGGGTGCCAGAACACCACAGCAGAGTTTGGGAGTCATTGTTTTGTAAGTTAAAAACAAATCTTGGAATTGCATTCAGAAACCTATCCAAATCCACATGCAGAAACTTCATTCAGTGTCAGAATAGGAGCTGACTGACAGCTATGCATTTTCAGATAGCATCCCAGCCTTTCAAGAGTTCAATTTCAGCA
This sequence comes from Naja naja, assembly GCA_009733165.1. Taxonomy (NCBI): domain Eukaryota; kingdom Metazoa; phylum Chordata; class Lepidosauria; order Squamata; family Elapidae; genus Naja; species Naja naja. The sequence goes on along the minus strand of CM019154.1, from coordinate 16,491,667 downwards.
TCTTTCATTCCATTCAATGCCCCTTTTCAAATCTTTAAACATGAGGTCAAATTCTCCAATGCATGTCAGGTTTATCTGGGTATGTAATTATATCAAAAATATTGTTAATATTTTATCCTAAATTAATGGATAATTTATCCTAATAGTTTCATATATTGAACAGCCAAAATCCCACTCTCTCCCATCACTGACTAAATCTCCCACTTAGGAATGAAGCACTGCAAAATAGTGCTTATCTGTAATCCTTAAAGATGATCCATAATAATGTAATTTTAACATATCCCACAATTCTTTTTCATGTGGAAACATAATTTTAATTCATTTGAATGAAAAATTCTTTTCCTGTTTTTCCAGATATCAATATGACCAACTTGTACAAAGTTTGGTAATGTTTGCAGTGATAGGAAATATTTCTCATTTCTTGCACCTATCCTTTTAATGTTATTTTCTAAGGCACTAGCTTCCAGTTACCAAATCTGAGAGCCAGATTTACACCTCTTCTAGGAAACAATATATTAAGAACTGAGTTAAGAATAGAACAACGGGTTAAGATTGTGATATGGGAGACAGTAACACAAATTAGTTTCTTACTAATACTTTATGCTACTGGCAAAATACTAATGGTAGTTATGGAGCAAACTAAGCAACAAGGACTTGAGTTATTCCCCTATAACTTTTCATATTTTGCTAAAAATTTCTCTCTTCTGTCATCACTTAATTGTTCATCTTCCAGTACATGTTTAAGGAATATGATCTTCTGCAGAATTAGTTTCCCTAAAGCTAGTATGTAACTGATATTTGGATCAAATGCTACCATCACCACCATTATCATCTTCCTTCCACACAAGTATTCAATCCTAATCAGCTTTCAACATTCATGTAAGTATTAATTGTATGAATGCTATTACATCAAGTTTGCCTCTAAGCAATCAAATAATATAAGGTTTCGAGGTTACCTGAGAGATCATCTATACCAGGCGTATCAAACTTGCGGCCCGCAGGCCAGATGCATCACGCACTGGCCATGCCCACCCCCATTCTAACGAAGGGGGAAAGTCACGATATGCCACGTGACAACAACCGGATGCCTTGAGTATGACATCTCTGATCCAGTGGTGGTATTCAGCAGGTTCTGACCAGTTCTGGAGAACCGGTAGCGGAAATTTTTAGTAGTTTGGAGAATTCCTGGCCAGTACAGAAATCCACTATTGCAGCATCCTAGCCATGCATACTCTGTTTAAATACTTCACGTAAATGAGAATCCACAACTTCATAGAGCAAATTGTTCCATTGTTAAATAAGTATTACTATTAGGAATTTGTCCAATCAAAATTTCTTGTTGTTTAAACCCACTGTTATTGTTTAAACCCACTGTCCTACTATCTGGAGCAACTTTGAATTTCTCCATAACAACTTTGCAGAGCTAGCATATATACTGCAGACTTCTTTTTTCCTGCTAAGCCTATCCAACATCTTCAGTAGTCCATTATATTTTTTTCTTTTGAGGTCTCTTATCTGAGCCTTGGTGGCTCAGGCTATTAATTGCCTGCACTTAAGTTCCAGCTGCCTACAACTGCTGTAGGCTCGAATCCCACCAGGCTCAAGGTTGACTCAGCCTTCCATCCTCTCGGGGTAGGTAAATTGAGGACCCAAGATTGTTGGGGGCAATTAGCTGACCTTGTAAAAATGCCGCTTAGTAATAAGCAGGCATATACAATGGAATGAAGGCTATTGCTGAGCACACTGGGTTGTATCCCAAAAATTGTAAGCCGCCCTGAGTCTCCGGAGAAGGGCGGCATATAAATGTAATTAAAATAAATAAAAATAAAAATCTTGGCTATTTTTCTCTGCGTATGTTGTCAGTTTTTCCTAAAACATGGGCCAGAACAGGTCACAATATTATAGGTGTGCTACAATAGCACAGAACAGGGAAGAATTTTGTCTTGATCTTGACACTGTATGTGTATATATATATATATATATATGTCTTGGTATTCGGTCTTGTCCGTGTAAGGTTGAGAATACCTTGCAGCGTTTGACGAATCTCATCCGTCATCTTCAGGCTGGTGTCCCCAGCGTTCTCCTGGGAGAACGAAGCTGGGACACCTGAAACGGATGAGATTTTCAGCTGCCAAGTATTCTCAAACCAATACACCTACTACCTTTACCGTGAAAATCTACTGAAAACAAATATATATATATATATATATATATATATATATATATATACACACACACACACATGCAGGTCTTAGCGTATTCGGGTCTTATCCCATGTAAGATTGAGAGTATCTTGGCGACGTTTCGACGAGGTCCCACTCGCCATCTTCAGGCTGGTACTTTCGGCTTCGTGCTTGTGCGAGCAAAGCATGATTGGAGCTGCCGTCTCTCTATAAATACTGGTGGGGAGGTGTGGTGTGCTGGCTCTGCTGTAAGCAGGTTGGTTGGCTGTGTTGTTACTTCTTGACTGGTTGATGGAGTTGATGTTTGCAGATTGGTTGGCTTTTTCATAAGACCCTGTGTGGCTTTGGTACTGGCTGTACCAGTACCTTTTGTGTTGTAACGACCTGGGTAATGGGCTGAGTGATGACCTTCTGAGTTCTATTGTTGTGACATCCTGGGCCTTGTGCTGTAATCTCCTGCGTCACTGGCTGTGTTGTAACATCCTGAGGTTTTGTGGTGTAACCTCCTGAGTTCCGTGTTGTGATATCCTGAGCAGATGGCTGTGATGTAATGTTCCGGGCTTTGGTTTGGCTCCGAGTTTGAGGTCTGGCTATGTGTTCATGGTGTGTGTCAGTCTGCTTAATTTGGGGGTCGGAGGGTGTAGCAGCTGGTGATGCAGCCATGGTCTGGTTTCTGGATGGTGGTTGTCTTTCGTCTATGGGATGGGTTTGGGTTTGAGTCTGGTGAGGGATATTGGTGGTGGCGTCATGTGTTGTTTTGGGTCCGGTGTTGGTTTTCATGGCTGGGACTCATTTGTTGATTAGGGCTAGTTTCCAGATGTCTGGTAGGCAGGAGGTATCGTCCCGTTTATTCATGTTATGGAGGTGTTTCTTTATTTCGATGGCTTCCCTAATTATTTTTTTGTTGAAGTGTTCAGTATTGGAGATTAATTTGGTTCCCTCAAAATCAATTTCATGTCCTGTGGGTTTAAGGTGCTAGAAAAGGAAGGAAGTATTTTCTTCTTTTCTGACTGCGTTCTTGTGTTCTGCAATGCGTGCATTTATTCTCCTGTTGGTTTGTCCAATGTATGTGGCTGCGCAATTTTTGCATGGTATTTCATAAACTCCTTGGTTTTCTAGCTGGATCTTGTCCTTGGGGTTTCTTAAGATGTTGGCTATTTTTTGGTCAGTGCCGAAGGCTGTCCTCATATTTATAGAGAGACGGCAGCTCCGATCACACTTTGCTTGCACAAGTACAAAGCCAAAAGCACCAGCCTGAAGATGACGAGTGGGACCTCGTCGAAACGTCACCAAGATACTTTCAATCTTACACGGGAACAGACCTGAACACGCCAAGACCTGCATACCTGTACCCGTGAAAATCTACAAAAACAAATATATGTATGTATGTATGTATGTATGTTACATGATTCTTGCTCAAAAAAGTATAAATTCTTTATTTTCAAATTCATTGTTTTCTGAGAAACAATATTTTAGTTCTACTGGTCTTACAGGTAATACATGCAGACATAAGAAACAAACTAAATGATTCATTCCTATTTACCCTGTGATGTTCATTTACATATTAATATTGCAGACTACATCTTCGAGTACATGATAGGAAAATCTGGGTTATAGAATAAAACAGGTATGTGTTCTTCCCTTCTCTTTTCTGGAGCAGCCATTACAGTTAATATGAGGATGCCCTCAAAACTACGGATCTGTGACAACTTGCCACAGCGAACTCACTGTGGCCAACTCACTGCAGCCAACTTGCAGCGGCCAATTTGCCGTGTGGTGAGTTGGCAGCGAGTTGGTTGTGACGAGTTGTTTACAGCGAGTTGTCCCATTCCGCAAAACTACTGGGAAACAGGAGCCTGGTATCATATTGGGAATCTTCATGCCAAAAAAGCACTAATCCTGAAGAGAGATTTACATTTGATTTAACCCAAAAATATTATTAGAACAGATCTGAACTCACTTGCACATACAATTAATGTTTTATTAGAAGAATTAGAGAAGTAGACATTTGTAATGAAATGAGATAAGGGATATGGGAGACAAACTAGAATAAACCAAGCCTATGAAAATTAGAAATGTATTTTAATTATACTTGTTAACTTCTAATCTAATTAACATTTAGAGCTAGTTTGAAGTAGTGGTTATGATACTGGCCTAGAAACCAGGAGATGACAAGCCATGGTGGCACAGTGGTTAGAGTGCAGTACTGAGGCTACTTCTGCTGATTGCCAGCTGCCTGCAATTTGGCACTTCCAATCTCATCAGGCTCAAAGTTGACTGAGCCTTCCATCCTTCTGAGGTAGATAAAATGAGGACCCAAATTGTTTGAGACAATACTCTGTAAACCATTTAGAGAAGGCTGTAAAGCACTATGAAGCAGTATATAAGTCTAAGTGCTATTGCTATTATGAGTTCTAGTCCTGCCTGAGGCTTGAAAGTCAGCAGGTTGTTGTTGGGCCTGTCACTCTCTCAGCCTAACCTACCTCACAGGGTTGTTGTTGTGGGAAAAATAGGAGGAAGGAAAATAGGTATGTAGACTGTATGAGTAATTTATAAAAATAAAAAATGTAGGATAAAAATAATTGACAGAACTAAATAAAAACTTACATAAAACTTTGACAAGTCTGAAGAAAATTATAGAGAAAACATACCAGAATATTCAATCTTGTTCTTTATATTCTCATCTCAGTCCAGGGTTCTCATTCATATAATATTTTTACTGTACGTTGAGTTGGAAGAAGTCCTGTTATACCTTTCGAACTGCAAAAAAAAAGATTCTGAACTGATTAAAATAAGGATAGGTTTTCATAGTATATGATAGTTCTATGATGGCTCAAGGTCCAATAATCTAAAAGGAGGACTTTGTCTATTCTGTTCATGACTTTCTCGTATTAAAGACAAAACGGGATTGTATTCTGTTGAACATACTTACAATATTCTGTGTAACCAAGGGCCTGATTATAATAGTTTCTTATTGTGTAGATTGAATATTGAACTGTAAGTATATTCAATCAGCATGATGTTATTTATTTTATTTAAAAGATTTTTACAGCTGCCCACTTTGTGACACACAATTCTGGGAGGCTAACAATAATACAAGTAGTTCTCGACTTACGACAATTGAGTACAAAATTTCTGTTGATAAGCAAGACATTTGTTAAGTGTGTTTTGCTCACAAAACATTTAACAAATGGCTTAGGTTCAAGTGAAGCTAGACAACAAAAATAACAAAGATCTAAAAAGAACTTTAATCAAATTTCAAATCAAATCAAATTTTCATTATGCTCAAAGCACAGCATAGCCTAATTTATATATTTTTGGATAAATTAGGGGAAGAAAAAACACAAATTACTAGAAGAAAGTTGTCATAAAAATAAACCATCTTGCTAAAATCTTAATTGTACAATGTATAAGATAATATAACATAGTACTATCAAAATTGTAACAGTGGATAATGAATATTAAATGGAAAAAACATACATTGTGTATAAAGAAGAAATATTAGTAATATTTGATTTGGAACAAATAATTAATTTGGGGGACTACAAAGAAAAATATAAATTCATAAAAACTTCAAGAAGCAGAACTTAAGTTCAAATCGTTCTTCAAAATAAGGAAACATTATCTACTGTGAGCTAACAATATTCTGTATTTCAATTTAATAGGCTTCAAAGGATATGTGCAGAAGTTCAGTGCTTTGATCTTCATGAAGAATTGATAATATTTCCTAGGATTCCCTTTCTAGATCTTGTTTTAATGAAAGTCATTGGGTATCTGGTAAGTCAGAGGAATACTCTAAATTGAAACATTAATAACAATATGCCAAAGGGCAATACAAGAAAACCATTACATTCTACATGTTTGCTCATCACTGCCAATATTTCTGCACAGTTCAATTTAGATATACAGTAAAGTATGCAAAAGGAAATCATAGGCTGGAGATTTTTATGGCCAGGAGGAAGAAAGTAAGACTTTCAAATTGAAAATAATTTGCAGGATTGATTATACAGAAAAGGATTTTTCTAACGTCTAGCACAAAATGGGGCATCCAGTTAAGGCCTAGGCTTTTGTGTATGGATGAGGGTGGAAGGGAAAGAAATCAACACAGAAGATTTGGAGGAAATCTGTCTTCGGTAGTTGTGAAGCATTAATTCTCTTTATTCTCTAAATAACTTGCAATAACACTGCATTAGACACAACACAATGCTCATTTGCATTAATGGATGATAATTCAAAACCACTAAGATCTTAATGTGATGATATAGTAAGATAATCACCTTTATATAAAAAGGATGAGAAAAACTATTGGTTTTTTTTCATCATTTTTATATAAAAGTAATTATCTTACTTTTACTTAAACTATTTACTTAAACTATTCTGTTTTTTTCTTGCCTGTCTTCTAGCTTGTATCTTTTCTTTATGGAGCCTTATTCATTCCAGAAGAAATGGGCAAAAGTGCAGAATAGTTAAATATTTTATATTTAATGGGCATTACCATGCTATGTTTTAACTTGGAAGCCAATTGCAAAGAATTGTTCTTTGCACACTAAGAATACAAAGTAAGACCATATAAGCAGAAAAAAAATCAAAAGAAATACAGAACTGGAAAGTTTAAAAAAATAAAAAATTGAGCTCCTCAATAAAATCATATAATTTGTGTCAATGCAAAAGGAGCCAGAATGGCTTCACTAAGGATCAAGAGAGATTAGTATCAACATGCTTGGGAGAACCAAAATTTAAAAACACTCTTTGAAAACAAACGGAAAGTAATAGTTGGAGAAGAAAAGAAGGATGGGAAAAAAACAGAACAATCAAAACAATGGGAATGAGGACTGCCCTGCTTAAAATGAATGTCTGATTGGAAGTGTGAACAAAAACACTTCTGTTAAGAAAGTGAATAAATATAGCATTTCTGCTGTATCTTTTTTGGCTGTGTATGATAGAGAGAATGAGGGAAGCAGCATTTTGAACATCATTGAGTTACAAAGATGTTTACATATAAATCTGACTTTAGAAATTTGAGATGTAGTATTTATAACATTTCTAAAGCACAGACGTGGGATGCTGGAAGTGTTGTATTAAACAAATTAACAAGATATAATGTTTAATATGGCTTTCATTTAATGAAGGAGCTTTAACACACTCCTACTCAATTCACTCTCCACGTTTCAGAAATACACATATGCCTAATAATATTAAACTTCAGAAGCAGAAGGCAATACAAACCTACAAAGATGAAAAGATAATGGAAAATGTAAGACTTAGATCACAAATTACAGGAAGTCAAAACATAAGAATAATTAGTGGTAAATACATTTGTATTGCAATTGATGAAGCCCAATATAAAGGTGACAGCTGAAATGCTTACACAGTATCTTCTGCTGGTTAATCAATAGTGTTATATCTGGCACCAGTTAGTGTAATTCTATCACTTAATATTTTTAAGCAAACATACAAAAGATGAAAAGGTACATACATCATCAAGAAGAGTGACAATAAATATTTAAAAACAGCATTATGTGCTTCAATTAATTATGAAGTATTTCCCCTTGGTTTCTGATATCAGGAAATAACTGTCTATTACCTAGCCACTGATTTACGCAAGTAGGAATAAATGATCCAATTTGAATTTGTTTAGTTATCTTTTTTTCAAGTTGTTTCTCTTTCTTCATCATCCCTTCCTGATTTTTTTTAATAATGTTAGGGTTATGTTAATTTATGAAAATCTATATAGTCTTACACATTTTTTTTCTAAAATACACAAATTTGTCAATGCAGCTTCGTAAACAATTTTCCTAATGCAGAATGTGTGTGTGTTGTATACGCATGTGTTTTTTATGCATACCTGTCATTATTACATACATTTTGTACATATATTTACATTTGCAAGTTCACACATTTATACATTTATAATGTTGTTTCACCTCATGCACTGGTTTCAGAAGGGCAAATCAAATTTGTACTACTTTACATATTGAGAAATGATTGTGACGTGGAATTTCTTGGATATCCCGCATTTCTTCATGATAATAATCTTTCAACCAAAAATACTATTAAACTCTTAATTTATAACTATTTCACTGTAAATATATTTGAAGGTAACCATTTGCCAAATAAATGTCATTAATACATGTTAGAACAGTGTGCTTTTTCAGTTAGTTTATAGTTTGGTTGGAATCAGACTTCGAACAAAGTGCAATTTATATTCTCTTGAGCCTTTCTATCGCTGAGGGGACTTTTTTGTTTTGATTAGGCTAAATTCCTTGACTTCAAGCTTCATATATCATAATTCTACCTGTATAATCCTTAACAATTCCCTTACATACTCCAATTCATCTAATATTGAATAATGTTCCAAGAGACCCAACTTCCAAGTCTGTTAATCTGAAGACTAATGCATGCCATTTATTAACTAAATTTGTCTCCTTCTATATTTTTGAAGACTTCATCTACTGACCTTCTTAAAGAGGAAGCATCATCTTTATAATCTCAAATCTCAGACACCTTCAATTGTATTTTCAATATTACAGGATATACAACAGAATTAAATTATAAAACATTATTCAATAGAACGCTTATTACAATATTAAAACACTGCTTTAGGTCTCCCAATTGATGCCTAATTGGGAGACAGCAATCAGTTTTGAAAACCATTAGCTAATGCCTTGTATCTAGACATAAAGTAGACCCTTAAAATCAATGGGACTAATCATGCACTTCTTCTTACATGTTAAAGAAAATAAATATATTCTTTAAAAATATTAGTTTGTGTACTTCCTTAATTAAATCAAAAATTTTACTGGTAACGCATTAGGTATCACGCTGCATCTACAGTTGCAATTTTAGCTAATTGTTTTAAGGAAAAAAAGTTAAGCATTAATGTGTTTTTCAGGCATATAAAACTCCCAAATCATTTTCTCTGCTAGCCTGAGATCATTATTACATTACGCTGGCATACAAAACCCAAACAACAAGTCAAACCAGTAATTTTCATCTAACAGAGGGGGGGAAGAAGCCCTGCTGTATTTCTTCAATAAGCAGTTTGTGCTAGGGGAAAAAACATCTTAAAAAACCAAATCTTTCTGAAAAAGATTTTCTAATATGCAAGGGACATTAAATAAAAGTGAACATATTTTATAACAACAAAATCTGATGCTATTCAATGAACTAATATAAAACAGTGAGCCTCTATCAGAAGAATACATCTATTTACATATCTTTTGTACAGTCAGTGATAATAAAATAGCAGACAAACATTATGTGGGAGATGTTATGGAATATATATACAAAAGTGACCCAATATACATCTGGCTGGAGAATGGAATGCTAGGCATTCATTTCAATTTACATGCTGTCTCATCATCATCAGATATCAGAAACGAAACACCGATGAAAGAGAAAGTGAATGCCAATTTCCTCCTTCTGGAGCCAAGTTTTCAGTGGCTCTTTAAAATAATAGATAGTTGTTTGCTGAGAGTGGCTTGTTCCATACCATTAACTCAGAACAAAACGTATTTTGAGTAGGAGAGCAGTGTTTACTTCTAATAAATGATTAATACATGCCACATTTATCACTTGGAAACAAAGACATTTAGTCACAATTTTAGACATAAATCAAGGTAGACAGAATTAAAGGATTGCCTTATTCCCTAAAATGGCAAAGAGAGAGGTCAGACTGGCCATAGCAACCAAGAATAGTCTTTTAAACATTTAGAAAGACTTAAGCAATCACTAAAAAGAGCTGAAATCTTTCTTTAATATTCTGGGGTGTGAAAGTCAAAATTAAAAAGATCAGATCACCCTATGCCCATCACAATAGATCCAAAAGGAAAAAGCATTTTCTTGTCCTTGCATCACATTGAATAAATAACATGCATTGCAGCTGAAGTGAATATGTTTTAAAGCAAAAGGGATTTCAACGTTATTTTTCCATGAAGAAGCATAATTACATAATTATAAAATAAAACTTATAAATGGGTGATTGAATATAATGCATGTCTCTCATATAATGCATACTGCTTTCAAATTGCCTCTTTTGCTCTATTTTACAACCAATTCAAAATAACTAGTTCTATACCACAGATAGTATTTTGCTGAACCCGTTAGGTCTTTTAAAAGGATTGTTCACTGTAGCTGGGTTTTTTTTTTGAACTAACCAATAATAATTTGTGGCTTTTATTTCATCATCATAAATAACAAAAGGCACATATTAGACCTTTTAAAACTGTTTTGTGCTTCACTGTATAATTCAATTTATTTTGCTAACATTCTTGGCTATCTTTTAAGATATAACATAAAATTTATGGGTCAAACTGTTTTTCCGCAATTGCTATGAATTTCTCTGAATTACATATTTAGGAAATTGCTTACCAATAATCTACTACACACCTATGTTGTAGGGAGAATCACCGTATTATGTATTCATACAGTTTTTAAAAAACCCTACCTAGTTCTGTTATGCTCAGCAATGTGTGTTGTTAACATTGAATTGTGCTAATATTTTAGATAGTTGACATTTTTCTAATGCAAAAACATACTTCCAATTAATATAAAGTACTCAGAAAACAACATATTGAAGTTTAAACTTTACACCTGCATAAAACATAACTCTGAGATCTTCTGCTTCAGCCCTTCGTGTAGATTATCTTATTTGAACTCGGCGGGGAAGTTCATTAATTTTTTTAAAGTCTCTGACCTCAGGACAGGCAAGGGTGTAAAAAAGTAGAAATTGGGACGGACAGCCAGGGCGAAGGGACATTTTTCACTCTGAACTCTAATGAACAAGTAAGCGCTCTACTCCAAGGACCATACCCTCCCTTCTGCAAAATGAAAGTGGGGAGAAAAGAAAAGAATCCATTCTGGCTGCCGAATGTTAAAAGCCACTCGAATTCGAAGAGTTCTCATCTCCGAAAAAGCGGGACAAGTCAGTTTCTCCATAGGCAATATATGCCTACGATCCGGGCTTTGCAAAGAGCTTTACCCTGAAAATAAGGTAAGCCTAGGATAAAATCCCAGTCTTCAAGGACCCGAAAAGTCTGGAGAAAATAAAGACTCTCCCTTACCCCAACTTGAAAGCCGAACGAAGCTCCTTAGTTGTTGTCATCTCCCGGGGGCCCCTCTTCACGCCATGGCGACGGGTGCTGCACTGGGCTAGGTTGTAGCGGTGACACTTAAGCTGCCTGCTCAGACCAGCGGGAGGGGGGGCGGAGGCGTGAGCGCGCGCGCGCCCGCCTGGAAGAGGCGAGGAGCGGCATGTGCTTCTTCTGCAGAGAGAGCGTCTGACTGAAGTAGTAAAGGGGAAAGGCATCCCTGCTGAGTTCTAGACCGAGAACCTCACGTTCAGGCCAAGTCAAGGCTGGCTAGAAATGATTAAAGCTCAGTTGGCCCCTCCTCATGCAACAGCCGGGATTCCTTCTCGCCTTCCTCGCGGGAAAGTGGGGCTCTTATTATGCATTCTCCCGGAGGAAGCCTCAGCGTAGTAGGCAAAGCTTTTCCCAGATTGCTTGGTCCCTGCCCAGCGGTCCATGCAGAATACAGGTACCTATTGTTCCCCGGACGCTGCAAACAGCCGGCCAATCTCTGGCAGATCTCAGCAACCACTGAGCCTGAATTTATTTATCTTTTTTAACCCTCCACAATCCTCTGCAGCTCCCTATGGGTTAAATGCAATGTTTGGTGTGTTTTTTTCCTTCACAAAAAACCAAGAAATCGTATTTGTCTGTGCGCACATGCACGTACTCTTAAAAAGCCCACTCAATCGCATAATGAAAAATATTGTTTAGGAAACTAGGCGGTACTTTGAGGAATTGAGTTATACCTCCGAGAAAAAGGTCTAAATAATTTATGCTATTTGCAGTCCGATAGTTGGCTGACCTTAAAGCCTGTAAACTATTTCCTATTACTGATTTCAGTCTTGTTATATTCCGAATGATATATGTATGCAAGTAAGAATTTTTCACCAATAATAACTATCCTAAGTTTCAGTATTCATTACAGTATGAGCTGTAACCATTGTATTTCTAAATAGATATTTCATCGAGAAAAAATATTTATTCCTCAACAGATTGAACCCAGTGTGGTTTATTTATAAATGGTGCCCCTCAATTTTGGATTTTATAATCTACAAATAATTCTCCTTCCTAATAAAAGTAAAAGAATACATAGCAAAGACAAAATTAGAGAAAACTAAGAAGAGTTACACTTTTTAAAACTCACAGGACTAAAGTCCTACCACTGCACGTTCAAAGTCTGCAAAGAAAGTTTCAGATCAAATTGGTATTCTGTTGCATATATTCATTTTTGTTTTAACATATCCTTTAAAAAAAGCAATGGAATTTGAGTATGAGTTTGAGAATAGAACTTGAGCAGTGCTTTTTTCTTACACGGAAAGGATCACAATGGATTGTTGTTATTAAAAGGAAGTCATATGTGCTCTTTCCTAAGTGAACTGCTATAACATAAGATGTTCTATATTTTCAGTTTTAAAAGATAAAATGTTCCATAGTAAGGATGAATAATATAATTCAAAACAATGAATCTTGGCCAAGCCATTTTAATGCAGATTTTTACAGAAAGGAACAATAGATACTTTAAGAAAATGATGCTAAAGTCTATAAATTTCCTATGCATATGAAATATTTTATGATAAAATTAAAAAGTATAAAAGATACTCTAAAGTAAATATGCTCAAACTTATTATAGTTGAAAAAATCAATTACAGATGTCCTGTTGCTTCTTCAAGTAGCTCAAACTGGCAGGGTCAGCCTGTTAAAAAAAATATTAGATAATTTCTCAAATCAGTTTTTCTCAAATGTATCCATTTGTCACACAACCCAAACTTGTTTTAATAGTGTTATCCCATGTCACTATGAAAATGCTGTTTTGCAAGCAATAAAATAGCACTGAGAAACATGAATAAAGATACAGCTTTATAGCACCACGATGTCTCAAGTCTATCCGTTCCAAGTAGTGTGCAGTGACATTTTAGTATTCCTAAAAGATTCCCATCCAGACTATTAAAAGAGAATATTTCTCAACTTTCTTGCCTAGACAAGTTATCACTTTTCCTTAAATATGTAGTCTACTTGTTCTACAGCTTAAACATATTTCACCTCCTAAAGCTTTCATATAGTGCATTCAGTGATGTAAACAAAATCACCCACTGTTTATTTGCCATATCATAAATCAGAAGCCTGACATCTTAAATGCTCCTTACATAAGTGGACTATACCAAGATTTGAACCATGGCACAAGCAATATAGCTGCTTAACTTTTTAAATTGTGGATGGTTGGAATTGCTTCTCAAAGTTTCAGAGAAATTACACCACCCTAATACGTTGTTTGAGAATCATAAAACCATTCTTTAAGTAAAAAGGAAACTAGATTTGCTTCCTGCAAAATTTTGGCTTTTAGTAAAAATAGAATAAAAAAAAGTTTGCAGCAATAGTTGGTGTACTGTATTCTGAAAAAAATTGGGTTAAAAACTTTTTAAAAGCTAAGAGAGTATTTAATTCAACTGCACATATGTTGGAATTTCCTATCCATAAAGTGCCTCTGATAGATGACTGTCTCCATTCTTTATTTTTTTGATAATCCCTTCTGGCCTCTCATGATGGCCTAATCAAGACGTCTGTAGACACTCTGGACTAGTCCAGGAGTCTGCAACCCTGGCCACTTTGAGACTTGTGGACTTCAACTCCCAGAAGTCCATAAGTCTTAAAGTGACCAGGGTTGGAGACCCCTGGACTAGTACATCACTACATATCATACCATAAAGAACATTTTCAGAAGGTTTTCACTCTATCTAGATCTGTTAACCTTTCTCAAAAAAAGCCATGTGTTTAGTTTATTACCATGTTCTCCATATGTCATTAAACATTATGATATAACTATACTTTTAGCATGAAATGCTTTAACTTTGTCTGAGTGTTTTTCAGAAAAAATATTTTCAAATTAAGTTAGAAGAAAGAGAAACAAACATATTCCCATAGCAAGAGTTCTTACAATTCTCTAAGATTCATTTTGTTTTCTGGCTTGCTTGAAATGATTTGATTTACACAAAAACTAAGGTGGAATGGAGGGAACATGGTTTATTTTCATGCATAATCAGCTGGTATATGCAGATGATATTTAAGGTTGCAGTTATAGCCTTCCCTTCAACTAACACAGTGTTATCTATGATAATTTGTTTATACTTATACAGTTTTAATGTATTAGCAAGAAATCACTTGGATCTAGAAATTTGTGTATCTCTCTCGCTCTCTTTCTGTCCCTGTGTCTGTCAAGCATACCCAGAAAATACTCAGCTTATATCAGCTTGATTTAATATTTGCTTTATAAATCTGGAAGCATATTTTCTATCACACATTTCATCTCTTATGTATTTAAAATAGTAGCTTTCCTACTATAAGATTTAAATAAGTTTAACATTGAATGAAGATTTGCTAGACAAAAACTATGATAATTCAGTTAGTTCTTAGATATAAATTATTTTTAAATACCAACTTACATTCTACAATATTGGTTCATTTGTGAAATCAGTATGTATTAGGACCTAAGCAAGTTTGCTATTCATTGGTTTGCAGCCTATATCAGTTAGATGGAGCCAAAACTACTGACTAAAATATCCATTGTAAAAAAATATGAAAAAAGATCAAAATTCAGTTGTAAAGTTAGTTGTAACAGTAGTTGACAATTGATAGTTTGGAATCCCCCAACCAATGGTTATTATAATTCTATAGATGCTAATGAGGTTGCTTTAATATTACGGATTCTGGAAAAGCCAATTTGGTCAAAGTTTGACATTATATAATTTATTAAACTTATAAGCCTCAAATTACTGAAACAAATTACTTTTTAAGAATTGTTCTCATAGAAACAGAGTCAGACAGTAGACAGTGCACAAATTACAGCTGTAATTTGTGAACAAAAAAATTACTGACAGCTTTTGTTTATCAAATATTCCTGCAATATTGACCTTCTTATAACATATAAAGATACGTTGAAAAAAACCTTCCAGTTGGTAGTTCATTAGCTCCAATGAGAATTCTGTCTATCTGAAAACTCATTAGAAATCACACAGGTGGAGGTAGAGTTTTCAGCCGCTCACCTTGGGTGGGTAGAGTTTTCAGCCACCCATCTTGCTCTAGGCACAAATGTATATCTCAAAGGTCTTTAGATATAATATATATTTCTGAAGAGAAAGAGATGTTTTAATGACATTGTTTTGTCTGCAATTTTAATACTGATAGTTGTTTGTTTCCCCCGGTTTCTGTTCTTCCTCTATTCTTCTTAGCTAGAAGCAAAAGGTGAAAACCTTTCTCAGAAAAATAACAAAATAAAATGTAACATACTTAAACAAAATGAAATAAAAAGATATTATTTCACAAAAATGTGTGGTTTATACTCTTTGATTTCCTCAAAGCTATCAAGTTGTCTATTAGTTCAGTCACACCTACCTTGTAATTTTGTTCAGTTGAAGTTACTGATTGGAAAGGCCATGTGTAGAATATCTTCATTGTAGAGAAATTCAGACATCCAAGATCTTGCTCTCGTACCATCAGCCTGCCCTTTATAGTTAGTGCTGTCATCATCTTCTGATACAGTCTGAACACAACATGAATTATAAATGTAGCAAGATCTTTACCATTTAAAACACAAGTTTTATTGGCTTTTTCCTAACATACTACACCCCTTTAGGAAGCTCTTAAAAGCCATTTAATTTCCCTTCAAAAAGTCAATTTTCTTCATAGATAATAGATTACCATGGTGTTCATGAAAGAGCAAAACCAATATAACAAACCAATTCATTTTTAGAATTGTATTTATGGCTTAGAGATTTGCTTCTACATTTTTAAAAGGATGCATTATCCATTTCATATCACTAGGCTTGAAAACCATCTCAATTTCTTAGTAATACTGGTCCAGTTAAAAATCATGACCAACTTTAGTAACTAGATGGTTTTAGCAAGCCACCTTTTCTTCTAAAGTTATTATACCATTTCAAGTTTTAATCTTCAAAACATAATAACACTGTTTTAGTTTAGTTTTACTTCTAAAATGATATGCCTAAAGTTAAGGTGCATAATAATACTTTTTCTAAAATAATACCATAATAGGTTGTCTATCATATGTTTAGACTTGACACAATACCTTTATGTGGACGTAAAATCTTCAATAATCTGTAAGTCCACCTTTACACATGTCCCTCCAATTTCCTATTTTTGTAATAATCATTAACAAATCAAATAAAGCTGATTTTTCCATTGTACAATATTTAAAAATGCATATTTATATTTTTAAAAGCACAGAGTTACCCTACTGGATTGAAAACCCAAAATAAAATGTATGTTTAAATGGCAATAATAGTAACCAGCTTACCATAGTTTTCTTTCAGTCTGAGTTTGTAGTTATAGAGAACAGGAAACTGATCAGATATATTACTGCCTCCTGGTTTTACTAACTGCCTCAACACTAAGGACTGGAAAAAAACCTAAATGCCAGCACTGCTTAGCCTTTTCCAAGCCATGGATGCTGCATTACCTCAAAGCACAGCAATCTTCTGAAACTCTTCCAGGGAATGTAGTTGACTAGATTCAAGCAACTGCTAAGCAAGTCCAGGAGACTTGCAGCAGCAATTACCTTTATTTGTGGTCCCTAACACTCTCTTCGTGCCATGAAGGTTTTATCGCTTCCGCATTTATCTCTTTTGGATTGAAGTCAGAAGGTTACAGGTTTTCAATATGAGATCAAAGGCAGTCCTGTAATACAGAAAACATTTTCTCAGTTGTATTCAATCTGAGTTAGTACTTTTCTGGAAATCATACTGGTGTTCCAAATGTATAAACCGTAAAGTATCAGTGATTAACACACACAAACACCCATTCAAACATTATGTTATATATATATATATGATGTACAGTATAAACAAATAAGACAATACTGCCGTCTCCTACATGCTTTTTCGCTTATTCTGCCTTCTCTCTCTTGAGGACCAGTAATTCTCTTTGCAAAAGAAAGTGCTTAATAAAACTATGGCCAGACTGCTAACACTTGGCGTTTGCTATGATAACAAATCAAAAATGATAGCATCATACAGATTTATGAATATTTTGCTTCCACAGTCACAAACAACAGACATTGACTTTATAAAAAAGCCTTTTAGAATCTCCCTGCTGTTTCCATAGTGATTTCTTTTTTTCTCTTTTATCACAGATTGGCTGAAGTACTGCTACACTTTGTGCATTAAAAAGCTTATCCTCACAACTACCAATGGGATAGCCCTGGAACTACCATCCAAAACAGAACAATACCTTTGCAAAAAAGTATCCATAATATTTTCTCATTTTTGACAGAATCGTAATGCAAAATCTGATCGTGTCAAACAAAAACATACACTCAAGTGTACCTTCCACAAAAAGCTAGGACTTAGTGCTCATAATTCCAGACATAGCTATCACCAATGCATATCATGTTAAAGTTTAGGTGTCCTTTCCCTACACACACAACCCACACCCCCAAAAAACCTGTTTTAATCTTAGCCACATTTACAATGTTTATTTTAGTTTGGTTTTTGTTTGCTTTTAATACGTTTTTAAAGAAAACTATTTAAAAAATGAATAATAGAACAATTTGGGGATATGACCACTGGGTCTTGGAATGCAAACCTTTATAAAAGTAAAATACAAACAAGGATTCTTTTAAAAACTTTGAATAACTAATATCTGTTATAGAAATCTTTGTTCATATTTCCACCCCAAAATATAATATATAAAGCTTTAAAAGAGCTTTAAGTTAGTATAATATATATATACTGAATGTATTGTAAATATATTAGACTTCCTGAGTAATGTGATATAATTGTAATGTGATAGAATTGAATTCCAGGCATAGTTTGTAACTGTCCCAAAGGACATCTTGTTTTAGAATATCTTATTAGAAATAATTTAAAATATGATCAATTGATTGCAAATAACACTCCTATAGCTGACCATTGATTTGCCACAAGATTTAAAAATAAAATTGCTAATTACTGTAAAAATTAGCTAACATATTCATCTTCATTATTTTCAGATGACTAAGTGAGCAATTGAATATCAGATGACCAGAAATCAAATTAAGTTTAAATATACAATAAATGCTTCAACTTCTAATAAGAATAAATAATATATTTTTCATTTTTCTTCAGAAATATCTTTTAGACCTCAGAAATTTCCCAAGATGACTCAACCACCAAAGTAAAAAGGGATAAAACATAGTTTTGCACAAAATAGAACTGATGAAACGTAATAGCTATGTAAAGTTTCTATGAGAGCCACTTTGGAGTAGTGACTAAAGGCACTAAGCTCGAAATAAGGAAAATGTGGGCTCTACTCCTCCTTAAGTAAGCATAAAGCCAGCTGGGTGGCTTGGAGCCAGTAATTCTTTCTCAGCTATAGAAAGCAAAGGCAATCCATTTTCAAAAATGTTGCCAAGAAAACTGCATTAATTTGCCCTGATAGTCTCCAGGACTGAAGATTGACTCAATGGAACAAAAAAAAACAGGAGGGATTGATTAATAATATATAAATTAATAATATATAAAAATAAAAAATATTTACCTACAAACAATTCCTACAGTGGCTTGTATTTAGCCACATTGGCTGGACTGATGATCAAAAACATCTGGACTGTCAACTATCTGACTATTTTTCTAAATTATAATTACCAAGTTTACTAAAACTTGGATCTGTTTTCATTAGTTTCATTAGTTTGACCAATTGCATTGTGCATATTATAATAAAAATAACTGTTATGGTGTTTTTTTTAAAGAAGCATAACGTGTGATAAAGTATTATTCAGAGTTTACAGCATTTGTAAAGTATCTTTGTTAACCAGTGGATTAAACCATTTACAATGTTGAGTACACTATAAGCTTTCTATGTGAATTGCAAATGAGAATGACTTAAAGTTGGGAGTGGTGGTTGAGGTAGTTACTTCAGCTAAATTTGGACTTTAATAATCATTTCCAATTCCTGTTCCTGTTATAAAACATTTTACAAACCCCTTTTAGTCATTATTCATTTGGAAAACAAAGTAGAGGGAGGGAAAATCAAATTATCCATTTCATAAATGTTAGGTCTCTACATGCTTTGAAAATTATTTGAAAGAAGTGCTTCAGACCTTGTACAAATATAAGCAAGGATCCTACCCTTTTTAGGCTTCCATGTGAGTCTAAAAAAATATACTGCTGCTTTAACTTTAATAAGTAGATTTCTTAGAACTGACAGTGTTCTAGAATGTTCTACTTTGACAGCATTGATATTATGCATTTAATAGATAGCATAGGAATTCTACATTTGCACTCACATATGGCTTCTGAATCATATTCAAAGTAGAACATAGAACATAGAATAAGTTGGAAGGGACCGTGGAGGTCATTTAGTCCAACCCCCCTGCCTCCAGCAGGAGAGTCTATTCCAAATATTAGCCTCTACCTAGGATCAAACTCACAGCCTCCTGATTGTGAGCCGAGAGCTCCACCTCTAAGTACACATAGTCTTCAAGATTCAAATAAAGAAATAGATGGTGGCCCTAACTTTGTAATCAAAGACCTGCTTCTTTTTGTATGTTCCACACTGCAAATAAAAATGGGACAAGATCTCAATTATTCAATTACACATATCATCTTAACTTTTTTTTTTTATAACAAATTTTATTCAATTTTTAACCATTTTTTAAAACAGCTCTTTTCAGTAGACAGCATGTTCCCGGGTCGTCACTTTTACATGCAAATATGACAGTAAATCTATATTCATTTTAAACATTTAACTTCCTATTTTATCCCATTTTTACTTCTATTCCATTTTAGCAAACGAAGGGTCAGAGAAATTAATCCTAATCTCAAATCTTAGTCTCAATCTGTATAACCCCCCAGTTCATTTTGAGTTAATTGCCAGTATATATATATATTTTAAAAACATCATTTATAAATCTTACAAACAACAATATATTTGCCCATCATATTAAAGATATAGTTCATCCATATCTATCCTTTAATTATCTTCACATTGTTAATACTCTTTTATCATTTACAGAATTCTTTTATCCGTCAGATTTGCCCTTTCATCACATATTCTCTCCATGATTCTAAATCCGTACAGGTTTTAACACTAAAAAGAATGAGAAGAAAAAAAACCTAGACTTGCCCCCCTTTTACTACTTTGAAAGTGACACCTCAGTGGTTAATATAGTAGCATAATTATAATCATTCATTTTAAAGCGAAAGATAGAGAAGAAGAAAAAAGAAAAAGGAAAAAAGAAAAGCTACCTTACAATATATCTCTAATCAAACGGGTTCTGCAACACATATCCCCCCTAAGGTTTATTTATGGTTCCAAAATAATAATAAAAATAACTAATCTTGGTTATTGACAAATCTCATTTTTAAACATTTTCTAGAATCATTTCAATTAATTCAATTTATCTAATCAACATTTACCTTTCTTTTGTAAATAAGAAATAAAAGTGTGACCTTTTACCAGTAAAAATTGTCAGTAACCGCTATTGTTTTACTTTTATAATTGCAATATATTCTTATTACCACTTCTTCATGCAGAACCCCCCTTCTTAGTGCATTAGCCATTATCTCTATGCAAACAAGTTTCTTTCTTTATTATGTAATTCCCTTGTTTCTCTATCTTATGTTCTTGTTTCTCCCGGGTTGAGCCTTCTCGAGAACGGGTGGCGGTTTGCGATCGACTGCGACCGCAGCCTGGCTCTTGCGTTGGAGAACCCCGATCCTGCAAGGTTCGGGGCTGAAGCTGCCTCGTAGGGGCGGCGGAGAAAGGGAAATCTGCCAGCCAGAGTGAGGGGAGCCACATCTCCCCCCTTTTGGGTCTGGTCTTTTCCCTCCGAAGACGTCAAGAAGTGGTGGTCAAAAATGGCCACCTCGAAGGAGGAAAGAGAGAAGTCAACAACAGAGGAACCGGGAGTATCAGATGGTAAGATCAAGGCACCCCGGGATTAAGATAAAGATGAGTTTTTTAAAAAAAGAAACAGAAGCGGCGCAGTTTCAAGTGAAGGAAAAAATAAGTAAAATATTTTTGACAGCTATAAGGGGCTTCGAACCGGGAAAGGAAGAAGCCAGCGTAAGAATTTAAGTTTGGGGCTCGGAAAACTTTGAATATCAAAATAAAAGGAAAGGGTTAAGACTTTGTGCAGAAAGTGCCACTTTGTGGAGAAAAATTGGAAGCTAAAGAAGAAAGAAACTATCTTGTTCCTTTGTGGATTGGAGTTGTTACATTTTAAAGAGACGCAAGACTCATAGAAAGTGAAAGCTTGAATACACAAAGACGGACTACTGGATTAGTTGGTGACATTGATATAGATTCTGGACGGGTTAGGATCTTAGAAAATTTAAAGAAGAAGAAACAAGGAAAACAAAATTCTGGTGGCCATCCAAAGAATCAAAATGGAGTTTAAAAGTATGAAAGAACTGCTACAGGAAGTGACTGAACTAACTTGGCTCGTTGCAGAAAACATGGACATTGAAATGGTAAATAAAGAACAAGAAGAAGGAATCTTAAGGGAGGAGCCAGCACAAGAGAAAGCCATCTTAAAAAGACAATTAATACAAAGATTAATACAAATAAAAGGGAAAGGAAGGGTGGCTAAAAAAATGGAACCTAAGAAAGTATCTAAAATGGAGAACATCTATGAAATTAAGCATGTTAGAAAGGTTCAGAAGGAAAGGGAACAGCAAGGTAAGGAGAGAGAGAGGGATTCAAACTGGATAGAGAAGGGGGAGAGCAGGATAAAAGGGAGGAGAAGGGAGCCAGCACAAGCGAAAGCCATTTTAAGAAGACAACTATCACAAAGATTAACACAAATAAAAGGGAAAGGGAGGATGGTCAAAAAAATGAAACTTAAGAGGGTAATTAAAAAGGGGAACATCCATGAAATTAGGCATGTTAGAAAGGTCCAGAAGGATAGGGAGCAGAAAGGTAAAGAGAGAGAGAGGGATTCAAACTGGATAGAGAAGGGGGATAGCGGGATAAAAGGGTGGAGAAGGATCATCTTAACTTTTTGACACACAGACACGGCCTGATTGATCTAATAAGTATGTTTCAAAAAATGAGTTAAACTTTTCTATGTTGCCACAAGACTGTTTTTAGTACATATGGAAATATTCTTACATTTCAGTAGACATGAAACTGTGGCAAAGTTGGGAAGTTACATATCAGCTTTATTCATAAACAGGTTACTAATATAGTGTTTTTATATGGAAACCTGAATGCACAATTCAGTTTTCAACCAAAAAGCTCCAAAAAGATATTAGTATTAATCTCTCCTTTTGTCTTCAGATTTATTGTGAAGTAAATATTTGCACCAAAAGTAAAATTGTTGAACAATAGAAGATACTACAGTCTGTATATTCATGGCTCCCTTGGCTTTTAAGCCATAATTCTCTTATCTCCACAATATGGTGAATTTATTGATGTATAAAGCAGATCATAATACAGGAGACATAATTTACTACTTTCATATTTTTTGTTGGATGGGTAGATGCATAAGTAAACCTAGCAGATCTGTGTTGTAAATATTCAATTTATTCAAGATGATAATAAGTCAATAATAATAATGGCAGCAGCCATCTAGATTTTTGAAGGAAAAGTTTTGGTAGCCCTATAAGATCATCTGGTCTCCAATATAAAGACAATATAACCAACAAGTATTACTATGTCTAAATATCAGCCTTTTGCAACAATTGTATTCTATTGTGAAGCCAAAATTGGAAGTAGGATAGGAAGAATATTGAGGCTTCTGAACTTTGATGTTGGAGAAGACTCCTGAGAATACTATGGATGCCCAAGCAAAGAAACAAATGGATATCAAGCAAATCAACCCATACTTCCTATTCAAGGCACAAATAATCAGCCTCAAATAATCCTACTCTGGACATACTATGCAGAGAAGTAGCTTTCTGGAGAAGGCTCTATTGCTGAGAAATGCTGAGAAAGGTAGGTATAAAGTGAAGACGACAACCAGCAGCAAGGTAGATAGACTAAGTTAAACACACAATGAGTGCATTATTGGAAGAACTGAAAGACCAAGTTAGGGAGAAACTTAGGTAGTTGCTACCATCAACACTCTTATTTTTCTCCTTTGGTTTTGTTGGTAATTGTGGAGGTGAGCCCTTTTGCTTGGCTGACAATTATCTCAGAAAACCTTTGCCTTTTATTTCCAGAACTTTAAAGCAGTTCCAGTGGCGTAACCATTCATTTAGTTTGTCTTCTCTTGTTAGCATGTATCCAAGTATTCCCACTGGAGTACCTTCTTCCTCCTTGGGTTCTCTTCCTGGCTTCCTTGTCTCTGTGCAACTTCTTCTACTGTCTTCTTTCTTCCACGAACATCTCCTTTTGCTGCCTTCATGAAGTCCCCTGTTTGGATATACAGTATCTATATGATCTTCACTAGCCTCCATTGTTCTTCTCCTTCAAAAGTAGGAAAGTTCTGTGCTGATAGTCAAGTATGGTCAAAAATCTAATTCTGCAATAAAGTTATTTTCCACAGGAGGAAAACCTAACATACAGCACATTTTTTCCTCTCTCATCATCCACCTGGAACATGTACTAATTTTGTTTTCAATCTCTACTTAGTCATCCTTTCTTGAGATTTAATCTCTTCAGGCAACATATTTTCCCTAAACACATAAAATAAAGATGCTTGGGTCACAATACCAAGACATGATGTAGTAGATTATATACAACATGGGAACTTTTTATGATAGTTGTATTCTGGCTCCTTCATAACTTTCTATTACAAAATCTTTCACAAGTTGTGTATAAGTCAATGTATTTCATATTTGCAAAATGGGAAGCTTCCCAATAGCACATATTATGCCAGAATGAACATAACAGTAACGATTCCTCTTTCTCTTCTGGCTCCATTTTTGTTATTATTCGGTCTTATCAAAATACAAAAGTTGTAAAAAAAACACAGTGCTTTATTTGTCAGGCATGTTCATTCATGATTGGCATTCAATGATTAACTATAGTTTACTGTTTCTACTGCCATCTGTATGTTTGGCTTTTACATAGCTTACATATTTATTTATGAAAAAAATCAAGAAATGTTGAAATTTATGCCAGATTATCATTGCCAAAGCATGCCTAGTCTGGAAGTTGTACAATAGATCCATGCCTGGTTCTACATATAAATGAAATAAGAAGCAGCTCTATTTATATTCAAATTAAGGGGAAAGGCACATAGAAAATTGCAAAACAAGAATTCCATCCTCAATAGGAAGATAGCCAAAATACCACTATATAGCATTTGGTACAAAATATAACTGCACAGGTAATAAATGGTGTCAGCTAAACTGCCCATGTAACATTACTACTCTATAAGCTGCACTCTATGGTTGCCTGTGCATTTCTAGGTGCAATTCAAGGTGCTGGTTGTCACTTTTAAAGTTCTATATGAGTATGGCTTATACCACAGAGACTTTACCTCTACTTGTCTGACTAGCAGAAAAGGTATTTATAGTTGACCTTGGGGAAGATATGAAAGCACTGTTAGGGGGAAATGAAAGAATATGCCATTAAGGAGGGACAAGAGATTATACAGTCCAGAAATAGATGGAAGTGTAAGGCAGAAATACGAAGTAATCAACCATCTTGATTTTTTTAGTATATGATGGAAGAGAGAAAAACCTGGACAGGCTTGCTATTATACCTTACAATAAAAATTCCAGGAGTGTTCCTAGAATTCCATTGGAGTCTGTTTTGTTAACTTTGCTTGTCTTCCAGAGCTATCCCTAACATGACAAGAAAATGTAAAAACTATATATGTCTTCAATTCAGTGCAATGATTTTCTGCATATCAAGAAATTCCTTTAGGTACAGAACAGCCCTATGATGTCTCAGCATGTCCAGGAAGATGAGAGGCATTGGATTGTTAAATAGAGGCTACACTTCTACAATGCAAGTTGCTTTTGAAAAGCCCAAGTTTCAGCTAGTTTGCTACACAGTATGTATGGCTGCTGCTTGACAAAAAGCAGTTATTTGAAGCTTTCAGTGTAATAAGGAAGCTGTAGACAGTGGAGTTTTAAGGAACTAACATCCACAATAGGAACATCAGCCAGAAACATCTAACTATCTCAATTCAAAGCAAAGGATTATGGCTTCATGAGGCTAAACAAAATTCCAGGGAGTTTATTTTGCTATAAAATGAAGGAAAATCTTATAAAGTCCTAAGCAGAACCTTAGTTCTTCTGTGTCATCATCAATAAATGAACCGATCGTGGAAGGACCGCCAAAGGAACATCAATCCACTTGCAAAAGGCTTATTTCAGCCTGAATCCTCTAGTTCAAAGGTGTCAAACTGGGTTTCTTTGAGGGCCAGATCACCATTGTAGTTCTCCATGGGCCGATGTGGGAGCAGGGTGGGAGAGACAGGATGGATGCCTCCTGCGGCACTTTGCTGGCCAAAACAGGGCACGGGGCCACACACAGCCCTCTTGCACTTTGTTTTCGATCTCCAAGTCCTCCTGCAGCACTCTGCCAGGCAAAAATGGGCTGCGCGAAGGCCTTCATGTGGCCCATTTTTGGCCACCACCCATTTTGCTGGCAGAGGCACTGCAGGCCGGTCCTTTGATATTTCAAGGCCAGCCCCATGGGCCAGATTTAAGCACCCAGTGGGGCAGATGTGGCCCGCAGGCCTTGAGTTTGACACATCTGCTCTAGTTTAATATGCTACGATAATACCTCCTAATAAAATTTGAACTCTTTTCCTGCTTCATCATCATCTTCATCATTGCCCTCATCCTCATCATCTTCCTTACTCTTCCTCTTCCTCTTCCTTCTCTTCTTCTGTCATGTCTGAAATATTTTGAACACTGAAACTTTGGATTTCAGTCACTGTTCCTATGATGTACACTGGCTCCAGATATATTACCAGGAACGGTCATTGATTGTTAACCCTTCTTGCTATATGTCAAAATATTTTCATCAAACCATTGACATATTTCAGTCTTTTAATGGCTAACCTTTTCCTTTATTATCATGCAATAACTTTATATAAGATACTTAAGAAAATGGGCTGTAACATTTTACAATTTTTACACTATTTTAATAATATTGATAATATATTGTCAAGGAAAACCTTTCATATATTTCACATACTGATCTTGTATTTCACATAATATTTTAGGGTAGTAAAAATATTTTCTGCACTTTTTAACAATAGTTATATAAACATTTACCCACTGTTATTGAACGTTAGTGATACATTCTGCCAATAAGAATTTTCCTTTTCATTTCCCTTTTATTATACAAATTACCAGCAAGAAAGTAGTTCATTTTTCTGTTTTTCTGATACAATGCCAAAGTGTGGCCTTTGATAAGACTTGTTCTTGGCAAAAAAGCCAGGCAATGCCACCAAAATGATGTATATAATAAGTGATTCCATTGCCCATCAATAGCTATTCTTTTGTTATACATGATTGAAAAAAGCTTTCATTTCTGCAATCTGTCTACAAGCTAAAAGTGCATCATGGGATAAGAAGTTGAATACTTTGCCATGCCTTGAAGGCATCTGTAACTTGCAGATAGAAAAATTGTTTCCCCTCCTTCTCTCTCTCTCTCTCTCTCTCTCACACACACACACACATATATACAGTATACACTTACTGTCATCATAAAATAGCAATTTCGTTCAATTTGTTATATAAATTATCTACTTATGTCATTTTAAGATAAAAATAGATCAATGTACTGACTGCAATTCTGTTGTTATTCTAAATGAGATAGTTACTTTAGCTGTAAATTATATTTGCATTTTACATGCATCTTCCATTCAAATAATAGGCTAAATGGTTAGCATATAATATGGCTGCAAATCAGTAAAATGTTTATCATACAATAAACATTGGCTTCCCTATATTAACAATGCTGTAATAGTTTGAAAATATTAACTACACAAGCAAAATATACTCATTAGCTGCAATATGATCACAAACAGACAAATGCCATGGCTTACATTGCTTTTCAAAGCTGATTTTCTATTTTTATAATCAATTTTCTAAGTAAAGTGCATCCATCATTATGAAAAGGCATTATGAAAGTCATGCACATATTTCTGTCTCCTTATGACAGTGATGGAGAAAGGAACAACTCGTTTCAGCCGACAGTAAGCAGCTGGTATTCTTAGATAAGAAAATCATTGCACATGGACAAGCTTCCAATATTATGCAAAAATAAAGCAGGCAGAGAAGATGTCTCAGCAGTTGGTCCTTTTGTTCAGGCAGCATAATTTATAATCCATATCCATAATATAACTTAATTATCAACTTACACTTACAATAGCTGGCAGTGTAACATCCCAAGCTGTCAACATATATTGCTGCCACTGTGTTCAACTTTAAGTTTACTAGTTGAATTGTAAATATGTAGAGTAATTCAAGCACATGTATAGCCATTTGGAAGTGTTAGAAAATTTCCACTTGTATCCTGTAGATCTGGATGTATGCATCCATCCATGTATAAAGTGAGATGAAATTTATGGCAACTGGTATACACAACTTACTTAGGAAGGAAAGGTATACAAGCTGCCCATATATAGTTTTTTTTCTCACTATAGTAGTAGAATCCAGATAGATAATCAATAAGAAGAATAAGTCAAAACAGAATATAGATGGAGTTTGGTCTATAATTAATCTGTGAATCTAGGTCCTTAGCATCTCACACTGAAAATTCCTAAGTCTGTAAAAACATTTATGCATATGAGTTTAAACAATTAGAAAAGAAATAAGGTATATTAAGCCTTCAGGTAGTTTTCAGCATAGCTTCTTGACAAAGCAAAGGAAAAATGGCTCTATCATTTCATGATGTTATCACAGCCTCTCTGTGACCCTCCCTCAGCCACTAAAAATTATTTTTAGAAGTATGATACCCTTATCTTCCAAAAGGTATCTCTATTGTATGATTATCAGATTATCTCAATCAAGCAACAAATATTGTCACCAAAACTTCATAGTCTTCCAATTCCAAATTCCATACCACTGGCTATAAAAGCCAATGATTCAGTAACATCAGTAAGACACAGGATTCCTGCTCTAAAATCATCACATTTGTTTTTTAAATAATTGCATTAAAGTTTACAGATTCAAAATAAAAAATATTAAAAAAATATAAAAAGGAAAAATTAAAAGGAAAAAGAACAAGAAGTGATTTCATTTTCTTTTTCTTTCATCTTAAAAACTTTATCATATGTTTAACATGTTTACCTATGCAAGATAAGAAAGTTATTATCCAAGCTTCTGTTCTGATTTGTTTTTTTGTATATTCCTTTTACTTAATAAGACATCATCCAGTTTCATTTGTAAACCCAATGTTACATCTTTTTCCATATCATTCTTGTAACCTGTCCTTTTTAATTCCATATTCAAAACAGTCCTCTTCTATTACCACTTTTAAATCCATTTTTATGATAGTAGACAGTCTTAAAGTTAACTACCAAGAACCATCACATTTGGACAATCCTAAATCCAGTTGAGCTACTTCTGCCTAGTTCTCTGGCTGCGTGAAACAAAACAGAAAACCTAGAAATAACTCAATCATAGACCTTAGAGAGATTACAAAATTCAAATCTGCCTCCAAATAAAAATGTTGTTTGCTTTTGTATTATTTATATTTTTGTTTATACAGTTACGTTGTATAATTGTACGCCACCCAGCGTTATCTTGAGGTAAGTTGGGCAGCCAATAAATTTTATAAATAAATAAACTCTTCTTTCTTAAAAAGTAAACCAGGATTGAATAGGCTTTCACTCTTACCTGCAGTTCCTTCACATTTTCTTTATTCACCCAGAAGCTTCTATTGTGCATAGCCATTTCCTCAATTTATATTGAAAAGCATTTCAAAATTGTTACACCATTACAGATGTGGTTTTCTCCACTGTTAGACACTGAATTGAAACAGGTAAGCTCTGATTTATTCTGGGCCAAAGAGAATTTTTTCTGAGGTACCAAATTGATCCCAAACCAAATCCTGTGGTCAGTGAACATCCCTAGTTTTTTTCAGAGTGAATTAAATTTGAAAATACATACATGCACATGCTCTCTCACACACAGATGAATACATATCCATAAACATTCATATATTAGACAACCCCTGCCCCAATGGGTCATCATTTCAGAGATATTTCCTACCTAAACAAACAGAATGACCAAAGGCAAGTAAAAAAAAAGGAACAGAAACAACTTCTGATTTCCTGCTGACTTCCCTATTGAGTTTGCTTGTGGGAATCTGGCAGGGACCAACAGAAATTTCCCTTCCCCTCCCAATAGGCAAGAAAACGGCTGCTTTTGGGTGTGAGAGAGAGCAAATGATTGCGAAACTTACTAGAAAACTGTCACAGAATGTTGAAAATGAAGTTCACATGACCACAACAGCAGGTCAAGCAGACAGCAGCAGTCAATAGCTATGAAGACTCACAGCTTCCCCAAATTTCATTCCCTTGGGAATAATGAGTCCCAAATTTTGGACACATTCTGTAAGTTAATTCATTTGAGGCTCAAAAATTGTCATCCTATTATGCACCATTTTGCCCCAGTTAAAAGTCACGACAATGAGAGGTGTTTTTTTAAAAATTATTATTCATATTTATATCCCGCCCTTCTCCGGAGACTCAGGGCGGCTTACAATTTTTGGGATACAACCCAATGCGCTCAGCAATAGCCTTCCTTCCATTGTATATGCCTGCTTATTACTAAGCGGCATTTTTACAAAGTCAGCTTATTGCCCCCAACAATCTTGGGTCCTCAATTTACCAACCCCGAGAGGATGGAAGGCAGGCAGCTGGAATTAAGTGCTAGGCATTTAACAGCCTGCACCACCAAGGCTCAAGGTTATCATATATAGATAGATAATAGTATGTAGAATTAGGAATCACTGTAGTATTATCTTAGTTTGACCATGTAAGAAAGACAGCAGTGGTATGTTGGAAGAATTTGTCATAATGTTTGGATCCATACAGAATAAAGCAATAACTGATTTAAATTTAAGACTGAGTAATTCAAATGCAGTATGATGATCTTCTTTCTGCTCAATATGCAGTTGCATGTTTAAATAAAGATTCTTAAACTTAGTTTTATAAACATTTTAATATTTCTAAATAAGGCAGCAATTTTATGTAGAAAATTAGAGAACAAAAGTCTGTGTGTTTATATCTTGTAATTAATGACTGTGTTAACATAACTCGGGAGGATGCTAAGCATACGTGGGCTGTGGGAAGCAAAAGAGAGGGCAGAAAAAGAGATCAGAAAGCAAAACTGATTAGTGAAGCATAGATATAATGTTGCAATTTAACTGCTTATTTCCATTTTTTCATTGTGTGCGTTGGAGGAATAGGCAGCCTAGCTCATTGAGGTCATTTCCATTTATATTTCAAAAATCTCACACTAATTTAACTTCAGCTTTACTACTGCATCTAGAACATTCACGTGTAAGGTGAATTCAGATAATGTTCACACTGTTTTAAATTATCCATCGTGTAATATGGCTGTTTTTACAATCTGGGCTATGTTGACTCTTGGGGTTTTCCTTTTAACTTGGGGGTTTTAATTGCTTATTCGGCTTATAACTTGTTTAATATAATTTTTAAGTAATTTATTGTTGTACTGTATTTTAGTTGTGAGCCGCCCCGAGTCCTTTGGGAGAGGGGGCGGCATATAAGTCAAATAAATAAATAAATAAATAAATAAATAAATAAATAAATAAATAATATGATATCATATTAATTGGCATTTTGCTTTAAAATGTTATTTCTAAACATACTTTGCAAAAAAAACCCTCAATAAAACATAGCTATCCTTTGGCATTATAAATCTCCAAATCTATCCTGGTTATTAACAATTATTTTCTTTTTAAAAACATACAGTGAAGGGAGAGAAATATTCTGCTAAAATAGATAACCAAACACTTGGTGCATGGATGTTAGGAAGACGCAATATCAGAAAACTGTGTAAGAAGACTGCATTGCAAAAAATGCAGAGATATACCCAGATTTAAGAGGGTGTTTAGATAAGATGCACTCAGTGCTTTTCCCCAAGTGTTGCTACTGTCACTTCTATCCATTTACTTGAGTTCCTGAACATTCAGAATAAAAAATAATAATAACTAAAGACAGTTGTCCGTGCTCTTCATCCCTACTTTTGTCTACCCACTCAAACAGGATAATGAAGAAAAGCAAGGCAGGGTCCAGAAGTTTGGCATGGAGCTCTATTATGTATAAGGTCCCAAGAAATGATAGCATCTAATATCAGTCACAAAAGCAACCTCATGATTGCCTCAGAAATCACCTGATGATTGCATCATTTATGGTCCAATGAGGAGAAACAGATAAGAAGGTTCTTCACCAGGTTTATTATTAGTTAAACAAATCTATATGGTTAAGAAATGATTATCCTCTCTCAGTCTCTCATTTTCCAGTCTGAAGAAGTAGTTTAGATAGACGCTTTTCTATCTTTATGTAATTCATAATAAATCTAGTTTTTTCTTTCAATATTCTAATTAGTTTTCTTCTGAATTCTGATCAGTCGTTAACATTTACAAATAGTTAGGCCTAAGCCATACTCGGCTTCCTGTAATGGGGGTTCCTGCTGAATTTAAATCTCCAACAATATTTTTGTGATGTTCTAAGTAAAAAAATATTTAAATAAGATTCATAATAACCAAGGATAAAACTGAAAAATTATATATTTTAAGAAGCAAAAAATAGAACTTTAACAAACATTAAAACAACTGTGTTGAGGTTACAAAAGAGAAAGTTGTCACAGCAGATGATAACGCCAAGCTGACCATGACTGATCTTGAAAAACTCAACAGGGTAAAGACTTGATTGCACTGAGTGAATCCCAAAGCTGAAGACTGGACAGGGAAGTCCAAAGAATATCCTGGAAGAAGGCAATGGAAGTCAGCTTCCATATTGTTGCTAAGCGAAGAATGGAATGTAACCATATAGTTACTAGGATTTGGGTTGAATGTAAGTGAAGACATTACTAAGTGCAATTAAGTGGAATTTATTTAAGTAATTATATTTAATCTCCAAGTTACAAGTATTCCCTCCTTTCATATAACAGGGTAATTTAAGGCACAGCTAATTAAAAGCACCAAATTTTAAATAACAATCTGTTGTATATAACAAATGTTTTTGTATTTAAAGATAACGAAAAACGTGAGAAGGAACAACTGTCATGGGATATTCTAACAATTGTGACTCATTTCAAATGGAATCCCTTATCAAAGGCTTTTGAGTAAATTGAGTGATAATGGGATAAGAAGATCTGTCCTTTTACGGATTGCTAACTGATTAGAAATCCAAAGACTCCAAAGAGGAGGAGTAAATGAGTGGTTTATCTCAATGGAGAAAAGAAAAAAAGCTGGAGTTCTTAAAGAAACTGTGTTTTTAAGACTAGTGGTTTTTAAGTTATTCACACATTATTTTGACTGAAGGGCAGTGGTGGGGTTCAAAAAGTTTTACCACTGGTTCGGCGGGCTTGGCTTGGTGGGCATGCTTTGCACATGTGCACACACTTTGCGTGTGCACATGTGCCAAATGCGCACTTTGCGCAGGTGCAGAGGCGTTCTAACTCACCTCCTGCAAGCCTGCACGCTTCAGCAGCTGCCGCGTAGCACTCTGCTGTGGCGTGCAAAGCAGCTGCACTTCAAAAGGAGAGGATAAAGGTGAGTATCGGATCCCGGGTGGGCAGGTGGGCCCAACAGCAGAGCGGTGGAGAGAATTCGTTCAGTCTCTGCTGCTCATTGCCGCTACCAGCTCGGCAGAATTGGGCCGAACGGTACAATACCACCACTGCTGAAGGGTAGACTGCAAGCTGGTCAAGTAAAGATGATATCAAACCATTCACAGTGATTGAAATAAATTATGAAGGGCCAGGTGGCACATGCAATTCAATTTTAAGTTAGTGAAAAATGATACACAATGAAACTAAAAAATTCTAACTTTACATATTCATTGGTGGAGTCTGAGCTATGTGTAAATACATAGGGGGGGGGGGTGGAGAATTCAAAACCATAGCAGATAGCTCAGTGAACGTGTCATCTCATTGTGTAGCAGCTTGTGAAATAGGCAAATTCCATACTAAGGTTCATAAATAAAGGAACTGAAAATATACTTGGCATCATTATAATGCCTTTAAACAAATCTGGGTCAACATCTGATTACTGTATTTAGTTCTGGTTTGCCACATTTGAAAACGAATACAGAAAAGCTCATAGCTGGAAAAAGGACAACTAAAATGATCAAGAGATTTAATATTTTTCTGGATACAAAACAACGCAAGATGTGGGACTCTTTAGCTTAAAAAAGAGGCAACTGAAGATGGACAGGAATCAGGTTATAGAAGTATACATGAAGAAATGGACAGTGAAAGATGTGAAGTCTCCCTTTAAATCTGGAAATATAAAAAATATGTTCCCCAACAGTGTAACAACTATACCCTTTGGGATAACGAACTTAATTTAATTTCCAAACTGACAGGATTCAACTTCCCTAAATTTCTAATACTACTGTTGGTTTTGAAATAGCTTTTTCTGGTACCGTTCCCACTGTACCTTCAGGGTGAAATATGCTTATTCTTATGAATTTGGGTTGTGTTTATGTTTTATATCCCACTCATACATGCTTTTTATCTAATAATGATACCAGTGGAAGCAGCTATTCTGACTAATAGTATAGTTCAGTTTTCTAAGAATCAGCGTGTGTGTGTCTGTGTGTGTCAATACCTCTGCATAAACCTTTACATTTTTTTCTGTGCGGAAAAAGATGCGTCAGTTTCAATTCTTAACCAGCATGCAAGCAGATCCACTCTTAGAAAATTCAGGATTAAAGTGCTTTATTTTCTTAATAGAAAACTTTGTTTGCAATCTTTCCTGTTTATTTCAGTGAGGTCCCATTGAAGTGGGGCTAGCTTTTGAGAAGATGGCCTTAGGGTCTTGTCTTTGATGGAGTCAGAATTTCATCCATCATTGAGTTCAGTATTGAAAATTATATTTTTCTCTGTTTCCATTTGATTACCCTTTCACTTCATTTGCATTTAGACAAGCATGGATGGAAGCACCCATACTGTGAATATGAATAACATCTCCAGCAACAGACAGGAATTAAAATATGTCATTAGCTTTGATAGTTGTCCTAGTTGTAAAGATGTACACTGTACCTATTCATTAATGAGCTTATGTACCTTTTAGGGAAGAGTCTAATTAAAATCTTTAGGTTATGTTCATCAAAACAGTCTTACTGTGTTTTTCAGAGTAAGAAAACCTATACCATTTAATGAATAGAGCACTTAATTTCAATGGAATGAGCTGATTCAAATGTAATTTCAATATCCTATATATTTAAATATCCTGGATTACATAGTAATGGAATGAAAGTAGAATATCAGGGAGAAAAAAATATTGTTTTTTGATGTTATAATTCTCAGTTTTGCAGCTTCAAGTTCGTATGATTTGTCACTACGGGGATCATAAACATTATTTATATGGAAGTATTTTGCAAAAATTGATTGGAAAATTATTGATTTTATTAACATTTCAGATTTAAGGTTTTTTTTCTCTCCTCTAGTCAGTCACTAAATAGCACTATATTAAATTCCATGTAAGCAGCCAGTTCTTAAAATCTGAGTCCATCCTGTTATTTGTTTCAGTCCAGAAACAAATGTTCAAGCAGGTATGTTTAAGAACCATTTCAGAGATTTAATTTTTAAATGTGTTTCACTTGCTCTTCCCAGTCTTGTAAAACAGTGTTTGCATTGATTTAAAACTAACAAAAATCTATTGTATCACATATGGGTTCATTGTGAATGTTAGGATCTCATAAATCCAACAATGTTCTCATTCCTCTACTGAGCATGGATTTTTTTTCCATTTTAGATTAACCAAAACTGGGTTTATGCCCGTACTTTCCTGAATGAACCCAATTTTGTTTTAAAATCTAAGCAGGTTTGAGACTTGTTAGTAGTTTAATAAAAGGTATTTTAGAAATACTATAAAATAGTTACAATTTCTCACTAAGCAGCAGAATGATTCCATAAGTAGCCTTTGACTTATGACCATTCATTTAAGTTACAACAGCCCTTTGCAGTTGTAACCCTCACAACATCTTCATGGTCACTTAAGGCTCTTGGCACCCAGTATCTATTTACAATGTTGCAGCATCCTGGGATCATGTGATCACCATTTGTGACTATCCCACAGTCCTTCCAATAAGCAAAATCAATCAAGGATGATTGAGTGATTTGCTTGACCACAGCAGAAAAGATAGTAAAATATGGCATGATCATTTATTTATTTATTTATTTATTTATTTATTTATTTATTTATTTATTATTTAGACTTGTATGCCGCCCCATCTCCGAGGACTCGGGGCGGCTCACAAAACCAAAACACAACAATAAATTAATTTAAAACAATATTAAATAGTAACAAGTCTAATTTAAGTTAAAACCCCAGTATACCATTTAAAATTTAACACCCCCACCCAGGAGATCAGCCCAGCTCAGCCTGTTCGAATAGCCAGGTTTTCAGGTCGTGGCGGAAGGTGCGAAGGTCAGGGGCCAGGCGGAGCCCCAGGGGTAGTTGATTCCATAGGGCGGGAACCGCCACAGAGTAGGCCTGTCCCTGGGGCGCCGCCAGCCAGCATTGACTTGCTGACGGCACCCAGAGAAGCTCCTGTCTGTGTGCTCGAACAGGGTGGTTGGTACTCGATATCGGCAGGAGACGCTCCCTCAAATATCCCGGACTCATGCCCTGTAGGACTTTGAATGTTAATACTAAAACCTTGAATCTCACCTGAAGGGCAACCGGCAGCCAATGCAAGTCGCGCAGGAGGGGTGTAACATGGGAGTATCAGGAAACCCCCATCACCACCCGCGCGGCTGCATTCTGCATCAGCTGCAATGACATGCAAGGGCAGCCCTAAATAGAGAGCGTTGCAGTAGTCGAGTTGGGAGGTCACAAGAGCATGAGTGACTGTGCGCAGGGCATCTCGGTCCAGAAACGGGCGTAGCTGGCGAACCAGCCAGACCTGGGCAAAGGGTCCCCTGGCCACGGCTCCCACCTGGTCCTCTAACTTGAGCCGTGAGTCCAGGAGGATCCCCAGGTTCTGAGCCCTTTCCATAGGGGGCAACACCTCTCCCCCCATGACCAATGATGGAATCTCCTGACTGGACCGAGATGCCGGTATGAACAGCCACTCAGTCTTGGCCGGGTTGAGTCGAAGCATGTTTCCATCCATCCAGGTCCGTACCGCATCCAGACAATGGGACATCACAGAGAGGGCATCACTGACATGGTTTGGGGTGGAGATGTAGAGCTGGGTATCATCAGCATACTGATGGTACCTCACCCCAAAGCCATGGATAATCTCACCCAATGGTTTCATATAGATGTTGAACAAGAGGGGCAAGAGGACCGACCCCTGGGGGACCCCACAAGTGAGAGCCCTCGGAGTCAACCTCTGCCCCCCACCAACACTGATTCTGAGTGCCCCGAGAGATAGGAGGAGAACCACTGCAAAACAGTGCCCCCCACTCCCAATCCCCCGAGGCGCCGCAACAGGATACCATGGTCGATGGTATCGAAAGCTGCTGAGAGGTCTAACAGGACCAGGTCAGAGGAAAAACACCTATCCCGAGCCCTCCAGAGATCATCCATCAGCGCGACCAATGCCGTCTCCGTGCTAAACCCGGGTCGGAAGCCCGATTGGTAAGGAACTAGGTAGTCCGCTTCATCCAGGAAAAGCGGAAACTGCTGAGCCACCACACTCTCAACAACCTTCGCCAAAAAGCGAAGGTTGGAGACCGGACGGAAGTTATCTAACATGGCTGGGTCCAGGGCAGGCTTCTTCAGGAGGGGTCTCACCACCACCTCTTTCAAGGTGGCAGGGAAAACCCCCTCCCTTAACAAAGTGTTGACAACTGCCTGGAGCCAGCCGCAAGTGACCTCCCTGGAGGCATAAACCAACCAGGAAGGGCACGGGTCCAATAAACATGTGGTGGAAGTCAGTCGTCGCATAATCCTGTCCACTCCACTTAACAATAACATCACTTTGTGACAAAAAATATCGTTCCAATTGTGGCTATAAGTCAAGGATCATCTATAATTCTTAATTAGTTCCCCTCTAACTTGCAGCAGCTTTTTAGAAGTAAGATTATTTTTCAATATCTGATACCTTTTTAGCTATACTAATGAAATTGTAAATGAACTTAGGATGTGTAACAGTATAGATAATTTACTTGTTACAAATACAAATAATCTACCTACAAAGTAGTAGACTTTGTAGGTAGACTATTCAGCACACAAACCTATTCAGCTGAACTTTATTGTGTTTCTTTTATTTATTTTTTTACTTTTAAATTCCAATGGGAAAAATTATACCAGTTCCAGCTTATGTGATTTTGGTTCTTGGTAGCAAAAAATACAATCGATCAAGTAGATCCAATCTTTAATTTGTTTTGACTTGTACAGAAACCCCCATTTGATGGAGGAAGAGAAAATCTACCATGTAACAACATCTCTTGTATCACAAACCCAGATACTATCTGCTGACTGTATATGTTTATTGTTCTTATTGCCTTTGTCATTTGGGGCAGGCAGTTCAAGCTAAGCCTTTTCTGAATCATTTGAAAGCCAATCATACTTGATGTGGGGACTGAAAAAAGCATATGGTGTGAAAGATATATACGGTTGGCCTATATTAATCCAATTCCTTCTTTTCATTTTCTATCTATGGTTCTGACAATTCTTCACAAGGAAGGGCCTCAATGCAATTTACAATTCTGCTAAATAATCTTTATTCCCTACCAAACAAAAGTGTCCATTATATAAACAAATTGGCATTTGCTAGCAAATTGCTATGTGTGGCTGTTGAAATCTTATACTTATTTCTTCTTTGAAGTTATGACACAGCTTGATGTACAATTACTTTTGAAAAGAAAGCAAAATATTAATTTGATGTTGCTTGCATTTCAGATTTTGTTTTATTGCTTCAAGTAACAGGAAAATTCTATCACTATTTAGCTTGCATCATAAACAGAAATCCAATGCCCTCCTATTGTTCACCATGGGAACTGAAAATCAATCCATAATAAGGTATATTTGAAAGGTGCTATCTCATTATAATAAAATTAATAACTTTATTTATTTATTCTATATACAAGGCAATCTAAAATGTGGCATCCAACAATACTGCAAAAAGATGTGAACGAGGAATTTTGCAGCTAGTTTAGTCTATGATTGATTCCACATTCACAGATATTACAAAAGAAGGACAGAGAAAAGCAAATCCATAAACATCAACATTTTAATCCTGGTGTCAGTAAATTGTACAAAGAACTTGGTAAGATATGTGTGTGTGTGTGTGTATGCACTCTATGTATGTGCATCTATTATACACACATTGATTTGTATATACATATACACACACATTGAATTGAATTGAAAACTACATATATATGCATATGTAGATATATATATATATATATTGATTTCAATTCTTCTTTATCCCATCATATACATTTCTTCAGGGCTATAATAAGCCTTTTTTTGTTGATCCAATAAGAAAACATTTCCAGATCATCCTCTTGGTTTATCGCGAATATGTCTATCTTAATTTTTAAAACATTAGTCAGTTTCTTTTTTATATCCAGCAAAACAGCCTTTTCAAAGGGCCTGTCACAATTGTGAGTGACATGGCTGATCCCATTATCTCCTAGCATTTAAACCCATAGAAAACCTCTGTCCTGTGATGTACTCATAAGAAGTTGTTGTCCGGTGGACAAGTTGATGATGTCTTCAAATCCTTTAGTGAAGCCATCTTCATTTCACCATACTTCCACTGGAAGTTGTAAAATATATAGAAATCTTTTCCATGTTCTTTTCTATTTCTGAGTACAGGTAGTGTTTGCTTAATGACTATTCAAAGTCACAACAGACCCCACTCCTAAAAGTACTTACAACCTGATTCTGGAGTTCTAAGGCTGGCACTACCCTTGCAGTCCCATGGCTGCATTTTGGGTGCTTGCCATCCAGTTTATTTTTATGGGCAGCTGCAGCATTCATAGTAAACTTAAAACAATTTTTGTTGGTTTCTGGCCCTCTCAGCCAGTTTTCAGCAGAATGGTCCATAGGAATAAATTGACACTTTATGACTGCCATATTTTATTTACTTCCACAGCATTCACTTAAAAACTGCTGCAAAAAATTATGTAAAATAGAGTCAGTTATGTGGCTGTCTGAACTTAACCATCATGACTTAGGATGGAAATTCCAGGTTCCATTATGGTCATAAATCAAGGACTACATGTAATAAAGAAACGATTAGTTGTTCTGAATTATTTTTGTTACAGGAAATTCTACACCAGAAAAAAAAGAATTATATACCAACACATATTTTGTTTCCACACCATAGTATATATTGTTAAGCATAACTGAATAGGAAAGATGAATATTTTTGACTAAGCAACATGAATAAACAATGGAAAAGCTATTACAAGTTGCACATGAATATTTATTTCTTTTCTCTTATCCAGTGGTAATCTTAAACCTCAACAATGGATACCTTTTAAAGTAATTTTCCAACTTGATCCATTTGTATCTTTTGATCACATTTCTTCTAATCAAAAAGAAAGTAAAATCAATGGACTGAAAACAATAGAAAAAATAGAGATTCTGAAAGAACCAGCAGCAATTAAACTAACCTACTTACCCATTTATCATAACGAATTTAGCTCTACTAATCCAATATGGAGGAGCATTTTCAACCTTTGTGGTCAATCAAGCATGAAATAGGTTGTCAAAAATACAGTCTGAAATATGAATCACACTGAAAAACTAACTACAACATGCTTGAAAATACTGATGATAAATTTGTAAGGCTTAAAATCAACTGGATCCCATCATACAAACATTTCTATCCCATTTTCAGAAATTTACTGCAATAATACGAAAGACCTTCCCTTTCATTTGCAGCTTTAAAAGCAAAATTTGCATATATACTGCTTCTCTGAAAGAATATATTT
Source organism: Naja naja (assembly GCA_009733165.1). NCBI lineage: Eukaryota > Metazoa > Chordata > Lepidosauria > Squamata > Elapidae > Naja > Naja naja. The sequence continues at coordinate 16,451,404 of CM019154.1, read as the reverse complement.
ATACAGTAATCCAATGTTAGTTGAAAAGTGAAAGATAGAACCAATTATGAATTGGCATGTATTTGGTAAAAAGTATAGAGAAAAAGAGCACTAAGAGTCATCCATTTCTCATCTGTAAGAAAAATTCTACACACAGTTTCAAAAGACAGAACCTTCCCTGTGGTAGCACCTGATTTTTAAATGCCGTCCCAGAGAAATGAAATAGGTAACTATTTCTTGCTTTTTACATGAAATCAAATAATTCCTTTCAGTTTTATTGCTGTTTTAATATTGTTTATGTCTATTATTTTGTAGTTTATTATTGTTATATGTGTCTTTTTATAATGTGGTTTATATTATAAAAAGAGAATGAACTATAGTTTATTAATTTTTAAAAATATATAATCAATGAAAATTCTACTCGTATGATATAGGCCAATAGTACATTATAGCTAAAATAATAATCTGAGTTTTGTTCATTCATGCTTGAAAGCTTTTCTTGTCTTTGTCCTGTTCTTCATTATAGAGAGGCCTAAAATGATGTAGAGGCGGAATGTTGATTGGTTAAATTTTGTTTATCTATAATAGCAAGTTATTACAGGTAGTCCTGGACTTACAATCATTTTTTAGTGATTTTGTTCAAAGTTACAATACCACTGAAAAAAGTAACTTATGATGGTTTTCACACTTATGACCTTTGGGGCATCCCAATGGTCACATGATCAAAATTCAGATGCTTGGCCACTGGCTTGTATTTATGACAGGTGCAGAGTACCAGAGTCATGTGATCACCCTTTGCGACCTTCTGAGAAGCAAAGTTTTTTTTTTAATTACATTTATATGCCGCCCTTCTCCGAAGACTCAGGGCAGCTTACAATTTTTGGGATACAACCCAGTGTGCTCAGCAATAGCCTTCATTCCATTGTATATGCCTGCTTATTACTAAGCGGCATTTTTACAAAGTCAGCTAATTGCCCCCAACAATCTTGGGTCCTCAATTTACCTACCCCGAGAGGATGGAAGGCTGAGTCAACCTTGAGCCTGGTGGGATTCGGGCCTACAGCAGTTGTAGGCAGCTGGAACTTAAATGCAGGCAATTAACAGCCTGAGCCACCAAGGCCCTTAAGTTAATGGGGATGCCAGATTCATTTAACAACCATGTTACTAAGTTAACAACTGCTGTGATTCACTTAACAACTATGGCAAGAAAGGTCATAAAATGGGGCAAAACCTACTTAACAATTGTCTTGCTTAGCAATGGAAATTTTGGGCTCAGTTGAGTTCATAAGTAGAGGACTACCCAATTTTCTCCTTTCTATTAAGTCACATCTCTCACTCAGACCAGGTAAAAGTGTTTTTTTTCTTACCATCTATGAAATATCTAACTCTTGAGGTAAAGGTGTACATACAAGACCTAGATAAGTATTGTTGATTATTGCATAGTGTTCTTAATTTCCAGATCCTTTTAACTAGGTCTTGTATAGACAAGTCATTGTGTTTCTTAGTACTTAAGATTATCATACAAGGATGGCATACTCATTCTGTATCCTCATATTATTTATTTATTTATTTATTAAAATTTGTATGGCTGCCCACTCACTCTCAGTGATTCTGGACAGCTTACAAAAATACACCTTATACATATTATATACTTTATAATAGTGTGTGTGTGTATATACATTATATACCTCTAAGAATTGTTCTTGAGTAAATCTGTGTTTTGATTTTATATTTTGCAGTCCAATGCATCCTTTTGTACTCTCAATGTCTATAAATGAACCAGATAATACAGTGTGTGTTAAATGATTTGAGCTATCAGTGACATCAGAGTTTGGGTGATGTAGTTATTAACAAATATTTTCTCACCCAGCCGCATAGACAAAAAAATCAATCATCTGATAACCAGGCATGGCATGAGCTGTCCGTACTGTCATTCCAATCTGATTAATCACGCATACACAGACCTTTACCTTAAGGAGCAATTGTTCACATTTAATCACAAAGAAACATTCAAGCATACCGCTGTACGTTACTGCATTGAACTGCAATTTATGTCTTCTGTTTTAGCAAATACATTTATGATAATGTGACTGTAGCACAGAGATACATCATTTCACTCATTTTAAAAACATTAAAATCTAACCTAAGTAAACTAACACATGGCATTTGGCATCATTTATCATGCTGGATTTGCAGCTTTTGAAGTTTCCATTATCCACATGTTTTTGCTAACAATTTATCCTAATAGTCATGGCATTGATGAGTTATTCAATATCATGTCTTCTTCAGGAGAATATAAAACATGCCAAATAGTAGGTGCTTCCTTGATCAGAGTTTTGAACAATATTTCACCAAGATTTCTCTTATATATATTTAACTAATTGATCCTGTTCCCCACACAATTGATTGATGTCTCAATTTGTCTCAGGTTTCTTAAGTGTATGTAGATGGAAGTTTTGTATATAGTATGTAAAAGAAAAAAAAGATCTGAAGCCTGATTTAATTACTTTGGTGAAGCTTCCCCAACTACTTGTATATTTTCTTTTTATGTAAAAACTACTTTAAACTGATTGGTTCATTAGCAGGATAATATTTCCACATGATTTACAAGATTTACTTCTTTGTTCTAGGAGCAGGCAATAGACATCACAAATTTTGTGCAGTTCTCTACCTATTTTTCTGATAAAAATTAGGGGTCAACTCTGCTCTTCTTAGCATTTCCTAAAAGTCAATTTGATGTTAATATTCATTAATCTAGAGTATTTACTGATTATTGGCTTCCACTGTGCACATTTCTTATTACATTTATGATTGAAATTATGGGATTTAAATGGACATATAAAATCTTATCAAGGAGTTTTATTGGTTTAGTTCACTAACTTATTGAAGCTCATCAAAGCAGGAAAGACATTTGTCAGATATTTTTCATTGAAATCCTGCACAGAGCTGAGTGTTGGACTGCACAGCCTCAATACTTCCTTTCAGCTTTATGGTTTTACTGCTTACTTCTATTTTTATGAGCATTTGATTATGACTGGATTGAGTCAAATAACTAATTGCTTCTCACTAAAATTGTAGTTATATATGACACATTTTGTTTGATCTATGCCATTTAAGGGAGACAATTTTAATTTTTTATATTTTTAACTTGAGGAAAAAATTAATATTAGAATTCCAGTTTGCTTTGATTATAGAATAGGTATTTCCATAAGATTATTGATCTATTTCAAACACTAATGATAAGGAATCATAAATCTGTAGTTAAGTGCTAATTTAAAAAACATTGTTTTTTAATTTGAAACTCACAAGTCAAAATGTACTGTTAAAGTCATTACAACATTGGGTAAATAAGCTATTAAAGAGCAAGTAGGTATTTTTTAAAATTCACATAAGTTTACAGAATACAACAAGGGGCATTATAAAATAATAAAATTTGTGCTTCATTTAACTACTGCAAATGAATTAGGAAACAATCCTATAGCCAGGGGTGGGCTGCTGTGGGTTCACAGGGGTTTAGGAAAGCTCCTAGCTAAGATTTTATGCCATTTGGAGAACCCCCAAATCTCACTCCTGGCTGGCCCTTCCCACCCAACCCCACCCCGCCCCTCTCAGGAGTCCCCACATATCTGTTTTGGATACAGGTAAGAGCAGGGCGTGCGTGGAGGCTCAGGGAGAGTGAAAAATGGGCCTCCTAGAAGTTTGGGAAGACTGGAAATGGGCCATTTTCCAGCTTCCAGAGAGCCTCCGGAGCCCAGGAGGATGTTTTCGCCCTCCCGGAGACTTGGGGAGGGCAAAAATGCCTCCCTGCCATGTTGCAGGAAGCCAACTAGGTCACATCTACCATGGCCACACCCACCCAGCAACCTGGCAGAGATCCTGTTGCTAAAATTTTTGAAGCTTATCCCTGCCTATATCGTTCCATAATATATGGACAACAACACCTGCAAGCTGTGTTGCACAAGCTGACTTAAAACCTGATTGAAATCTAATGGGTAACATTGCAAATATTCAACCAAGAACCATTTCATAGTGTAACCACTTGTCAGAAAACTGCTGGATTCTCTGTCACTGACTATGTTGGAGCAGATCCTAGGCAGTCATATATCAGGGATCCTTAAATATGAGTTTCCTATAAAATAGGGATTTGGACTCAGTAGCCTAAATGGCCTTTTTCAACATTATCAAAGTTCTTAGTCTTATGCCTGTGCTAAATAGTTCTTTTCTTGTATACTTTTCCAAAGGGTGGCGCAGTGTCTTAGTGGTTAAGGGCTTGACACCTGAAAAGCCGGTAGTCCAGGTTTGAGACCAAAGCACCAAGTGACTGGGTGAGCTCCCCTTCTTGCCCAAGCTCCTGCTAACCTAGCAGTTGGAAAGCATGCAAATCAGAGTAGATAAATAGGTACCATCACTGGGAAAATAACAGCACTCCCTGATGTCATGCTGGCTGCATGACTGTGGAAATATCTTTGGGCAATGCTGGCTCAATGGCCTTGAAACAGAGATGAGCACTGCCTCTTGTAGTCCACAATGACTAGTGGGGTAAAATTTGGATGGACTTTTTTACCTTTATACTATTTTCAAGTACTATGCCATTAGATTACTTTTTATCAATTTTTACTTGAATACCATTAACCATTTCTCTACTTGGCTACTATATACCCTGTTCCTTCTTCATAATCAATGTGACAACCATAATTCAGTCCTCTTTATCAGGAACAATGGTGGGATGATATATACAGTCATTCACGTAATATGGCACTATTAGCTTGCCTGCTGCCTTTAAGCTTCATATTCCTGTCCTACCAAATTTACAATCTAAAATTTAATGTACCAGAAATAAGTAAGGCAATAATAGCAGGTTATTGAGGGGAACAATATATCATTGTTTCTGCTATTAATGTTTAGATTTAATTATAATCTAATTATGCTAGGCTATGAGAATTAGGACATTTTGCAAAAACATTTTATGATATAGAAGTGTTTTAAAGACATATTTGAGGTAAAAGATGACAGTACATACAATCAGATCTACCATTAGCAATCCAAAATACCGCATTACCCATTTTAATGCTGCAAATTTATTCTCGAGAAGAGAAGCTGGGACATGGTAGAAGTTTTAAAAAGTGCACAGAGAAGTACAAAAAAATATTACATTGAAAAAGAAAGTTTTAAAATGTCCTAACTAATGTCTCCACTTCCTCAGCTTTTCTGATTCTCTACAGCAAGTAATAAAAAAGTGTCCTGTCTTGATAAGGTTTATTTTTTGCTTAGTTCTGTTAACAGGACCAGATTTGGGTGACTGAATGCAAACTGCAATATAGTGCTTGGAATATGCTTTCCACATCTGAATGGGAAAGAGAACGTTGATAACTCTAATTTATCATATAAGAGGTATAGTACAAAGTTTCCATCAAACATCTATGTGGCCATTAATAAATATACAAGATCTTAACCTCTTTTGCATTAGAAAAGCCAATTCACAAATTAACTTTGTGCAAAACACTTCTTCTCAACCTCTACTTTGCTTAGGTAGGTAGTGAGAGAGAAGGAAAGTGTCCACATTCTCAAATCTCCTGGATGAATCTACTGGTTTATCATGACTTACTGTAAATCAATGTATAAGGAAAATTGGGGAGAATATATTATAGGGATATCAGAACTTGACTGCAAAGAAACTGGTACTAGGTAGCAATAAAAAGTTAGACTTTATCTCCCTGCTACCTTAAGAGAGCCTTGGTGGTGCAGGCTGTTAAATGCCTAGCACTTAGTTCCAGCTGCCTGCAATTAGTGCAGGCTCAAATCCCACCAGGCTCAAGGTTGACTCAGCCTTCCATCCTCTCGGGGTAGGTAAATTGAGGACCCAAGATTGTTGGGGGCAATAAGCTGACTTTGTAAAAATGCCGCTTTGGGGGGGGGCAAAAAGCCCTAGTAATAAGCAGGCATATACAATAGAATGAAGGCTGTTGCTGAGCGCATTGGGTTGTGCTCCAAAAAATTGTAAGCCGCCCTGAGTCTCTGGAGAAGGGCGGCATATAAATATGAATTAAAAATAAATAAATAAAAAAAAAAAGTGAGGGAGGGATATATTGACAGCCTGAGGTATAATGAAATGCTGTAAGTTGGCCTTTGTTTGTAAGGACAGCAGGCTGGGTAGATGGGTCCCCTTGCAGGTTATATTTTAACCAAGAAAGACAAAAATTCAGGAAATGTTGATAAATAATAAACTGTTGTAAATAGGGTTATAGTTTCTCTTAAAATAGGTATGCAGTCTTATAGTACTCCTAATCCTCAGCTGTTCCTTGATTTGGAGGTGTTAATGCCAAGAAGAGTTTCTGTACAATTTCCTTTAATGAACTAGCTGAATCCTTTCTTGAGCACACTAATTGTATCATAGTTATCCATGTTCTCATTGCAAATCCTCTTGACTACTGTACTCTATATGGAGCTTCTCTTGAAAAGTCTGCAGAAGCTGCACTTGGTATTTAAGGCAGCAATAAGTTGCTAACTAGTGCAAGAAACAGTACTGTGTTGATTTATTATAAGCCACAATTCAGTGTGCTTAATTAGGATTTAAGGCTGCCTTTCCTACTGCAAATTTATCCAGTTAAGATTTACAGAGCAGACCATTTTAAAAATGTTTTTTCTATAAGTTGCTCCAGCATGCAAGAGAGTCCACCACCCAAGCTATGAATATGTGGTGGCTGTATTGTTATTATCATCACATCAAATAACCTGGGTACTAATGTTTTTGCTTCTACAATTCATTTTTTCTGCAAAAAATAAAAAGATTTTATAAGTTTAGGAATCACTTTGCCCCCTAGTGGACAGTTCTTCATTGCAAACTTGCAGAGGATTTGTAGTCACTCAAAAGCCCTTGTTATTGGTATCAAATGTTCTTTTCCTGGAGCTTAATATACAAGCTATCCAACATAAATTCCTAGAAAGCTGCAACATGTAAGATGAAGGTACACTGTTCCTCTGATGTACTTTACTGTCAAGAATCCATTTCACAACCCAAGCCCAAAGTATATTATGATTTGGAACAGTAGCCACAAAGAAAATCTACTACCATTCACAATTATATTATTATAACAGCAAGAGCATTATGTTCAACAGAGAGTGTGATAGGTCTGATAAATTGAAGAACTTGGACTGAAATGGCTAGGTTTTGAAATCTGGGTTTTATTTTGCTTTTAATTGTTTTATATTTGGTGTCTAACCACAAAACCAATCACCTGATCTGTCAATATTTTTCAAAGTCATTGGACCATTCTGTGGCTGTGCTGCTATATTCCTTCGAGGAGAACAAGAGGATTGCTCTGTAAATATTCTTTGAAGATTTGAATTTCATACAGTTCTCAGTATCACACATCTTCCATTTACCATTTTAATAAAAATTGTGTTTTTAACTTTATTATTTTATAGTAAGCTATTATACCTGTGTAATGTTATGTAAACAAGCCTTTTTTAGCCAAACACTTGAATTTTCAAACTACTGTATTTTGCTAGTGCCTCCTGGGCCATTCAAACAGAGTAGAATTTCATTGACTGTGTAAATAAATCAAAGCTGTAAACAAAAGATTAATTTTTATCTTGTCTAATCCACGATTGTCTAAAATCTAATCCTTTCATTTACACTCTTCCCTTATTATCCTATTTACCCTATTGACTTTAAGATTTGTAAATATTAATATGTGTGGTTATTTTTCCACATTTGCCCCAAGGATAGCCTATGGCTTATAATATCTTCCCATTTACCCTAAGGTTTAATTTAATAGGTGTGGTTCAGTGCTCAAGATGGTGCAGAGATACAGTATGTAACCAATGTTTGTTTGGAACCTAGCAGAAAGATCTAGTTCTCAGGAGAGCAGAAGAGAGAGGAGTCTGAGAAAGCAGAAACTAACTTATTTCCATTGTAATTGTGTAGCCAGAGCTAGCATTTCAAAGCAGTTTGAAAGCTACATGGGGAAACCACATGGTAAATCCCATTGTGTATACATGGTCTCCTCTTTTAAATTATTTCAACATTGATTCAATTTCAAAGAGTGTGGACTACACCTCCCAGAAATCCACCCTCCCCCACCCACCAGTATGCTTGCTAGGGAATTCTGGAAATTGAAATCCAAACACCTTAAAATTGACAAGGTTGAGAAACACTGTAGAGGACTGGAAAACAGGAAAATATTAAAATAGCAACATTTGTTTCTCAGATAATATATGGAGAGTAAACTCCTGGTAGTTGAAAGATAAACCTACATTTCATTTCTGGAAGACAAAAATTTTCCAATTGTAAAAAAAAAGCTTGGTCCAATTCAGCTTGTCATCATCATATTCTCATGTACATAAAGTTGTTTTGTTGGTGTTTTTAGGAATCATAGGTATATGATATACTTATGATTCAAGGTGCTGGTATTAACCTATAAAGCCCTGCATGGCTCGGGTCTGGGGTACTTGCAGGAGCACCTCCTACCAGCATCGTGGTCCGATCGCCCGGTACGCTCCCACAGGCAGGCCCTCCTAGGGGTGCCGTCGGCCAGACAATGTCGGTTGGCGGTCCCCCGGGGGAGGGCCTTCTCTGTGGGGGTGCCCACCCTTTGGAATCAGCTACCTCTAGAGCTGTGTTTGTCCCCAGACCTGTGCTCCTTCTGCCATGATCTCAAGACTTGGCTGTTTGCACAGGCCGGCCTGGACTGAGCAGGGTTGGGAATTTTAATTTAAGGGTATTTTAATTAGATTTTATTATAATTGGATTAGATAATTTGATAAATGTTCTATTTATTGTATATATATTTCTGTGTAAGCCGCCCCGAGTCCCGCCGGAGATGGGGCGGCATATAAATCCAATTAAATAAATAAATAAATATAGTCTTGATAAAGTTGAATTATACAAATTCTAGTCAAAAATGGAAAGAAGGCCAACAGTGACACAGATCCCTGAAGCAAAACATATCCAAGCTAAAATATACATAAACAATAGGATAAGCATATTCCAACAAAATCAATTCACATCAACCATTTCAGTTTGAATCAATGAACGTATTTTCATTTTCAATGACCTTTTGGATTCCTCTAGAATAAGTAAGTAACCAGTTAAATAAGTAAGTAACCACTGTAGAAGGATTCATATCAATTAGAAATTTACACAGAAGATATTCAATAAGGAATGACATTTTTCCCAAGTCAGATGTTTAGATTCAGAAGTGGTGGAAACTTCTGCAGATCCTTTGATCTCCAACATTGTATTTGGAGATAAAACTGTGTTTGTAAGATAAACTCCCAATGATTCCATTTACACAGCATGCTAGTCCTGGTTAACAAGCTTCATTGGGTTTTGGTTTTGGTTGATAGCTTAGAACAGGAATGTCAAACTTCTTTTCCCCTTCGATAAACTGAGTGTGGGCCCAGAGAGCATGTGAAGCTGGGCGCACAGGCCAGGAATTTGACAGCTCTGGCGTAGAACATTGTACTGTTGTAACCTATTAGATTATGGTTCAGCGTATACTGTGTGACCTAAAAATGAGCTAATTCAGTAACTATTTAGTTGTCTCATGAGATCATGGCTAATGAGCTTCGTTCCTCTTGAGTCTCCCAAGCTTCAGCCTTCTCGCTTCCCGCTCAACCACCGTAACCTGTTTTTCCATTTGAAGGAGCTTCCATACTTGTTTTTATTTTTTAATTGCTAGACTTGTTTGCAAAATTTAGGAGGATAGGTTTTCTCTGGACATTCTGCTTTGATTTTTCTACCATGGCTTCCAACTCTTCGTCACAGAAAATCAGCTAAATAGACAATATGCAGTTGGTGCATTTTTTTTGAAGGATAGTGCCAAGAACAAACAGGGCCTTGGTGGCTCAGGCTGTTAAATGCCTGCATTTAAGTTCCAGCTGCCTACAATTACTGTAGGCTCGAATCCCACCAGGCTCAAGGTTGACTCAGCCTTCCATCCTTTCGGGATAGGTAAATTGAGGACCCAAGATTGTTGGGGGCAATAAGCTGACTTTGTAAAAATGCCGCTTAGTAATAAGCAGGCATATACAATGGAATGAAGGCTATTGCTGAGCGCATTGGGTTGTGCTCCAAAAAATTGTAAGCCGCCCTGAGTCTTCGGAGAAGGGTGGCATATAAATGTAATTTAAAAAAAAAAACACTTATCTTGAAACTTCCTTAGTGTGATACATGATAGAGGTCCTCTTACAATTCAAAAAGCATGTGATGTGTAATATTTATAATGTTTTAAAGTATATGGGGTTATTTATTTGATAACTTTAAGGAAGTCTAGGCATAAATCAGAGCAATTGTTCATTACTTGTTGTGTCTGGTATGACACATCAGAAGTGTATTCATGAGCTAGTCAATAGGATTCAAATGAAACATCTGCAGTTTTGGTTTTAGCAGCAAGTTTTCTCCAGCATAGACTTTAATAAGGTGTTTTCCACAGATACTTGTGCCATTTAAATAACATCATATTAGATCAATGTTTCAATAATTTCAAAATACCTATGTTTCCCCAAAAATAAGAGCAGGACTTATTTGGGGGGCAAATGAGCACTGGGCTTATTTTTGGGAGATGTCTTATTTTTCCCCCATGTACGGGAGGCTCACTTCTGCAGGGCAGGAGGCCATGCAGTGCACCAGTGCTGCTGCTGCAAGGTAGAGGGGTGGAGCTGCCCCATGCACCAGCTTACTTCAGGGCCCTCACAATCAAGCCATCCATGCCCCGACACCTTCTTCACCTCATGGTGGTAGCTCCAGCACCCCATCAAGCAGGACCCATGTGGCTGTGGGCCCACTTCTTCTGCTTGCATGCAGTCACAATGGAGCAGGAGGCCAAGCAATGCGCTGGTGCCATGGCCACAAGACGAGGCAAGGGATGGAGCTGCCTCATGTGCCTCACACCAATTTATGTCAGAGACCCCCATCCACACCTGTCACCTGCCCCACCTTGCGGCCATGACACCAACAGACTGTGGCTTGGCCTTCTGCTCCATTGTGGCTGCAAACAAGCAGAAGAAGTGGGACAGCAGCCATGTGGGCTCCTGTTGCACATGGCTGCCAATGCTGCCACTGCAAGTCAAGTGTCGGGGCATGGATGGCCTGGATGCAGGGGCCCTGAGGTAAACCAGGGTGGGTTGCGTGGGGCAGCTCCATCACCATCCTGCCTCACCTTGGGGCTGTGGCACTGCAATCAACCAGACAGAATGGGCAGCCAGGCAGCTGTGAGGTTCTTAAGTAGGGCTTATTTTGGGGAGCAGGGCTTATATTAGGCACATGTGTAAAAGCATGCTAGGGCTTATTTTCTGGATAGGTCTTATTTACAGGAAAACAGGGTAATACATATTAATTTTAAACTCTAAATTATGGCCATATTTTTGTTTTCTTAAGATGGAGAGGGATTTGTTTTACTTTCCTCCTTTTCCTTTTTTCATAAGCACTGTCTCCTGCTCCAAATATCTCTCCCTCCTGCTGTTTGCATCTGCTGTCTGCATCTCTTCCTGACTCTTTTCCTGCTGTGTAAATTCCCTACTTCTCTTCTCCCATCTCCACAAGCTTTGGGTGCCATCTCTCTCTCTCTTCATTCCCTGCTGGGTTTATCCCTGGGCTTACTCTTCCCTTGGATGGATACATCTTCTCAACTCCTGCTGTGGACATTCCCCCTTCCTCTGCAGCTCCCAGATGCTTTCCAATTTCCCCCTCCCTTTGACATTTTGCTTTGAGTCCTGCTCACCTTCCATGGCTGGAAGCCTTACTATAATAAGCATCCACCATCCCCAGTTGCAACAAGTATTCTGGATATTGCATTTGGTCATGTCTTTTGCTTTTCCATTCAATGGAGCCCTATGCTTTAATAGTGCATTTTTTTTTCTTTAAAAAGAGGCCCAATAACAACTATCACATTTTAGAATTATGGGGATTTAAAAAAAAACTTTTTATCCATTCTGGAGCTTTATGGACTGGTTGGGGGTTTGGAAGGACTTTCTTTACTTACATACTCTTCATTTGAGGACTTTTCAACCATCATATGGCCTGTTCCATATAAAACACTTGTGTGGACAATTATTAGAAATAGGTGGGTGTTTTATCTTACAGTGTTTGAAGTAAATGAAATGGCAGCTAAACACGTCTGATAATCTGTGTCTATCTTGGACCATGCTAAAAGCTATTCCCTGTTCTTGCAGTATAACTTATGGGAGGAGCAGAGAATGAAGTAAAAGAAAAAGAAATGATATTTTCCTTCAGCTCTGATGTCAATAACTGTTATCATCATTACCAACACATTTAAATTGTCATGATTTGCACACTTACTTAGAAGTAAGTAAAAAGGAAGTGACAAACTATGTTGATAATGTTTGAATGTTTCCAAAATAAAAAAACCTTCTTTTATATGCCTATTAGCAAAACTCAAGATGGATAAGATTCAATGGACTCTTTTTTTCTTTTGAATATTGTACTGGACTGATTTCTTACCACTCCTGGTGTGCTAAAATCCTAAACTGAAAAGACAATTTCTACTGTGTTTCTTATTGGCAGCATGCTACTCTATTAAATGAGAAGGTGGCAAATTCAGAGCATAATACTGTATCAACAAAGATTTAAATTTTCAATGATAAATCCACTCTTGAGATCTTTACTTGAACAGGTCAGCAGCATAACTTTTAAATATCACTGATACATGTAAATTACAATTACCAATTTTAGTTAGAAGTAATAGAATGCAATACAAGTGAGATTGCGTATGACAATTCAGGATTCTTAAGGATGGTTCCAGCATTGGATCAAATTTCTGTAACTCTGCCATTATATTTGTGATAATACCTGTCTGCCTCATTACAAAAAGTGATCATAATGTAAAAAAAGATGATAAATGAGCCAGTTTGTAAAAGAAACACTTGGAGAAGTTTTATACCAAATCCAAAGAAAATACAAGAAAATACATTTTCTTCTCTCTTTCCCTCTCTCTTGTTGAAAGTTTTGGGGGACTTCATTGTATACATCTGTTCTCTACAATGTCCCTCTCTTTTAATCTATTTTAAGGAGTTTTTATATTTATATTATGATGAAGGTTTGTGTGTTTAACGGAAAAACAGATTATGAGTATTTTATTTAAATCAGTAAAAGCTCTGTCAAATGAAAATGTTCGTATAGAACAAGTAGAGCAAGGACACAAATCTGATACAGTGTAAAAGTAGCTTTAATTTATAATACTAGTATTAGATACAAATGGTATTTCAACATTAACAGCAAATCAGTGAATGGAACTGAGTGAACAATTTCACTTAATTTCTACAGAGAAAGGAGAAAGTCTTCAACACTTTCTCAGAGACAGACCTTATGGTGACAGTAGCAACAGTATTGAGAAAGTTCAATGGGAAGAGCTATCTCAAAGTATTGTCCTGGGAAACAGAAAACTTCTATAGAAATTATTGTACAAGGAAAGACAAGGGAGCAATACTTTAGTAAGGAAACTGTTTATGAAGTCCATAACTTATGACTCTCTGTTTTTGTTTTTCCATTCCAATGCCATGGGGAAACAGTTTTATAATGTAGGGATCCCCAACCCCCAAGCTACAGACCACTACCGGGCCTTGAGTCTTTCAGAACCATGCTGTGGAAGTGGCAGGCAAGCACGTGTGCAAGCGGTGTATGTGTGTACATTCCATTTGTGTACTCCATTTGCATGAGTGGTGGGCACAAGCATACATTTGACCGCTGATCGCATGGAATCATCCTTTCTCCCCCACCATCACCAGTCTGCAAACCTGGAAAGGTTGGGGAATTTGGTTATAATGGGATGCAACACGGATTGCATATAGATTTATTTCTCTATGCTCTTTATCCATAATGAAAGTACCAGGAATGTGGAACTTAAAGCTCAAGAGATGCTCAGTTAGCTCTGCCTGCATTATTGTGGATCAAGTTATTACCACTCTTGGTATTTGCATTCATGATGAAGAACCAATCCACTCAGCTTTCAAGAAAGAAACTAATGTTCTATGAAACTATAGGTAACATGGTGGATGAAACAATATTGCTAAGCCATTCAGGAAATCTTTGTATATATAAATAAGAATTTCTTATTCAGAATAAATACATTTCCTGCATGATTTTTTTTTCTTTTTTGCTCCCCAAACTCCAAAACATCTCTTTAAAAAAAGACTAAATTATAAATCCACAAAATCATTTTTAAATTTTTTAAATAAATAAGCTAACATGCTTCTTTAAAAAATGCATTATCTTGGTCATCTAGAATTAGGTCAGAGATAGTTTTGAATTTACTTCCACCTTTGCTAAATAAGACAGACTTCACACAAGAATAAATTTCTATGCCCCAGCTGAATTAGCTGTTCACAGGAGAGCATTCTAACAGAAATGACTAAGGCTCAGGATATGAATGTAAAACTGATTGCTTGACCTGTTCTGTAACATAACTCATATCATGAATATGCACCTGAAAAGCTATTATGATTTTCATATCTTCCGTCCCAACGATTGCTATTCTATCAGTAATAACTTTTACCAGTCAAATCCCCATCTGTGTCTCAGACTCCCTAATGTTTCTAGCTTGTCTCTTAGTCTGGGGAGGGTGGGGGGATGAAATTGTTTTTGCAGTTTTCATTGTGTGTGTGTGTGTGTGTGTGTGTGTGTATGCATGCATGCATGCAGAGAAAGTATCCTTGAAATAAAACTTGTCTCTAATTATCTATCTTGAACAATTGGACAATGTATTCTGGTATTTGTGAACAAAATGAAATATGCTATACAGCTTACCAAATGAAGCACAATGGAAGAACAGCTGAAACAGCTCAGATTGCATTGTTTTAAAGGTGAAACTTGATGATGTTGCAAAATATTACACGCCAAAAGATCAGCAACTGAATCTATGGAAATGTATATAGATTATATTATTTCCTACAAAAAGACAGGAACAACAACAGAGTGAAACTTACAAATAGAATTTCTAGATATGGTTAAGGATTATCTTGCAAAGGGTAAAACCTTGGAAAGTATTATAGGAAGAATCGTTCAAATGAACTCTTCCATGCTTCCATGCTATATATGGATAAGTCAGAAATATTTAGCAATTCTGTCCACTATCCACAATAACCGATCATTGGACACAACAGTTGAAAAGAGATAGAACAGTTGAACAACTGCAAACATCCCACTCTGGAAACCTGCCTGCAGAAAGTCTCAAAACAGAAAAAAAATCTGCATATGTAAGAAAGTTAAGTATTACAGATGCCCATGAATGAGGAGAAAATGAGTAGTTTGAAGACTTGGCCACACTTCTTCCTACAATAATTGGATGTAGATCTGAAGGGATTTATTTGAACTCCACACAATCAATCATTCAAATATATGAGTGTGAGGCATCCCCAAGCCTCACATAATTATTACTCACTTGTAATGGTTTTTTTCTAAAGTACAAGTCAAGGCATTCTTAAAAGATTAGTCATGAAAATACTACAAGGATTCTACTATTTACTGAGCAACTTTTGGGTTTTTTTTTTTAAACAAATTTTATTCAATTTTTAACAATTTTTTAAAACAGCTCTTTTCAGTAGACAGCATGTTCCCGGGTCGTCACTTTTACATGCAAATATGACAGTAAATCTATATTCATTTTAAACATTTGACTTCACTTCTATTCCATTTTAGCAGACAAAGGATCAAAGAAATTAATCCTAATCTCAAATCTTAATCTCAATCTGTATAGCCCCCCAGTTCATTTCGAGTTAATTGCAAATATATATATATATTTTAAAAACTTCATTTATAAATCTTACAAATAACAATATATTTGCCCATCATATTAAAGATAAGGTTCATCCATATCTATCCTTTAATTATCTTCACATTGTTAATACTCTTTTATCATTTACAAAATTCTTTTGTCCGTCAGATTTGCCCTTTCATCACATATTTTCTCCATAATTCTAGATCCGTACAAATTTTAACACTAAAAGAATGAAAGAAAAAAAACCTAGACTTGCCCCCTTTTACTACTTTGAAAGTGGCACCTCAGTGGTTAATATAGTAGCATAATCATAATCATTCCCTTTAAAACGAAAGATAGAGAAAAAAAGAAAAAAAAGAAAATAGGAAAAAGCTCCCTTACAATATATCTCTAATCGATCGGGTTCTGCAACACATATCCCCCTAAGATTTATTTATGGTTCCAAGATAATAATAAAAATAACTAATCTTAGTTATTGACAAACCTCATTTTAGACATTTTCTAAAATCATTTCAATTAATTCAATTCATCTAGTCATCATTTAGCTTTCTTTTGTAAATAAGAAATAAAAATGTGACCTTTTACCAGTAAAATTGTCAGTAACCCCTATTGTTTTGTACTTTTATAATCAATATATTCTTATTACCATTTCTTCATGCAGAACCCCCTTTTAAATACGTTAGCCATTATCTCTATGCAAACAAGTTTTCTTTATTATGTATCTCCGTGTCTCTCTATCTTTTGTTCTTGTTTCTTGTTCCTTCTCCTCTCTTTTATCCCGCTATCCCCTTCTCAATCCAGTTTAAATCCTCTCTCTCTCTTTAGCTTTCTGCTCTCTATCCTTCTGGACCTTTCTAACATGCCTAATTTCATAAATGTTCCCCTTTTTAATTACCTTCTTAAGTTTCATTTTTTGACCATCCTCCCTTTCCCTTTTATTTGTATTAATCTTTGTGTTAGTTGTTTTCTTAAAATGGCTTTCGCTTGTGCTGACTCCCTTCTCCTCCCTATTATCCTGCTCTCCCCCTTCTCTATCCAGTTTAAATCCCTCTCTCTCTTTACCTTTCTGTTCCCTTTCCTTCTGAACCTTTCTAACATGCTTAATTTCGTAAATGTTCCCCTTTTTAGATACTTTCTTAGGTTCCGTTTTTTAGCCACCCTTCCTTTCCCTTTTATTTGTATTAATCTTTGTATTAATTGTCTTTTTAAGATGGCTTTCTCCTGTGCTGGCTCCACCCTTTCCAAGGCTCCTTCTTCTTTGTTCAGCATTTGAATGCCCATATTTTCTGCAACATGCCAAGTTAGTTCAGTCACTTCCTGTAACAGTTCTTTCATACTTTTAAACTCCATTTTTGATTCTTTGGATGACCACCAAAATTTTAATTTTCCTTATTTCTTCTTCTTTAAATTTTCTATGATCCTAACCCAGGTCCAGAGTCTATATCAATATCACCAATTAGTCCGATAGTCCGTCTTTGTGTATTCAAGCTTTCACTTTCTATGAGTCTTGCGTCTCTTTAAAATGTAACAACTCAATCCACAAAGGAACAAGATAGTTTCTTACTTCTTTAGCTTCAAATTTTTCTCCACAAAGTGGCACTTTCTGCACAGAGTCTTAACCCTTTCCTTTTATTTTGATATTCAAAGTTTTCCGAGCCCCAAACTTAAGTTCTTACGCTGGCTTCTTCCTTTCCGGTTCGAAGCCCCTTATAGCTGTCAAAAATATTTTACTTATTTTTTTCATCACTTGGAACTGCGCCGCTTCTGTTTCTCTTTTTAAAAACTCATCTTTATCTTAATCCGGGTGCCTTGATCTTACCATCCGATACTCCCGGTTCCTCTGCTGTCGACTTCTCTCTTTCCTCCTGCACCAATCTTAATCCCGTTGAGACCTTCTCTTCGAGGTGGCCATTTCTGACCACCACTTCTTGACGTCTTCGGAGGGAAAAGACCAGACCCAAAAAGGGAGAGATGCGGCTCCCCTCACTCTGGCTGGCAGATTTCCCTTTCTCCGCCACCCCTACGAGGCAGCTTCAGCCCCGAACCTTGCAGGATCGGGGCTCTCAGATGCAAGAGCCAGGCTGCGGTCGTGGACGATCACAAACTGCCGCCCGTTCTTGAGAAGGCTCAACCCGGAAGTCCAACTTTTGGGTTTTTTTTATGAGCCAGTGCTCTGAATCTTTTCATGCAAGAAAGCAAACCCAGGCTGTGGCTCTTCAATGAAAACAATTTAGTCACCCTCCCTGCTATTTAATCTCTATTTCCCTAGATGGTGGTTGGCAAATAGAGGGCAAGTGATAAAGTATGCCAGGAGATTGTAATTCCAATGTTATCCCTGATGTACTGGTGTGGGATATTGGAATGCAAGCACAAAAGAGCAGGACTTAATGCAATGACATTGTCCCAACTCCTCCCAACTCCCTAATATCCCCCAAATCAATCCTCCTGCTTCCCAGGGAGAACTCTTCCCACACTCAATATCATCCATTCTGAGGAAGAGAAGAAGGTTCCACTGAAGCATTTTAGCCTTAGGTCTCATCAGCACCAGGGGTACCGTCCCAATCTCATAGTAGCACAGTCAAACTCAGTCCCGTCGGCCACTCTCACTTGACTGGTCAGGACCCCCTTTCAAATCATACCCATCTGAACCAATCTTCCCCACATCATCTCTTACCAATAAAAGGGTGGTCAGTACAATCCCCACCAAAAATCACTTAGTCCTCAGCCAAGACTACCTATGTGAAAAATGAGGGACATGGTCATCACAGTGCCTGTCCCAAAGCCAGCAAAAAGAAAATGCAGGAGGGCTTCTGTTCACAGCCATTCAAAATATTGATCCAATGTTACCACCTCCTCTGTTTTCCATTCCCCCTCTTCTATGTCTCCTAAGATGACCACATCATCAATGCTATATTTACTACTAACAAATAGGACTGTGGTAGTTAGAAGATGCTTTATCTCCACACAAAAAGTATATTTGTACATGTTCAGCTGGGAGAATATCTAAGGAAAGGGTCAAAATCTGCAAGATGGTAGATGCAACACTGTAACTGAAACCTCATCCTTTGGGTCTGACCTCAATGGTGCACCACGGTTCAAAAAAAATGGAAAGACTTGGATTGCCATTTTGCATCCATCATCTTGCTCTCTCAAATACAGCGCTCCCTGCCTAAGTCATCCTATATTCAACACTGCCACTCTGTAGAATGCTTTACAAATTTGTATAAACATGACCTGTGCCCCAAGAAATTTACAGCTCAGTCTGATTATGCTTACCTGTTACTCTGTTCTTTACTCTGATCAAGCAAAACGAATATAAACAAGTTGATATCTGGAGAAGACAATGCTCAGGAGACAACAAATAATGAAAAACATTCATTATTTGATAACAGGTTAGCAAATAATTTAGAAGTGTACTTCAATCTATGCTTGTTTGACCAACCAAGTCTATAAAGATTCTAGGGACTAGAATTCATATGATAAATCAGTTGTATATTAGTTACATAACATAGAGTTTTAATGCCCAAGTGTAAATAAAGCTGTCAGAATGAGTTATAATCTCCACTGTATTAATGAATACCTACATAATGCTTTCTAGAACTAATGCTTACCCAATGTCATTAGTTGCAGGTACAAAGCTAAAAAAGAAGGAAAAAACAGTTGTACACTTACCAAGAGAGCTTATTAATCCCAAACTACTGGGCCACAACAATTCATGTAATAGTTCACATTACAAACAACAAGAAGAACAACAAAACCAACTCTGGCTTATAAGCAATGATGTAGCAGGCAAGAATTTGCATTATATGAAACTTATTTTATGGTATGATAAATCTAAAGTGTTGATATGCATCTCTATTAGCAATTAAAATGCCTAGAGAGATCCTTCTCTGTTGGTATTTTGGATCAAATTTTCATACAGTGTCTGCTCTGTCTAATTGCTGTGTACTGTTGGCAGCTTGCCTCAAAGCATAGAACATATGGCATTCTCAGAGGAAAAGATATCATTTTTTCCCTTACAACATACAAGTCAGTTGGTCATTGTTTCCCTCTATAGAGTTATTTAAACAGCTGCTCCCTCCAACTTAGAAGGAAGATAATTTTGTCTCATTTTAAATATATAAAACAGTTTTTATTTTATATAGATATGGCATGTAATGAACAGTCCATTTAAGCAGATAAATCTTGTGCTATAGTTTGATTCATGGTACATAAATATTTTAGCTTAATCCTGTTCACTCTATTTAGATACTACAGAACAAACTGGGTGATAATGTAACTACTATAAGAGAACTGCATTTGAGAAGTAGTGGAAGATATATTTGCTAATAGATCAAGAAATTGGAGCATCATGGTATTAGGTAAGAATGAAGAGCAATTCTAAATTTCATACTACTACTATGAATTTCTTTTTTTTAAGCAAGATTTTAAAAAGCACAATTAAAAATAGCAACAAAGCCAGCAGCTGCAAAATGCTATGAAAACATTGAACCAAGCTAGTAAAAGTTATTAAGAAAATGATAAGAAAATCAATAATATGACATCAATCACTTAAGAGTTCAGACAGATCTGATCTGTATTTCCAATGATTGATATACTATGGAGACAATTTCAGCAAGAAGATACACCCTCCCTCACAAAGTTTATAGTTAATCATTTTCCTTAGCTACTGTTTTCCTTAGAGTGATACACATATAGTCCTCAATTCTCCAGCAATTTTAAAGTCGGAGAAGTAGAAGGGACATTACCCCTGAACTTCTCTGAGGAGAGAAAAATTCTCCAACATTTTTCAATAGCAAATTTCTACAGTAACGGTAACCAATGGGAAAAATTCCCATTCTTTCTTTCTTGGAATGTAATTAAGCACAGTAAGTCAAGGATGCTAGACTAGAGAGATCATTGTACAAAGAAAGAAAAGATATTTACAATACCTCCTGGCCATCTTGTCACTGAATATGTGCAAAAAATGTCCATACAGCACTAAAAATCCTTGATGGAAAAACTAATTCTAAGGCAGATGCCCTTTCATCAAATTGAACAAGAATCGGCAAAGGGAAAAATGCAGAATTTCTCTGCAGGAAATAATTTTCCTTTGCCTAATGATTGCTGGACAGCTCCCTGGGTTGTTCACTTAGCACCAGGATAGTCCTGCCTTTTGAGTGATATTGATTATCTGGTGCTACTGGACAGCTCCTTTGTGTGTCTAAATAGCAAGGACCAGAACTAGTGATATGTATATTATGGTTCCAGGCCCTTAGAACAATAAAATCAATCAATGTCTAACATCAACAATTGGGGAAACACTGTATCTCACATTTCACTGCTGATGCTCAAGAAAAAGGAATATTAGTATACAAGATAGAGGTGTAATATTTTAGTTCTTTCGTAATACCAAAAGCATTAAAAAAATCACAAAATACAGCCTCTAAATTCACTTCACCTCAGTGTAGGTCAATCTTTTGGCCACCAGGGACCAGTTCTGTGGAGAGATGCTTTTCCACATATTGGAGGGGACATGGTTTTGCTTGCTGCCTGTATACCACGGATGGGGCTTCACTTGTTTGCACAGTCTGATTTCTGGCATGCCCTGGATGGGGGCTGGCCCATGGGCTGGGGGCTGGGGACCTCTCATGTAAGTGTTCTCTAGATGTTTTAGACTATAACATATGGCTAGAATTTCTCAGACTTATAATCACAGCGCATTTGGAGGGCATTATTTGTGGAACCTCTGAAAAATCATAGAAATAAATGTAATAATCCTTTAAACATTTTCAAGTGAAAAGTCTCTTCTTTTTAAAAATGTTAAAATAATGATTGGCCATCATCTATTTTAAATTTATTTTTAGAATATAGGCATGTCTGATGAGCCTTGGTGGCTCAGGCTGTTAAATGCCTGCTCTTAAGATCCAGCTGTCTACAATTACTGTAGGCTCGAATCCCACCAGGCTCAAGGTTGACTCAGCCTTCCATCCTCTCGGGGTAGGTAAATTGAGGACCCAAGATTGTTGGGGGCAATTAGCTGACCTTGTAAAAATGCCGCTTAGTAATAAGCAGGCATATGCAATGGAATGAAGGCTATTGCTGAGCGCATTGGGTTGTATCCCAAAAAATTGTAAGCCACCTTGAGTCTTCGGAGAAGGGCGGCATATAAATGTAATTAAAAATTTAAAAAAAAATAAAAATGAACTATTGTAATCTGTCTCACAGATAGTACCACCACCATTCCTTGGAGTCTTTAGTTTCCATACTTCACAAATTTTCCATGGACATCCACTGGGAAGAGCAGGCAGAATTAATATGTATTGTGACACCATGAACTTCCAATGCAAACTCCACCACTTGCATATTGAAGTGTAATGTTGTGCTCCATGTGTGAGTTTGTGGACCTTGTGTCCTGACATTTGATATCACTTGGACATTTATTTAGAATTAGAATTAGAATTAGAATACAGCTGGAAGGGACCTTGGAGGTCTTCTAGTCCAGTCCCCTGCTCAAGCAGGAGAACTTATACCATTTTAGATAAGTGACTAGTCTCTTCTTTAAAAACCTTCAGTGATGGAATGCCCACAATTTCTGGAGGCCAGCTGTTCCACTGCTTAATTGTCCTCACTGTTAGGAAGTTTCTCCTTAATTCTAGGTTGCTTCTTTCTTTGATTAGAGTCCAGCCATCGTTTCTAACCATTTAACTAGCTGCAGGTAGCTATGCAGTGTCCTCTTGTGCAGGGGAGCCCTCCTCTAAAATGCATTTGGCTTTGTTTCCCAAATAATGTAATTCAGATTGACAATTTTTAAAAACAATTCTGTATCAGAGCATTAATGAAAATAATGACTGAACTGGAGAATGAACACATGGCTTATATGATGATAAATAAGCAGGAGTCACTGAATAAAATAAGACAACAAATGGAAATATGGAAGTGAGAAAGTCAGAACATAATTATGCAGCCATAAGTACCATATGTGATCATCAGATGTTTCCAAAATCAGTACATGGCAATAATACTTCTCAATGAAAATGTTTTCATATTTTAAAATTTAGAACAGAAAACTTTTCCACTGTTACGTTTTATTTATTTTCACAGTTAATAACTGAGCATGTGTTTATTAGTAAGTTTAACACAACTATTAGTTCTTGATAGATTCACTGAAATTGAAATCATTTCAAATGGGAGAAATGTTCTGTTTGCATTTTAATATATAAACTTACCTAATTTGAATGCAAGCTGGGGGACAGCTGTATCTATTTAAAATGTATTTTTAAAAGTCACAAGCTGATATAGAAAAATTACAAAACTACAACTCTAGTTCCATATAATCTATTCTATATATTTTCTTCTGGAAAATACTTCTTTTTCCTTGCAGATTCCTAGAATATTCTCCAGTTAAAAGTAATGGACTAAAGAACATAAAGATATGGGCTTTGAAGTGCCTAATTGTTATCTTGTTACTTCAGAATCAAATGTTTCCTTCATCTAAGATAGTGAAGGATTGTATGTACTACCAATTATTTATTTACACTTTTAATAGAAATGCTTAGGGAAGGAAGGAAGGAAAGAAAGAAGGAAGGAAGGAAGGAAGGAAGGAAGGAAGGAAGGAAGGAAGGAAGGAAATGTGTATACTGGCAAATTGAAAAATTAACTATTGAATTAAATTGTAGAACATCAGCACAAGCTACAAATTGGTGGTGAAATATGCTGGCAGGCAAGAGAAAACATTATAATTGTTTTTTTTACTTCAGTGCTATGATTTACAGGAAAAGGACAAAGTAAAACCTACTATAAAATACAAAATAAAATAATATAAAAGAGAGGATCTGAACAGGAAAAAACCCAAAAAGGCAAGAAAAAATACAACTAATATATAGAAGCAACTCAGTTTTTAAACAACAAATTAAAGTTTGCCCTCATGGGGTTATATTGATCAGTCTTTCTATTTCATCAATAAAAAGCTAAT
This sequence comes from Naja naja, assembly GCA_009733165.1. Lineage (NCBI taxonomy): Eukaryota > Metazoa > Chordata > Lepidosauria > Squamata > Elapidae > Naja > Naja naja. The sequence goes on along the minus strand of CM019154.1, from coordinate 16,427,737 downwards.
TCAAAGGCTGAGAGTGAACACATTTCCAAGATTTTAAGCTAAGAATAGTAATTTCTCTCCAGCCAAGCAGAATGCTGCACTCCTGTATTTATTTCTTATTGAAAGCAAATGGTGGAATCATTATAGCTCAGTAGTAGAGCACAAGGTTTAAATGCAGAAATTGAATTCCCAGCCTCCCCTGCAAAGAATGAAAATACTTTTCTCAAACAATCTCGAGTGCTGCTTTCAATCAGTATGGATAATACTTGATTAGATGTGTCAATGACTTGACTCAGAATGTGTCGCTGTAGCAATTGCTAAAGTAAGGTTACTGTACTACTATTGCTACCATCTGTATCCAGAAGTCATGGTAAACTCCAAGTGCAATGTAAATCTTTGATTTTATCTGCTATTGTCATCAGGTATAACAAAAGAGCCACTGACTTGAGTACAGTGACCTTTGAATGTGGGTTTTATACATTAAAAAAACAGAGGAGAGAAAATACACTTAGCATGAATTAGAGGGGGCAACACTGAACTCAGAAGGTGAAAAGAAACCAGATATTTATAGCATTGAGTTTGCTTTGAAGTTCACCAAAGCATACAATCCTAGAAAGTTTTGTTTATGCATTGTATTTAGATGGCAAAATTTTTAATACACAGAGCAGCTGTTTAAAAGAAAAATCACAAAGTAGTACACTGGGTATACAGGACAAAAACTGTCCAAGAATGGTTGTGGATTGTTTTGTTTTGTTTTCAGTGCCTTTTGAGTCCTGAGTCCTGATGATTACCTGGATAAGTTACTGCAGTTTTCTTGCAAGGTTATTCAGGAGTGACTTGCCATTGCAAGGGTTGAGGAAAAGTGACAGGCTCAAGGTCACCCAGTTGATGAGATTATAGCTCATCGTTTCTCAGTTTCTAGTCTGATGTCTTAACTGCAACACTAAACTGGCTTTCATTAAAGAAGAATTTTACCACATCAACCACATACGGTAAATACCATATAAAAGCCTGAAAAAGCTTCTTAAATTCAGCACCCCCTCACTGGGAAGGGAAAAGATGCCATTGGCCTTATGAATTAAGTTTTAAGCAACCACAGGGAACTCTCCAATTGAATTTTGAGTAGTTTGGTTAACATTCTTCTTCAGGATTTTTACTGGCCATTCATCCTAGTATCAGTGATTGACTATGATCCGGAACATCATAATACAGCTCTTCTTCAAGTCCTACTTGAGATTGGTTATATAACTATATAGAAACTCTGGCAACTATTAAGAACCCTGTTTATCACTTTGTATCTGGAAGTTATTTGGTTGCAGATATAATTTAATATATTTAAATATTTAATATATAAGAATATTTAAAATTCTTATATTCTGCAATAATTCCAGTTTAAAATAGCACTTCAATTTGATAGTGGTACCAAATTCAACTTCTATCATCTTCATCATCATCATCATCATCAATAATAATTCTGAATCCACTCAGTTTTGAAAAAAACTTTATAAAAATTAGATTGACTTAAAAATGTTTGAAAGTTTATTTAACTTAAACATTAGTTGTTCATTTTATGTAGTTTGGTTGCTTTTGGTTCTTCTAAAGTTTTACAAAAATTTCTGGGTTTCAAGAAGGGCTTTTGGCCTTTCAAAAATTGCATAAAGATTTCAGGATTTATGCATGTTTAGCCAGTAACCTTTTTTGTACAAAGAAATTAGATAAAATCAATATTTATGCAATTTCTAGAGTAATGAGTTTGAATGGCAAACCTTCAATTTAAATGAAACAAAATTAGTATTATGTGATTTATAGTTAGTAGAAAAATATTTTTATGTGCTAAGGAATTAAAATATTTTTCATGAATATGGTTTAATGCATTTATGCTAGTGTCATATTGCTGCCTGTCTTTGAAGGAGGGCTGTTCAATTCTAAGATAGGTAGCCTCTTTTACCCCTCTTTCAGACCAATAGTCCTCTCTATCCAGAATGTGGGCTTTACTGTCTTCAAAAAAGCGACTTTTGTCTTTCAAATGCAGATGGCCTGCTGCAGCTTATTCTAATGGGATCGTTCTCCTATGCTATTATTGCATAGTGTAATGATAATACTAACTGATTTCTGATTACATCTGATAGAATGTCTTAAGTTGCACCAAGAAAACAATCTGGCTAGCAAATGGTCCATATCCTATTATATAATTAGAATTTCTCAGAATTCAGGAAACAGAAAGAAACTGTCATGCCCCTGGTGGAGACTGACTCTGAGGGAGAGGAGGAACAGCCAAGGAGGACCCAGCCTCATCCCCTATCCATCCTAGGGCACGCAGGGAGGAGAGGATAAAAGAGAGATGTGGTCTCCTCAGGAGGAGAGGGCCTTGATCCACTTCATGGGCTGCAGGTGTGACAACTGAATAAGAGCTTGGACCTGCATACTGGCAAACACTGGAAACAAATCATGTAAATATCTCTAGTTTATAGTTCCTCTCTGAGTTTGGCGTCCTTCCCAGTGTATGTTATCTGTGGACATCCTCCAGCCCTTATCTTGCCTTGTTTGTGTTGCTTTTTTCCTTCTTCGTATAACTGTGTGGGAGTTTTTTTGTCTTCCATCAAACATATTCGGAGCTTGGAAGCAAACTGAAGGAATAAAAGGCACTTCACCTGTTTTCTGTGACTGTGTTTATTTTGTATCCCACCCTGGGTCATCACAGAAACATCAAGATAGACAGTTCTCTCTCCCAGCTTAGGTCTCATTGCTTACATTGTGGTTGGAGAGTTTGTCTAGTTGTTTACAAAACAAAAATCATCCATTGCAATTTATTCATGAACACAAAGAATGATGGGAGGGAAGAGGTCACACAGGCTCAAAAAAGCAGTTTCTATCAAGGTGTTTGTAGAGTTGTCAAGTTTCTTTTTGTCCGTTGCATTTAAACTCCTATCAATATTTTGCACTAAATACTTTTTTAAAATAGTTGTAAGTAGAGCTGTCATGGCCTGAATAGAATAAAGGTAGAAATAGGCTCCAAATCATTCTATGTGTACTTTGCTGACATTAATAATAATTTATTAAATTTATATGCCACCTAATTCCCACTGATTCTGAGCAATTGTTTTAATATATATGTATCAATCATTTCAGCCAATTCCACTGCTGCTACCATGCCATGGCTCCAAATAACTGATCAGCACACTAGGTTTCTCAGTCACTTTGTGAGCTTTCAGTCACTTTGTGAGCTCTCAGTCAGCTCACAAAATTTCTGAAAACCTAACTATTGGCTCTTGCAAGCATTTACAAGCTGATTGTTAAACTCTTCAAGACTCTATCATGCTATTGCATACAGCCGCCAAACACAATAGCTATCCCACAGCCTTATTTCAGGTGACTCAGGCTGTCTTGGTGGCTGTATGCTACCTTATCATCATAAGGTAGGCCTTAATAGCAACTCTAATCCATATTTGATCAATTTCATCCCTTGTTGTGCACCAGCAACATCCTGGACATCTCTCATTTCAACTCCCTCAATTCATCCAGATAATGATAGGATCTATGAGAGTGAAGAGGCCACCTGGGCTATGCTATGCAATCCAATCCAAGGCCTTGGCATTCCTCCTACTCCAAGTAGCCATTAGGACTTCAGATGGATGATGCAGAAGACCAGTAAGAACAACCGCCAGCTCCCTCTGACACCCTTCAGATTCCTTTAATTGCCAGGACAGACCAATGTAACTGATCCCTAGAGCCCAGGTTGATCAACTGGGTCTCACATCTGGCGACTTATGGAGCAGAGACCCTGAAATCTTCAAAAGACTCTCAGATGACAATTGCCAAGGTCTCAGTTGATGCCACACCCAAAAGTCAGTTGAGCACATGTTCTGTCTCCCCTTCCCTTCCCCAGAAGGTAAGGAACTTGGCAGCAACACTAGCACAGAGAGTCACGCTGGCCTGTCTCCAAAATCCAAGTTATCTCTCCCGATAAGAGTGTTGGCAGTCACCCAGGCTCTCACTGCCAAAGGCAGAGCTGACAAGAAATGAATTACTCACAGAAGGAATGAATTATTCCCAAAGTCCAGAAACCAACACAGACGGAATCCTCGGCTTATTCCACACTTTGTCACGTACAGAGTTTGTAACGTAGGCACACCCACTTTTATACCTGGTGGGGTGTGGTCCAGCTCAATCTCTGGCCCTCCCACACCCCCTACATTGCTGCTGACATTTCTCCCTCCGACGTTGCCTGGGGTCAAGCCAGGAATCCTCCTCCTCCCTCCCTCGCCATGGCCGTACCGATACGCGTCTCTCAGGCTGTTCCTCCTGGCTTTCTGAAGAAACCTGAGGCATTGCCAGGGAGGAAGGTCTTGGGGAGGGAGGCCTTGCCAGGGAGGAAGGTCCTGGGGAGGAAGGCCCTGGTGAAGAAGGCATTGCCCGTTCCTCCTCTTCTTCATCATCCAGGTCCTCTTCCTCTGTCAGCACAGGCTCACGAGGCGGGGCCACAACAGCACATTTCAAAGGGGGATTCCCCGCAATTTGGCCCCAGCCAAGTCTCAGTAATATATGCCAGTTTGGCCCTCTCAACTGTGATTAAATTACAGTGAGGGAGACCTTATTCGATATTGAACTGGCATTTAGTAACAGCAGCCTGAAGCCAAGGCCTCTGAAGATCTGTTGAGTTTAGAGGTTGAGTTTATCAAGTATTGCTCATGTCAGATTTAAAATCTCTAAAATAAACTTACTTGATTTCATAACAGATAGGATTCACAAAATCTATATTTCTTGAAAATGACTTTCCTTTTAACCACATAGCCATTCCCATAACAGTTTAATAATAAACTACTGAATATATTCACTTTGTAGTAAGAAAATATGCCTTTCTTCCTCTCAAAGTAATAATTAATTGTGGTTAAGATCACAACTTACAAAAATTAACCAAGAATTCTTGTGGAAGTGTTGAAATAAATCGCTGAAAAGTTTGATATTGTTTTTGGACCCAAATTAATGGCAGATGCAATAATAAGTTGAACAAAGGAAACAGAATTTTAATAATGAAAAAAATGAAGCTGGATGGTTTCAAAGGATCAAAAAGTGCATTGCTTGTCTTCTGACCCAAGCCTTATTCAAATCAAACATAAATTGTTCATAAAAGCAAATCTCTTTTAATGCAGCGCTGTGAATTCTGTGCATTCACAGCCAAGAGTCATTTCAAACTAATTGTCCCAGATAAGAGCAAGCCCTTTCAAGGTTGTGAAAGGCTGCCAAGAACAAAAGACTAATTGCAGATAAATATCCAAAGCCAGAAGTTTCCAAAACCAAACGAGGGTAAGCAGGGCTTCAACGAGGACTCTGAGTAGAAAGAACTTCCTTGATTTCTGCAAAGAAGCCAACCCTGAAGGCTGGCCCTTATGGGAGGGGCCATCACCTTCCAGCCTTACTCCCGAGTCACCCATGCTGCTTCAGCTGCTCTTTCCTTCGAGCAGCCCTGTGCACTGAGCACAGGCCCCCCAGGGTCCTCTGCATCACTGCTGCCAGACTCCACAACCTCCAAAGGTAGCACCCCACTCTGTCCTGGCCCCATCCCTGCATCACACACAGGCCCCTCATCCAAGTCCTCACTGTCAGAGACCACTGCTGTCCGCACCTGCTGCCGGAGAACCACAACAGCTTGTAAGTCTGGCTTTTACATCATAATTCAAAAATAATCATAAGAAAAATACTTTTTTTTGGACTGAAGATTAAGACAAACAGAACTGGTCTGCAAAAATACAAATGACCATGCAGCATAGAGTTAGATGGCTCTGTATCTATTTGGTGACACTTACCGGTCATATATATTTCTGTAGCCCAGAACTGGTTGTCTCAACAAAAATAATAGGCTTAGAGTGAAGAAATAGCAAGAATTACCACTATCTAATGTAATTCTGAAGGAATGTACATTACCCAGTGAGGAATAAATAATATTTAGAACCAAGTATAAATTGAAAAATATGCTCAGCTAGGTTAGTTCTTTTATTTGTTTTTAAGAAAAATCCATTTTTATTAACTTTATCATAGAAAAAACATGATTTGTCTGCATTAGTTACTGTCCTTTGATTCTACATTTCAGGAAGACCAAGAGGAGGAGTTGTAATATAGCTGTATTCATAAATCTGAAAGAGTGAAAAGTAAATGTCGCCATTCACCATTTCTCAACCTTTATTTGAAATTGTCCCTATTAGAAGGTACTTGCACCCATTAAACCATGCTGAGATTCAGTAAATCCCCTGAGAATTTCAGGAAATCCTTCTTGAAAGGCTAATAGGAGGACAAGGATATATTCTGGCAGGAAAGGCTATCTTCTCCTCCCTGAAAAACCAGATGTGAGCAGTGACACCCAAGCAAAAAGCTGTTGCAGCATTTACCCTAAACTGGTTATTTTTTTTAATTCTGCCTCCAAATTTGGGGATTTTGAAATTGTATAAATCTCATAAAACATAACTGCTTGAATGATAAAATCAGAAATTAAAAATATTCTGCATGTTTTCCTAAGCTATCAAGTATTTAGTGTTAATATTAATAGTATTTGCCAGATATCTATCCAAATAAGATCCCTAAAAATGGAAGTGCACCTATTTTGTAGCAATTAAGAAGATGCATTTCAAAAGTGGAAGACTAGATCTATACCTAACTCTATTCAGTTTTACTTCATGACTCCCAGTTGCAGCATACTGATCAGCTTACCCCTAACCGTGCATTGTGTGAAGCAATAACTTCTCAGTTTGGAGTAATTAGAAGGTAATTCACATCACCATCTACAGTATCACATATTGCAAAGGATTATAGATATTTTATTTCTTTATTACAATCAGAGGAGACCAAGAATACCATTTGGGATTTTGTGCATTATGGATGCCATATGTCTCCATTAACTAAATGCATTCTTAATGGAAAGTTCCTGTTGAGCAAAATCTGCACAGTCAATTTGAATATTTTCTTTCTCTCTCAAAAAAAAAAACCCAGATAAATTATGCCTCTTCCATGTACCCTTAGCATTATTCGTTAATAATTAACAAACAAAGTTAGAGGTTAATACTTATCAGATTATTTTATCACTTAAAATAGGCTATTATGAAGACTATTTCTAGCATTTAAATGAAACAAAGTGATGCTAATAAACCATTATTGGCTATATTATCTCTTTTACTGTGAATGTTTTTTCAGATATGAAGCAGACTCCAGCGTTCTTCCTGGGAACAACTGTGTTGCGGTTTTGTAATGGAGTTGGATGAAGATTTGTAAAGGAATTTGGTCTGAAATCATCAAATATAACCACAAACCTTTCAGCCTTCATTTAAACTTGCAAATCCTAGTCTGGACATATGCCAAATGCAAAGTTATACAGTTTAGTGGAAATGCTTTTTTTGTGATGGCACAGTGATTTATTTCAATGATCATATTAGTAATTGTACATTCATGAATTTTGTTTTCCTTTCATGGAAAAATATTTTATCTTCTCTGCACTTTGACATCTTGCAAATGTTACCATTTAATTTGTTGATTTTCTTTAAAAATGCTTTATATGAGAATATATATGTAAACACACTCACATACTATAAAGCAATAAAGCAAAAGTTGCTACCAATGGCCCTCAATCCTACTTGATGCGGACTCAGCTTTTCAAAATTATTTGCATGCTTCACACAGAGAAATCAGTTGTTTCAATGGCAGAAAGAGAGAATTCAGGCTATTTTTAAAATGGATATCGAAGAGCGTGGCAATGGAATGTGGTAGGCTAGAGTGCTCAGTTAAGGTCATGGTTCAAATCCTTATTCTGTCATATCCCTTCTGTTAGCAATGTCTAATACCAACCTACCTGACAAGATTGTTATGAAGTTAAAACTGAATTTCTTCCTCTCTCTTCTTTCTTTTTCTCTTACATTCTGAAGGGAAGGTGAAATATATATTAATTGTAAAAATCCCTCCTTGATTCTGATCTTGCTCATTGTTTTCTTATCCCCAGTGTAGCTCTCATTATTTATTTATGCAAAAAAATACAATTCTCACAGAAACAGATTGTCACTTCCTAAGGGAACTTCTCAAATAAAAAAGTTGGTTGTATGTATCAAATTTAAATACTTATTTATCATCCCTGAAACCTAAAAAACCCACTTTGGATAAGTGGTTTATTACTTACCACTTTATTATTGTTGCATAGTATCACTAATTTGACTGAGATTACATCAATGTATTGAGACATGTGACCTTGACCATTAGCTCTTTTTTAATGTGATCATGTATGCCCTATTCCAGCTACCTCTAATGTATCATAATCCAGATTTGGGTAGGATTGATCAGCACATTTGGAAGATGTCACATTGTGGAAGGTTGGTAGAATTTATAGTGTTGGGTTCTGGCTAGGTTCAGCAGGGAGGGTTTTTTTTTTTTTGAAAAAAGTTTTATTATTTTAGACAAACATACACAGAAAAAACATGGTATGCCGGTAGGTTAAAGCTCCTTGTACACCTTTTCCATTCTCATCTATTAATTATTTTTATATATTCTCACATACAAAATATTCCATATTTTTAGATTAATTTATCTTATAACACTTCGTATTATCATCCCAGAACCATTCCCGTCAAGCAAATGCATACAGACAAATATAAAAACCAAAAAACAAAAATTCTTTTTTGAGAACAGTGTGTTACCGGACCCTCCCTTCTCCATACGACTATAATTTCAATTATACACTCATTTTGTATATTCTATTCCATTTATCATAGCAAATTCCACTGTTTTCCATAATTTCCCCTTTCTCTAGCTTCTATAGTCTTGCTTCAGTTATTTCATCATTCCATCATTTCATTAATTACATTTCTTTTTCCAATTTTCAATATCTTGCCAATCAATATTATTACACTTTTGTCTATCTTGTTTAGAATTTTATATTATCTTATAAAACATATTTTACCCTGTAATTACTACCCTAAAGGATAAGACCTCTATCTCTTCTAACCAATTATTGTTTAACTTTTATATTTCACCTTTACCATTATTACCTCTGTTACCCTCTATTTTATATCATCTAGCCATTATTAATCAGATTCTGCTTGGTACATTCCTACAAATATCCATTAGATTCTTTACAAGAGAAAAAGAAAAAGAAGATTATGCATACATATAACAATAATAATTAAAGTAATTATTTCTTTTGAAGTTCAATTCAGCCATTGTTAATATTTATCTCCTTCATTCATTTCTATTTAAGATATTTCCATTTTATTACCATCCATATCACTATATTTCATCATCAAGAAGAAAACAGTATTAAACGTTCCATACTTATAATTTCCAAACTTTCTCTTTAAATTGTTAGAGGCTTTATTCTCTTTCCTTTTACCTCCTTTACTTATTAACAGAAAAGAAAAAAACTATACTAACTTCTTTCTAACTTAACCATATTTATCTCACGTACCCTTGCAGAATCCTCTCAGTAACTTAAATTAACCATTGTCTAACTGTTGGATTTTAATTTTTATGCTTGTTGTTGCTCATCTTGGTTCAATTTTACCACTTTTCTTCTTGTCAACTCCCCTCTTTCTTCCTCTTCCATTTTTCCCTTTTATGTCCAATTTCCTCTTCTGAAATCCTACCTTGCAGTATTATAACTATTTCCATTTTATATTTTATTGTTGCCTCCAATCTTAGATTTTAACTCTCTTTCTCTTTTTCTTTTTCCTTTTTCTTAACCCATTTTAGAGTCATTTGATCATTGAAGATGGCTTTTTCTTCTTTGTCCGCCTTCTTGTTCATCTGATGCTTCCTGTAATCTTCTATATTTCAGGATCTCCATTTCTATCATTTTACCTCTTCTTTAATGTCTTTAAATAGTGTTTTTAGTTCTTCAAAAGTGATGACATTCTGAAAGAGATTTTTCCCTTTTAAAGCAACCCCCAGATGACTTTAATCCTTCGCTAAGATCCTCTAGCCAGGAGTTCTCTGATAATCCACAGCCATTTTTATTTTCTTTCACTTTCAGTTTTCCGGGCTTGGCTTGCACGGAGCTTACTTTTACGCCTTGCTGTGAATCCACTCTCAATACAATTTAACTCCAGGTGGTATCCTTTGTTTCCAGACTCCACCCTATTTAAGCTCTTTTTCCCCTCTGTTTTCTATCTTTGACTCTTTTAAAAGAATTTTTTAAAGTTATTCAAAAGTCTTTATCACATGGTACTTTATTTTCAGCTGAAAGCAGCCTATTAATATCCAAGTGAATCAATGTCCAATTCTTGTAAATCCTTTCTTGATATTCCAAGCCAGTTGAAGCAATCAGTATTTGAGGGGAAAAAGAGACCAATTTTCCACTCTTAACCCTTTCATTCAGCTGTAAAAGTCTTTTAGAGATAGCATTGTTTTTAGCTGTTTAAATTCGGTACCTTTAATAGTTGTTTTCAATTGCAAGCCCGGTATATCACACTTTCTCCTTCAAGCTTCCTCCTGCACATTCTTTTCCGCTCGAGTTCTTCTTTGAGGTGGCCATTTCTGACCAGCCGCTTGCCGCCTTTGGGAAAGGGAAAAAACAGCTGGGGAGAAGAGATGCAGCTCTCCTCAACCCTGCTGGCAGCTCCCCAACCTTCACCACCTCTATGGGGTGGTTTCAACCCCAAAGCCAGCTGGCTCGGGGTCTCCAGCAGTGAGCACGGATCAAAACTGCGCACAGTCGCAGATTTTGGTCCGTTCATGAAGAGGCTCAAAACAGGAAGTCTCGTCAGCAGGGAGGGTTTGATGGGTGACTTTGGATCATCACTATCTGTCAGCCCATCCTATTCATCAGGGTTACTGTGATTTTGAAATTCGGGAAGGAAGTACTGTGCATGCCATTTAACAATAACATTGCAAATATCCTGACAGTTGGCTTTAACCCATTGTGATTTCAACTGTTGTCTTATTTCCATTAACCTGGAGCATGCTCAACTTTGAGTTGTTTTAAGCCATAACAGATAACACTTAAATCAAGGCATTCAAACTCCTGGCCTGTGGGCCGGATGCATCATACACTGGCCACGCCCACACCTGGTTTAGCGAAGGGGGAAAGTCCCAATATGTCATGTGACACCGCCGTGACATGAATTTGACACCCCTGACTTAAATGATGTGTTCATCCATTCAGTATTATATGTGAGTTAGACAACTATAGTTTATTCAACAAAAAGCTGGTAAAGAAATAATAGTTTAATACAATGTGTGAACCAAGGCAATGATATATTTTACCACTACAATATTGTGCGGTTACAGAGAGTTGTTTTTCCACCCAACATATAAAAGGCAAAACACAATTTCTAACTTTAAGCTTTTCAAAAATATAGTTATATAAAAATTCACTCAGCTTTTCCTACTTCTAAAAGACAACTGTCATTCTGGAAGCAAAAATAGAAACAAAAAACCCACCACAAAAATTTAGATACTTCAGGAATATTGCTGACATAGTTTAAACTTCAGCATTTCTGATAAAATTCAATGTAAAGTCTTCTTACATATAGACATTATTTTTCTTCTCCTGGAGTTCTGGAAAAGCAATCATGGATTTACTGTCAACCATGGTAAAAGCAATCCAACAAATATCCAATATGCTTACCTTTTTTTAGTGTTTCAGCAGCAATACTATATACTGCAGTTATGGTTGAGATGGCCATTTCAATCTAAGCCCTTCTCTTCAAGGTTTAACCATTTTCTCTTAAAAATTACCTTTTGCACTGAAGTTTGTTGTGCCTGTTCAACTTAACAATGATTTGTTTTGTGTGGTGGAAATGCATGTATGCTGAATACAAGAAAGAGAACAAAAATAGTGAGAATTTATGGAAACTTTCTGGAGGGGGGGAATTTTGTTCTAAACAAAATAACTATTGACTTTTTTTATCATTGTGTGTTCATTAGTTAGGAGAAGCACGTATTAAATTTGTATCTGGTAACATCTGGTAACTATAATGGACCAATTTTCTGAACTAACACAAAAATTGGTTGGATTAAAGTTATCATATCAGCAAGAGTAATATCATGGTTGGATTAAAGTTATCATATCAGCAAGAGTAATATCATGAATATAGCCTGCACTAGACTTCAGGATCAAGTATTTGACCCTTGACTAGGACTGGAATTATGCAGTCAAATCCGAACAATAATACCACATTTTTAAAAGAGTAAGAACATGTATGTAGCTGATATTATAAGTAGGCATGAAGTGTCAATAAACTTCAAACAAATCCATAAATCAATGTTAAATAGTTAATATGCTATTATTTATATCATCTCAAAATTTGCAAATAATTTTAAATTCGTTCATTATTTAAGATAACACTAACAATGCCTTGCTATTCTTACATCTGTATGATTTAACTTAGAGGCCTACTATGAAATGATGTAGAATACTCTTATACTGTAACATTCATCATTTAGTCCTGGTCAGCAAAAGTCCATTAAGGTTTACCAGATATAAAAGCATATTTATGTTAACCTTTGCCAGGTGAATCAACTATATTTTCCTTCCTTTTACTTTTAACAACCTTTAATCCCTTCAAATTATGTCCTAGAACTTAGAGAATTTTTTTCATTTTTTTCTTTGTCCCTTCTCACGAAAACCATTTTTTTGTAAATCCAGTTCACTCTTTTAGTTTATTGTCTATTTATCTCATTTTATTACTAAGTCATCAGCTGATTTTATTTGTATATCCTGTGTAGTCTATTTTTCCATATCATTCTTGTAGGTTCTCATTTTTAAATGCACTTTTAAATCAGACTCAGTCTTGTCCAGTAAAATTTGTTTTTCTTCCATAACAACTTTTAAACACAGATTATTTATAATGGGAGACACTCTTAAAATTAACTTATGGGTCCATTTTTCACAAATATCCTTCAAAATGTCCAATAGTAAATATTGTAGCAATAGTAATAGCACTTTGGCTTATATACCACTTCATAGTTCTTTACAGCCCTCTCTAAGTGGTTTACAGAGTCAGGATATTGTCCCCAATCTGTCTTCTCATTTTACTGACCTCAGAAGGAAGGAAGGCTGCGTCAACCTTAAGCCGTCAGAATTGAAGGAATTGAACTCCTGGCAGTAAGCAGAATTAGCCTGCAATACTACATTCTAACTATTGTGCCACCATGGCTCTTTTGCTAAATTCTTTATTAATAAATCAAATTTAAGCATTGTTCTCTTTAATTATAATCTTTAGTCCCTTCTGCTTCCCTCTAGTGTCCAATCTGAAAAGTCTGTCCTAACGTATTAACCCTCAGAAAAGATTATTATAATAAATTTCAAAATCTTATCTCAGATCTCTCTGGACCCCTAGACTCCTTGAAACTTTCCAAAATCAATCTAATCATCCTTTTGTTGCTTAATTAAAAAATATTTTTGAAAAATTCCTTAAAATTTTAAGGAGTTTAAAACATTTTTTGCTTGGAATTGAAGGAGACCTACTTGTGCTATAAAATTTGTTATCAAGATTGCTAATGGCCGAAAAACAATTAAAAGGCAATTTCCAAACATGATCCTAGTTGTCCTGAACCACAAGAGGGACACAATAAATTTAATAATAATTTAAAAACAAGGTTCGGCAAACCTTAAAACCATGTGCTGTAGGATGGATTATACTGGTGTGTGGAGCTGCTGGGTCAATCTCTTGACCCAGCAGCTCCACACACCAGACAACCACAAAACCCTCAGTTCCTGCAGTCTATTCACAAGAAGCAGCTATCCAGAATACAAGTGGCCAATCTCACAATCTCCTTTTTTTGGACAGACTTTGCTGATGAGAATTTGCTGTCTGACCACCAATCTCTGCTACAATGCCATCACTGCACTTTCAGGGATGTCTGGTTTACCATGAATCCTTATTGAAAGTCCCTTTATAAAAGGTTTAGCTGAGCCGTCATTACAATATCAGTGTGCATTATGATATAACTCACACAGTCCATATTTCATTATTTTTATAATTTTTCATTCTAATATGTAACTCTTAGAAAACTATGGTTCTACTGGAAGAGTTCCACAATGCTACATAGCATTTGTGCAGTTTATTTAACTTAGTTACTGCAAAGCAAATAAAATAAACTGTGCAATGCTTTGCATCATTTGGGAATCTATTTTACCTCCATGCTCAATTGTATATGGGAAAAGTAAATAATACTGTAATGAATAAAGACAAACTGAGTTGTCAGAAATGATTTAGGTGGCATTCTTCTGTGTTCTCACTGGTCAATGTTAACCAACCCAAAGGAACAATACTTTTACTCTAGGTTCCACACAAGGCCATGCATGTATATAAAACATAAATGTGTTAAAACCTCATTTTAAATATAAAATTAGCACAAATGTCAGTAAACAGCTAGACTAACACTGAATTTGTTAAACAATGATGCATGGTTTACTATATTTCTTCTATTTCTTTTAATATAGACTATAAGACATAGCATTTTTTTATTCAGAAAAGAAAGTACAGTTAATAAAACTACTTTGATATAAACATAATCATGTTTTGACTATAGCCGTTCAAATAAACAAAATTTACATAATTTAATTCCCACTCATTTTAATAGTCCTATACCAAGTCTAAATCCAACCAAATATTACTGCTGAAAATTAAAGCATATTAAAGGCTAAGCAAACATTTTTAGCCTTAAGCATTACAATCATTCATACACTGTAATTTTCCTTTTCCTTAAAAGGAATCCAAAATACATTAAATAATATTGTAGTAGCTTAGCTTTGCTACGGCCATCAAGCCCAATCAGTGTTATTCTATCCATGTCAGTCCTGCCAGAATTGTGTTGTAACATACAATATTAAAAAGACTGGAGGAGATTATTTTGTTAAAATAACACTATAGCTACAATGTCACAGCCCATTAAGCCCAAGATTCCTTCTATGACAACATATTGCACCATGTTAAACAATCCAGATAAATAACAAATTTAAAGCTTGGATTCAGAGCGTTGTTTTTATATCACAACCCTTTCTTCTTCTCTGTATATTCTGCAGGACAAGTAGCACAAATTTTAAGGTAGAACAAATAAGGAAGAAAAGAAGGCAGATTAAAATTTGTTGTTCAATAAGTATTTTGTCTCATTTGCATAACAGAACCAGATGATTTGCATAGCATACACAGTTTAAAGGCCTAGTATTCCCTACCACAGCCCCACTATTTTTTTTACAGTGGTACATTGGTACTTGGTTAATTGGTTCCAGGATGCATGATGACTACTAAAACTGTCGAATACCAAACAAACCATGTGACTAACATGTGACCTTTGTATCAGCTGGAAAAGGTAAGTGAGTCATGAAGCATAACACTGATGAATTCTGTGCAAATTGTACCAAACAAATGAGCATTAGGACAAACATTTTATGTCATAATGCATCAAGTATCAAATTCAACAAGTTTCACAGCAGTCAAGTAACAAGGTGTACCATATATGTTTTTGTGAACTCTTTGGTAAATATATACTCTGTGTGTGTGTCATGGCCCCTTTGGAACCTGAGTCCGCGGAGGCTGAGCCGGAGCTGGGCCCGATGGAGCTTGAAGGGATGGCCTCGTTGGCTTCAGAGGAAAGCAGAGAGGAGCAGGATGAGGCAGCTCTGGATCCCTCGGGCTTGGGAGGGCTTGCAGGGAGGAATGGAGCAGGACAACTGAGAGAGGGGGGAAGAAAGGGCAGGCAGTGGAGATGAGCAATGGAGTTCAAGCAACAAGCAAGGACTGCCCCCTCCTGATCCCCAAGCACAGAGAATGGAGAGGAGAAGGTAACAGTGCATGCTGACCCAATGATTCAAGAAGAGAACACCCTGTCCCTCTTCACAAGGCACACCTGGGGACTGAGACTTAAGGAGACACTGTGGGTGGGGGTGTTTGTCAGGAACAAGCACTGAATTCATGGAGGTTTGTGTGCCATTGCTAATATTTGGATTTCGCTGGACTTCTTGCCTGATTGCTACCTTGTTCCTTTGCTTTGTTGGTCTCATTGCCTTGTTTCTTTGCCTCGCTGGACTTCTTGCCTTGAAGCCATTGTGCTAACAGCGTTTTGCTGGACTACTCGCAGCCAGAGGCTGCTGTAGGTGTGTGTGAGTGTTTTGCTCTGGGACCTGCCATAAACATGGGAGCGTTTGGAGGAAAAATGGAACAATACAGGGGAGTTTGAACTATCAGCTGGCTGTGTTGCCTCCGTGCATTGCTCAGGGTCGTCAGTGTGTGTGTGTGTGTGTGTGTGTTAGAAAAAAATTATATAATCTGCTGGTTTCTTTGGGTAGAGGGACATAAATATTTTCTTAAAGTGATCATAGAAAACAAATAGCATTATGACTTTTATTTATGCAATTATTTATAAACTGCCCACTTCAACCAAGGACTCAAGGCAGATTGCTATCAAACACAACCAATTAAAACCACCAAAATGTAAACTAACAAATTTAAAGAACTCTTGTGTCCGTACGCTTTACTTAGTTGGAGCAATAGCCAGAACTGGTCAAAGCTATCCTTGGTCACAGCTACCACCTGCTACTCTGTCCTAATTCAAATCATGATTCTGCTCTTTCAAGGAGACTACAGTCCCATTCAGCAAAACTGCAATCAACCTGGTTGGTCATCAACAGCCAGCAACCTGAGCTTGTTTTATCTTGTAACCTTTATATCTTCCAGGCACTATGTTAAGACTTCTGTATTGCTCCCAATCCAGTCCTGGCTAACATTATACAACTGGTCATTATCAGGCATCAAACTGATGAACACTTTTCTTTGGTGGCTTCACATAGATGTTAAACGGCATGCATGGAGGACTAAGTCATGTAGGAACCTATATAGGAGTAATTATAGATGTATTCTTTCCCCAGCACACCAACTGAACTGGCCATTTAGGAAGGAGAAAAACCACTGCAGTACAGTTCTTCCAAGCCCAGCCTTTGCAGGAAACCATGGCACTGATGTTACTGAATACTTCTGGGAAGTCAAATCAGGTGAATATGAGCGTACTCCATTCAGTTTTCAGTGAAGGTGATTCAGTTGGGTAAAAAATGCTATTTACTTTACTTTATTGTCATTGCACCTCAAACAACAAAATCAAACACCATCTTCAGTGCACATCATGACCATGACCATGAAATAAACACAAACACACATCCTTCACCCTCCACACTTGCCATCCAGCCCTTGCTTATCAGTGGAGACCAAGTGGATCAAGTGGCCAGTTTTAAGTTTCTGGGTGTTACCACCAACACTGCACCAACACTGGTGTAGAATTCAAAAGAGCTACTGCCCTGGGATAGAAGCTGTTTTTCAGCCTATTTGTCCTTGTTTTTATTATTCTGTACCGTCTGCCAGATGGTAATAGTTCAAAAAAAGGGTTCCCAGGATGAGATGGATCTTTGAGAATGTTTTGAACTTTCTTAAGGCAGTGGGAGCTATAAAGCTCTTCCAAACAGGGGAGAGGGCAACCCATGATCTTCTGGGCAATGATGTTAACCCTCTGGAGTGCTGTCCTATCTGCCACTGTGCAATTGGCAAACCATACAGAGGTGCAGTAAGTTAAGATACTCTCTATGGTGCAGAGGTAGAAGGTCACCAGCAGCTTTTCATTCAGTTGTTTTCTGAGAAGTCTCAGGTAGTATAATTTCTGCTGGGCCTTTTTGACCAGGGCTGCAATGTGAGCACCCCACGTCAGGTCCACTTTTATGGATCTTTGAGGATGTTTTGAACTTTCTTAAGGCAGCGGTAACACCCAGAAACTTAAAACTGGCCACTTGCTCCACTTGGTCTCCATTGATAAGCAAAGTGTCAGCCTTCAAGATTTTCTTCCTTTGCTTTGCATCTTTTGGCTGTCATAAGTAATGGGGGGAGGGGGGACATGGTTATGGAAAGTGAGCTGGAGGTTTTGTTAAGAAGAATTATATCAGTTGGGGGGGGATTTCTTGCTTTCGTTTCTGTCTTATGCTATGCGCAGCCGCAGCTCTTTATCAAAATATGTCAAGGTCAACGGACAGAGGCCTCATCACCACCTGGAGATGCCCACATGACGTTATCCACAACTTTTAATTGGGTAGCCTACTTCAACTATTGTGGATGGGAACGTTGCCATCACTTTGTATATGTGATTTTCACGCTCATTCTCTCAGATTCAGAATTCTTTTGTTGCTACCACTTGAATTCCAGTAAAAGATATCTTTTCTCTAATTAATGGAGTCTAAGTATTTCTTTCTTGGATTTTGAATGGAGCTCTACCTGACATTATTCTGAATCTCAGTTTACCAACCCACCCGGAGAAATAACCAATTTCTTCTGAGGGGGTCTGAACACAATGTCTGATCCAGCCAGTGACCACGAAGATCTGGGAGCAACTGGAGGGCAAGATTCCCTGCTATTAGAGGCAGCAGAGGAAACCGATTTGTTAGCAGATTTAAGTATTGATGAAAACCCAGTTGTAAAACCTAAATGGTCTCTGGGAGTCGGCTGGAAGGATCCTGAAGGAAAGCCTCCTCCAGGAGTGACCACTACCCATCGACATGGAAGAGAAGAACCATGGCAAGAGAAGGAAAGGAAGAATTTTCTACTAACTCAAGCCCTGCATCTCCTCAATGAAGTAGCCGGAGAAACTCAGGCTGATCAAAGGTATGCGGGGGAAGAAGGGGGGGCGGCTCCAGTCAGAAGAATCAGAGCAGCTACCCCCATAAATCAACCTGCGCCAGTGCAACAGGCAGCAGCAGGCCAGGGCCCCCCAGCAGGGGGAGCAATTGCCAGAAGGCGTAGAACTCCAAAGGTGCCTCCGTTGGAAGTAAAATATGGGGGGGATCCCAAGGAATTAGGATTTTGAGTCTTAAGTATTTCTTTCTTGGATTTTGAATGGAGCACTACCTGACACAAAGGCTGGATGTCTGATCTGTTCCTTCTATAGTCCACCATTATATATTCCAGCCTACATCCATCATGAACCCTGAAAGCTATAAAACTATAAAATCTTTTTCCCCTATAGGTGGATTCCCTACAGATGGATTCACAATTTTTCCAAAACCTTCAGAATTTCCAACCTTCAAAAAGAAAGGTTGGATATGCATAAACAGATAACTGTAACAGATAACAGGTTCAAGAGGTGACTCTTCAGGAAGGTAGACATTAATCTTTCAAGACAGATGCTAATTCCATATAGACACCTCTCCATAGAACATTAAGTTCTATGAATCCAGTCATAGAAAAAGTCTTTCTAGCAGAAGAATATTATAGGATGATAAATTGATGCACATTGGATGTAGAAGAATATGTATTTTCCAAAGAAAATAATAACAGTTGTTTCACCTAAGTAAAACAGATCTGCTGTCCTATACTGATCATGCCAAACTTTAATCAGTTTTGACACTTTGGAGGATTAATTATCTTTGATTTTGAGTATTAATACTATTAACCACTATCCATTCAGAATCTGACATAGCTACATAAAGGAACACTTTTTGTTCTTGTAGTCCAGAGCACAAAAGTGAACATATTTAAAGCAAAGCAACTGTCTCTGTCTGCAATATACATGTTTTTAAAACAGTGCAATTTTCATCCATTTCTGTAAAGTAATGATAAACTGATAAACTGATCTGTCATTTCATAATCCCCAGCTCTTTTTGAGAATATTCTATAAATAATCAGTATATCAATACAAGTGACACAGCACAGTCTCATTATTTTAGAACGTGATGCAATGCCCTGTGAATCAAATAACTTTAATTTGTAATCTGTGTTCTGGGAGTGAGAGACAACAGAAAATTCACTGATTATGATTATGCTGGAACATATTTTAAACTGGGTTACAGAGCTAGAAAGTGAAAAAAATCTGTTCTACAAATCCTACTATTCAGAGAAATAGATACAACTTGTGAAATCACCTCAAATAGCAAACAAAATGTCTGCCAAATGAAATTATATCTATACATGTACATAAATACACACACATATTGTATTTGCATGCATCCTCAAATACTTACTCTGCCCAATGTAGAATAATAGCTAAGGATTTGGATTAGATTGGAGTAGTCCAGATTTAATAACGGTTCCACCCACAAAACTCTCTAGGTGACTTCTGGTCAGTTACCACTCTATATCCCAATTCAAACTATTTCATAAGTGTCTTGTTGTGTTTTATGGGTATTTTGCCAGGCAAAAATCCACTATATATATTTTGGTCAAGCTATCTGTTGCTTCTTGAATACTGTTGACTCAAGTCAGGGGGTCTGTGGCTAAGTGAGAACAGTTCTACCATCCAATGCCTAAAAAAGGGAAATATCATCTTCCAGCATCAGTGTCTGCAGAGAGGATCAATACATCTGTAACAACATGTTCCAAACCCTGCCCCTGTTGTGTGTATGTCAATCACACACACACACACAAACACACAAGATTTCAGTCATGCTGATCTAATTACCATCTTGCCTGCTTTGACAACTCAACTGCAGATGCTATTTTCTTCAAAGATGGGTTACAAACTATTAATATTTTTCAATGGATTTAACTACATCTGATATGTAACAAATCAATTTTGAATAACTTTCATTTTTCTTGTCTAGTGGCAAGCTACTCTTGCTATTATTTTGGGTTTTTCATTTTCTTTTATTTGAAAAAAAGGTAATCATACATCAAATTGCTATATTCTTTTTAGGTTGAAGTAGGGATAAATCTTGTCTGCAAATGAAGTGCTTGATGTGGTCTGGTCAGGTATATATAGCAAAGAAGAGCAGAAACTATTTCTGAAAGGACCACCTCTCCCCAGTTATGTCTTCCTGGACCACCAGAACAGGAAAGCAAGCTTTGTTGCAGGTCCCCTCTATTAGAAAAGTACATATAGTAGGACCAAGGGAAAGCCTTTCTCTATGGTTTTCCCCTCCCTTTGGAATACCATTCCCCTGGAGATAAGTGGCCCCCACCTTGATATCTTTCCAGAAGACCCTGAAGATGTAGTTTGGTCAGCAGGCTTAGGGACCACAGGTTGATATGGAGCCGATCAAGGTGTGATTGTACAGTTCCACAGCCAGTGTGTGTAAGGTAGGGGATTCTTCCATTGTAAAATGTTAATGCTGTAAGTCACCAGAATCACCATATGTGAGTTGGGACACCATATAAATTTGTCAAATAAATAAACAAGATAGAATTAGCTATGATCATGTTATGGATAAAAACATGCTATTCTTAATGGAAGTCTGAAATCACACCAGTGACTTCTCTAATATTAGGTGAGTACATTTCTCTTGGAAACTCTTAAAAATATTTGTTGAAGGAAATAAAATAAAAGGGAAGGAAGGATTCAGGAATCTTAATCCTCCACCAACAATGCCCCCAAAGTGGTAGCTAAAATGCTAAATAGGACATAGTACGAAGGGTTCTGTAAGGTTTGCATTGAAAGAGCTGCACTGGTTAAGATTTGTTTACTAGATACAGTTTAAGAGTTTGGTAGTGATATTTAAGATCTCACTGGCTTCCAGAGGACTGTCTGAAAGATCATCCTTCCCATTATCAATCTGTCTGGTCATTAAGATCTGCAGGAGAAGCTATTCTGAAGATTCTCCTGTTGTGATTAATCCAGCAAATGGGAAACAACCTATTTCTGTGGCATTCTAAAGCTATGAAATTCACCATCAAAAGCTATGAAACACACTGTCCATTTGGCTTCCCTCCTGTGAGCATTTACAAAATCCATACATTTTCTCTTCTTTTAACAGGTTGCTAATAACCTCATGATTTAGCATTCAATTATTTTAGAATGTGTTTTTAAATTTTGTTTTTGAATACAGAAGCAGGATCCCATTAATAAAAAAAACTCCATATATATATATAATATATATATATATGTTTTCGTAGATTTTCACGGGTAAAGGTATGTAGGTCTTGGTGTATTCGGGTCTTGTCCCGTGTAAGATTGAGAATACCTTGGCAACGTTTCGACGAAATCTCATCTTCCCAGGAGAACGAAGCTGAAGACACCAGCCTGAAGATGACGGATGAGATTTCGTCGAAACGTTGCCAAGGTATTCTCAACCTTACACGGGACAAGACCCGAATACACCAAGACCTACATATATATATATATATATATATATAATTTAATTGTGTCTTTTCTTTGATACAGATTGTTTTTGGAAAATAAATCAGTTGCCTGAATTAATTTTTGAGAGTTTGATTTCATATGAACTTTCATAGGCATAAGCCAGAGTTGAGCAATATTTTGGTGCCCAGGGGCTCTACTTAATTTGGAGAATCCATGAAATCTACTGTGGGCAGGCAATTATACAAACTGGTGGTTTTACTTCTTGGCTCAAGGGATGTTTGGAAGTCTCTCTGTTTTCAAACTAGGCTTAAGCCTATTATAAAACTTTCAATATAAAGCAATAGTGATCAGATGAAGATTCTGGAGACATAAACAAGCCATCCATCTGTGTTATAAACCCAGGCAACATAATTGCTTATTGAACTATTTTCAGCAATGGAGAATACCAAAGAAACAATTTAACTTACTATATTGTAGAGTGGCTGAAATAAAACTTCAAATATCTGTCTGAAGTTAGATACATGTAGTCCATAAAACATTAGGTCCCAAAAGTATGAAAAGGCTTTAAAGACTGTTTGTATGAATTTATTATGAGCTTTGCTACCAATCTCATTTATATTAGAACCTATTTCAGGCCTGTTCCCATATCATGAATCAGCATCTTTTTCTCACCCACAACAACTAGTGTTCAGAAGAAAACCATTTGTGATGTTTTGCCTTTATTTGAATATTTATTTGGTGGTGGAGCAGTGGTTAAAATACAGTATTGCAAGCTAACTCTGCCCACAGTTAGGAGTTTGATAATGACTGGGTTGAGCTTGTCTCAGCCTTCCATCCTTCCAAGATCAATAAAATGAGGACCCAGATGGTTGGGGGAAGTATATGCTGACATTGTAACTGCTTAGAGAGTGCTGTAAAGCACTATAGAATGGTATATAATTCTAAGTGATATTGCTATTTGTACTATCTATGAAAAATAAATTTTGTGTATACAGTTTAGATTGCCATGCAAAAATGAAAACTTAATCACTGTAGAAAACTTTTTATTAGAAAAGATAGCATAACAAACTTATATTGATTCAGAGGTTTTTTATACCCCAGCTTGATTCAAGTTTTATTATACCTCAGCTCTTCCTCATGGACACCACACCCTAAAATGTTGATTGTGTACAAAGGCAAACCAACTGAGCTTATAATGACTTTATTTTTACACAGTTCTCATGTCTTTGTTATACTGCGCCATTCAGCACATAATAACATTGTGTATTAATGAAAACAGTAACTGCTACACTAGAAATTAAGCAGGAAACAAAGGAACATTTTCTGGGTATACTAATACAGTACTGTTCTCCTAGTAGCATCATGTAGTAGCAGATCACTTATAGTTTTCTCTATGTGCTTTAATGTCACCAGAGGGAACTGTTAAGACTTAACTGCTAGTCAGTGAAAAACAATTGGCATTTAAAAAAAATAAAAGGTGTAAAAAGAGCTATGAGATTTTTTGTACAGGCTCACCTTGAACACCAATTGCACCCATTCTTGGATTACAAGGCCTTACTATAATTCTTGTCTTAATCAATTCCCTGTTATATTACTGTAATTTGCTCTACATGAGGCTGTCCTAGAAGAGCATTCAGAAGTGATAACTGGTCTAGAATGCAATGGTTTGGGCAGTTTTGGATATTCCATTATACATCTATGAAACACTTCTGCTCTGCAAGCTGCACTGGCATCCAGTGGGTTCTGGGTGCTACCTGTCATCTATAAAGTCTGGAGCTCCGTCTGGCCCCTGATCTCCGCACCTTCCGCCGCAAATTAAAACTTGGTTGTTTGACCAACCCGGGCTGTGACCCTCCTTTGGGGGGGAGGGATGGGTTTTTTAATGTATTTTATTGTATTGTTGTGTCTTATATTTGGGCTTGTTGGTTTAATGTCTTTTAAATATTTATTGTTCTGTGTTTTAGTTGTGAGAGCCCGAGTCTTCGGAGATGGGGGCATACAAGTTCAAATATAAATAAATAAATAAAATAAAGTTATCCATGACAAAGAGCTGGGTTATTTGTGGAACAACCTATTTAACCATTTCTTCTCATCCAATCAAAATTGTCCAACTTGGCATGTTCCAGGTCTTATCTATCAAACAGTGTCATCAGGGGCCTAGGAATCATCCCCTGTCTATACCTATTCTGAAATAGCATTCTCCGGTTCTGACCCAAACCTGGTTCCAAGAGAGTAAACACAAGACAAAGGTAACAGCACAACCTTTTACTGTTTCATTCACGAATCCTGTTTCTTCACAAATAAAAGGCTGCTTCCAACTAATTAGCTCCGACAAGAAAGAACCTTGCCAAGTTTTTGCAAGGCTGCCAAGAACAACAGATAAAGTTTCTAAACAATAAATCAAAGAGTCTCCAAACACCAACTCAGATATTCTAATGTCCACCAGGTTCGAGTATCAAACTTCTTTGCCTTCTGCAAAGTACTGCAGTTTCTCAGCTGGCTTTTATCTTCTCAGGGAGGGGCCATTACTTTCCAGCCTTACTCCTGAATCGCCTGTGCTGCTGTAGCTGCTCTTTCCTTTGAGCAGCCCTGCAGGCAAGCGCGCTGGGAATGGGCTCCTCAGGAGCCTCTTTATCACTACTACCAGCCTCCACAATCTCCAAAGCAGTATTCCACTCCCTGATTGGTCCTGGCCCCATCCCTATATCACACACAGGCCCCTCATCTGAGTCCTCACTCTCTGAGACCTCAGCTGTCTGCACCTGCTGCCAGTGAACCACATCTCCTGGAGAACTAGATGGACCCAGTGTTGGCTTCTTCTAAGGCATTACATATTTAAATATTTCCATAGCATTTGGACCAGGAGATTAAGTAAGTTTCATAAGTTGGCTGTTTAAGAACTATTATATTGATGAATTGGAAATATTGTTTCCATATCCTGGCACAGGATATATTTTGAGAGGACAAAGGGACAATAACACAGCTTATATTGTTTTATTAACTATGTTATTGTCCCTTTGATTTTAATTTTTGAACACTGCCTAAAATAGACTTGATGAAATAAAAGACTATAAATCATATTAATAAATAAAAATATTTTACCGAATGTTAAAATAATTTAAAATCTTTTTTATATGGTTATTTTCACAAATGTTCTTCCTGAAGTCTGGGAGACAAATTTTAACTGTTAGTTAATTGGTTTTGAGAGTTTAAAAGTAAAGACTTCCCTTATCAAGTCGTGTCTGAGTCTAGTGATATTCATCTCTGTTTCTTAACTGAGGGAGCCAGCAATGACCAAAGACTATTCATGTGGCCAGCATGATTGTACATACACCAAGATGCACAGAATGCTGTTACTTCCCACCAAACTGGTACCTATTTATCTACTCACATTTGCATACTTTCAAACTGCAAAATGCTCGGCAGGTGGGGCAAGTAATGGGAGCTCACCCCATAAGTTACAACACCTTAAAGACTAAACAAGTTCATTATGCCGCTTAGTAATAAGCAGGCATATACAATGGAATGAAGGCTATTGCTGAGCACACTGGGTTGTATCCCAAAAATTGTAAGCCGCCCTGAGTCTCCGGAGAAGGGCAGCATATAAATGTAATTAAAAAATAAAAAATAAAAAAAATTATCCATAATAGTGCAAAAAAACATTAGTTTCTAAGATGTTATGAAAGTTTTGTTGTTATTGTTTCAAAAGACAAATTCATAATGTAATGAATAGTTTAACATTTCCCACCATGGTGCTCTACACATGTATATGACCTTATCTGTAATGATACCAGTTTGTTTATTTATATGCTGTCCATTCCCAAAAGCTGTAGGCAGCTACTGATGTAAACTTGTACAAAATAACCCCCCCCCAATAAATATAAATATAAAAATTAAAGAAATAAAACTTCATTTGCACTATCCCAATCATAATCTTCATAAAATTTGGGAATTCATGAATTCAGGAGAATTCTCACATTTTATGAAGATTATGTTGAGAAGCAGGTGATAACCATGCCAGAAGCACCTTTACACAACTTTGTGCTGTGCACAGTTGCACCTTTTCCTGGACTGGGATCTGCTCTGGTCTATGCTCACACTCACTCATGCCTTAATCACCTCCCAAATGAACTAGTGCAAGAGACTGCCCTTGAAGAGAATCTGGAAGCTACAGCTGATGAAGAATATAGTGGCAGAGGCACTGGGCCTCTAATCAACTCCACTATTCTACATTAGTTACCAGTATTGAATTCAAGGCACAGCTTAAAATGGAACAAAGTTATTTGAAGGATCACCTCTTCCTCATTATGTCTACCCATCCCATTAAGTCCAGTAGAAGAGGCATACTCCAGATCCTGTCTGTTATGGAATATCATCCAGCAGGCCCAGGAAGAGAACTGTAGTGCCTGCTCTTTGGAATATCAACCCACTCAGAAATTAGCTTGGCCCCAAACCTATTTGCATTTCATAAGCTTTAAAGATATAATTCTGCTACCAGGTGTGGGGATACAGGTATGTGGTAGAGGCTCCAAAGTGGTTATATTGATTATTGGTGATGGGTTTTTTTATACTTCAGCTGTTGATTGAGTTGAATGGTTTTATATATTGCTTTATATTCTTTTATATGGTTTTGAATTATTGTAAACCACTTAAAGTCTGTCTTTGAGACAGGCATTCTATAAATTGAAATAATAAATAAATCTGTTGTGTGCCTATCTGCACATCACAGAATACTCTCTTCCTGTGATCCTCAGGACTTTCCTGGTATGGGTAATAGCCATACTGGTTGGGGAATTATGGGAACTGAAGCCTATCACAATTGGAGGAGGGCAGTTTAGAAAGCCTAAAGTAATATATGAAAAGCTTTCTAGTAGCACAACCAAAGGCATTCTAGAAGTTTTATTTGTATCTATAATATAACTTATTATGAATTATTTCATTTTTTCATTCATTCCACACAATTAGCAGTAAACCAGAGTGAGAGTGAAAAACATTAGCAATGCAGCTCTGAATACTTCTGTGAAGATAAGAAGAACTCCAGGTAATTTTATCACCAGTCCTCTCATTTATAACCTTGGCAGGTCTATAAAGCAAGGGAAAGTTGAAGCAAGGTCATAAGCAGTCACAAATTCATTTAGCAACTGCTTTGCTTAGTGACAAAGTTGTCAGTTGTAGTTGCTAATGAGGACTATCTGTGCAGCGTAGCTGTGTTTTTATTTGTGGCTATAAAAATTAAGCCTATGACTTGCAGCATGCTGATTAATGAGTATCATCATCACAAAATTTGAAACATTTCAAAGTATCCCAAAGAATGTAAGTACTGCCTTGTATTTTATTCAGCTATTCACTTTGTATTTAGAAAATCAGCATCACATATGCTTTGCTAATTTGGAAAGCAGAAATAAATACAAGTTTCAATTGTGACTGTTGAATTAAAATGTTCACTGTATACATGGTAAACAAAAGCAGGTGCAAAAGCTGAATTAGCAGAACATTTGAAAAATCTGTTTACTTCTAAGAATTGTTAAAGGATTCTCCATTTGATCTTTTATCAATATGTTAATTACAACCATTCTCTTTAAATGGATTTTCACTTTAACAAAATCTCTAGCTAGGTATCCTTTCAGACTACTGGAGGAAAAAGCTAAATGCCAAAGATTTATTAAACAAAATGAAATATACTATTCATAGTTAGAAGGGAAAACTATATGGCCATGTTTCCTTCCACTTTACAGTTCCATTCCTGAAACAAAATAGCTAGAAATGAAATAGATATGCCATTATTTATCATTATATAATCATTATCATTCATTATTCTTTCAGTTTCTTTGGGTGTTTAACTTAAATACTGGTTTAATGGGGTGGAAGAGAGAGAACGTATGGCAAACCTAAATGGGCATCTTATCACCATGGACATTAGCATCTAGATGAGCACCTGAGCACCTGCTTGAGTGGCAACTTAAAGTATCATTGTGGCAGACAGGTATCCACAAAACAGCCACAATAATACTACTAGTGTATATATTACTAGTCTATATCTAGTAATAGTTATATCACTTGTATATCATACTGTTTAATTAGCTACAATTAGTCTATATTTCATTTCTCAGCCTTTTCCTCTGACAACCAGTAACCTGAAATCAAAGAAGATAACCAATACTTTTTCTCTAAACTGCTTCTCTACCTGGGTTTGAGATTCAGTTAATTAGCAATAGGTCCAAACCATGAGCAGCACCTTAAGAGCATAGCAACCTTATGCTATAATGGGGCCCCTTGATTTTTGAATTGGAATTGGGCTTGGTTTGAGTATTCCACTATGAGTACTTTTGTGTTTTCTCCAAATACTTGAGTGGTTTATATTCACTTTTGAACAGATAGGAACTTCTGTTCACTTCTGTCAATTTCCTTTGCATTAGCTATTCTTACTGTGGCAGTTGTAGTGGCTTTTCTGGTGTATTCATCTTTAGCAAGGTACTCTAATTTTGACACATAAGATGGAACACTTGGTTAAAAAGCTGAAGGAAGTTTTAAGATCAAGCACACATGATGAACAAGAAGGGTGTCATGATCATAGCAACAAAGAAAAAGATTGCCTTAATAGAAGCTCAGAGTTTTTTCATGCTCATGGAGCTATTGAATATTTCTTTGAAAAGTACTACATTTCTGGAACTTCACTCTATTAAGAGCATCAAACAAATTCTTTTTCCAAAGTCATTTCAACAAGGCCACTTTTTAGCAAGTGAGCAAATAAAATGTTTATCGGGGATTTATTTCCTGACATCCATTTTTGGATTTCCAAATTATACATTTCCTCTGATAGCTTGAAAGTCACCTTGACATTTGAAACTTCAAAATGGCCAGAAATCAATTAACCCTGAAATAGAAATAGATAAATTGAATTCTCAAAACTAAAAGAACTAAGTCCTCCTTTAATGGAAACTCGGTCAAAAGAAAGGGAACTTGACTCCTAGCAATGCAGTTGATAAGACAAGGGTTCACCAAATTTCTTAGGGGATACAACTTTAATATTACATTTCAAAACAAAAAAATAACACAAGGTTGCCAAATCTCACAATATACTAAGCATATTGACCCTGGAACCCATCATACAAAAACAATGAAAGCTCACACATGATGATTTTGTGAATTTGGGAAAGTAATTATAATTTCTATAAGAGAGGCACCCATAGGCATTATGTTGCAATCCAATATAGTATCAGTCCAAATGGGCTGCTGGAGGGGTTGCCATTAGTAGAGGGAAAAATTAATTGATACAATGCAGCAATTAGAGTAGCACTGAAGTAGATTTGAATCCACAGTTAGCCATAAAGTTTACCATATGACACATTGGGCCACTCATCAACCTTAACCTACCCCATATATGTTGTATTATTTTCCTGACATAAGGGGATACATACCAATATAATAAATATAAATAAACTATGGAGGACATTTTTTTGACATGAAAGAACAGGTAAAGGCAAGAGAAACAGAATTACAGCCACATTCATATCCTGCATTAAGAAAGATGTATCACAATGCGGAGGAAAATATCAATAAAATGACTAAAGGGGCAAGATTATCCCCAAAGTTTGGATTCAAGAAAAATCCACAGAGCATTATCTGATGTAACAGTTTGAAGATAACTCAGAGTTCCACTAGTTTGACATCCTGTTCAGGGTAGGAATCTACTATTATAACACACAGCAGATGGTCATCGTGAAAAAGAATCCATCACCTCCTGAGACAAACTGATCCAGTGTTAAACATTTATTACATTTAGGAAATCATATCCAACTAAAATCTAATTCTTTTCAGGCTGTAGTGGTTAAGGCAGCAGGCTAAAAACCAGAAGCCTGTGAGTTTCAACCCTGCCTTAGGTATGAAGTCAGCTAGGTATCATTGGGTCAATAACTTCCTCTCAGCCCTAGGAGGTGGGCAATGGCAAACCAGTTCTGAAGTCTTGCCAAGAAAACTGCAAGGACTTATCCAGGCAGTTTCCAGGAGTCAACTGAATGAAAAGCATACATACACAGACACTTTTTATACCTATACCTTTGATTTTTTTGTACCAAATCATAGAACTTTGGAGCCTTGGTGGTGCAGGCTGTTAAATGCCTAGCACTTAAGTTCCAGCTGCCTGCAATTAGTTCAGGCTCGAATCCCACCAGGCTCAAGGTTGACTCAGCCTTCCATCCTCTCAGGGTAGGTAAATTGAGGACCCAAGATTGTTGGGGGCAATAAGCTGACTTTGTAAGAATGCTGCTTAGTAATAAGCAGCATTCTTACAATGGAATGAGGGCTATTGCTGAGCGCATTGGGTTGTGCTCCAAAAATTGTAAGCCACCCTGAGTCTCCAGGGAAGGGCGGGATATAAATATGAATAAAAAAAAAAAAACTTTGAAAAGCCCAAAGGACAGTAGGAGTTGATGGGCTCTGCACTTATCATCTGTTACTACTATTCTCTCCTGGTAATAAGTCCACTCCTTTTCCTTCCTTTTTCTATCAATATAAAACCAAAACAAATACCCTTTTCTTGCTTGAAATTTCCCTTGCCAGCCTGTTTCTTTGAACTTTAACTTTCTAATATTCTTTTGGCAGGTATTTGGATTATCATCTTTATGATAACACCTATTTTGCATGTCTCCAGTTCTTTTCTTCATTGAAAGCTCTCTAAGCATCACCAATAGTTTGCTAAGCTGCACCTTTCCACCTTTCTTTTAACTCACTGGAATGATAGGGATGATTGAACTTTTTAAATGTTT
Organism: Naja naja; assembly: GCA_009733165.1. NCBI lineage: Eukaryota > Metazoa > Chordata > Lepidosauria > Squamata > Elapidae > Naja > Naja naja. The sequence goes on along the minus strand of CM019154.1, from coordinate 16,396,973 downwards.
TTTAAAGAACACCCATAACTCCAGTGCTGTATCTGTAGATTGTTTTCAGAATTAGTCAGAGCAATTAATAAAACTCAGGATACAGAAGAGAAAAGGAGCAAGGAGCAGAATGCCTAAAACAATTTAAGGGATGAAATATTCACAGTATGGTAAAGTACAATAAATTTTAAAGTACAGTTTTTAAAAAATTCAATTACACAATGACACACTTTTAAAAATAACTGAGATTTTAAATTACACTTGAAAGTTTTTACTCATAGCTGTACTTTTTGGCAAGTTGGATGCATATACCCTTTTGACTACATCAAAGTAAGCAACACAAATGATAAAACACATATGCTGTTTTTTGAACATTATTAAATTCAGACATAAATATACACTCTCAGGAATAAATATTGCCAAACAAGGATTATCATCCAACCTCTCTTTCCTCTTATAGCTCTTATATAAACTATCATGTTGTACAGCATTTTTATCTCTATATAAATACTCCACATAGTGAAAGCTTTCAGATTTGCCAGTCTTAATTTTCTATTACAGAGACATTCTTTCTGATAGCATATCACCTAGCCTGTAGAAACTTACTGCAGACTTGTCACAATATCTACTTTTTCCCTGAGGCTTTTAAAATACATTAAAAACCGCCTTCTTTCTTGACATTGCTAATATCTTCTCAATTGAGGTTGCTCTGTTTTATAGCATCTTTTTACCTTTCTAGCAATGCATTTTTTTTTTAGAAATACTCCTGTGACACATTTTCTTGAAGCCAAAGCCAAAAAGACAAATTCCTGTGCAATCATGAAACAGTTAGAGTAATGATTGTTTCTGATTTTACAGTTTCACATTCTATTTCAAATGATAATGCCATTTCCCCCAACCTTCTAAAAGGTGGGTGATGGTTGGACATCTGAATGATTAAAAATAATAGGTGGGACAGAGTTTCATTAGTTTGAGCTCAATCATTGCCTGGATTAATAATAAGCTTCTCTTACAATAGAATCTCTCATTATTTTTCACTTTTCTGCTGTCCTTTCTTGTCCATTCTATATGACTATTCCTTTCCTTTTCAGCTGTGCTCTTTATTCACTTTCTATCTTAGTCAACTTTCTATTTGCCTGTGAGTATTGCTTCATTATTTCAGAGCATGACTTTTGCCCTCTTATTTTTCCATCTTCTTGATTTGGGAAAAACAGCACATCTTTTCACAAAAGTGGTTTATATTCTCCTTTAACGCAGAAGTGGTATTCAGCAGGTTCTGACCAGTTCTAGAGAACTGGTAGCAGAAATTTTGAGTAATTCAGAGAACCAGCAAATGCCACCTCTGACTGGAGATTTTACAGTATCCTTCCCCTGCCACACCCAGCAAGCCATGCCCACAGAACCGGTAGTAAATTTTTTTGAATCCCACCACTGCTTTAATGCTGCATTCTTCTCCCTTTCTTTCTATTTGTAATATTTACTTTACAATTAAGGCTTGCATTAATTAAGGCTAGAACCTGAACTACTATTTCATAAAGAAAGAGTGAGTCTACACCACATATAGTTCAATAACTGGATCTCCTTTGCACAACATTCTTTTTGTCACCTGGAAACTAATTATCAAGAGATAATCACATACTTTCTGTTAGCAAACATACAGATCCTGTAAGAGCAAATGATTTGTATCCTGAACTGTTAGCCCCTGCTTATTTGTAATTATCATATAAATGAGGCACTTTCAATGACCTCTTATTTCCTATCATTTTTCTTTAAGCAATGAAGATGCACAAGTTAGGCAGGTTTCAGAGAATTCTGAAAGCAATTTGAATTATTTTGCTTTCTGGGATGCCTTTTCATTACCCAGAAATGTGTCTATTGCTATTATTAGCAGAGTTTGCTAGTAATGTTAAATACCGAGTTATACTAGGAAGCTGAAAAATGAGAAAGTACTATTTATGCAAATGAAACTCCATAGGTGTCAGGTAGGTTGCTATAGAAAATGTTGGTAAGTCTGACAGGAGTAAACTTCAGCTTAATTCTAGTTAGCTTTCCTAAATCAACATATTTTTTACAATATTTTGAGTGGCTGGGGAGATTTGCTTCTAATACAAATTCATTCAGGCCATTGAGTTCAGGCAGCACAAATTAATGAGGTATCTCTGAATGTTAATGACTTCTGCCCTGCAACCCAGCAAAGTTCAGGTAACAACTGACAGCAAGACAGCTACAGAGCAAATCAGATGGAGGCAGAAGCAAACATCACATCACACAAGAGACTGCTGTTGAAGAAGAGAGCACAGGGCAACCAACATCTCCCAGCAAAAGGGTGATGCTTCATGTCAATTAGAAAAGACAGCAAAGGAAAAGAAGAGACTAACTCTTCAACTGGCCACCAACTGGCCACCTACTGGCAGTGACCACCAAAGCCTATTTACAATCAAACTGAACTTCTGCACTTAAGGATGCTTAAGCCACGCTGTTGTGCAAGTGGATTTTACTAAATAGCATTCAGGCAGCATTTTCAGGGTTTTACGTTTTTTTTTAATCTTTAAGGCAGCCTTCTCCAAGCCAACAGTTTTCAAATATGTGGGGATTACATGCTGGCTAAGAATTCTAAACCCAATACATCTCAAGGTGCTGCTGTTTTAAGAACTGCACAAATAAGAATGTACAAGCTCGCTCAGCTTCCTATGTCATTGCAAGAATACATTTCTTATGAATGAATATAGTATTCTTATGAGGTGAATACAGGAAGTGGGGACATTGGCATAGTATACAATATGGATAAAGAAAGACGTACCTGTTTCATAACTGAATGGCAAAAGAAATAAGGATGCATTCTGTACACATGTAAAAATATTATTAGAAATTGGTGCCAAAAGATGTGAACATTTAAAAGAGGAAATAGAAAAATGTAGAGGTTATAATTTTTGGTAGGATCTGATAGATTTCCAGACTCCTTTATGAGACAGGCTACTGGGTAACCTTATGAAAGGACCACAAAAAAGACTGCTGATTTAATTGCAGGTAGCAGAGAAAGGCAACACATTTTTTTCTGCAAGAAAGAAAACTGGGAACTTGCCAGTTTGACCAACATGGCCACAGGTTTCTAAAGATCCAGAAACCCCTGTAGTAGAACATTTATTTGAGGCTCTCCCTTCTTTTTATTATGTCCCAATGCAATTTCTCCACTAAATTCAGTAAACTAATAAATAGGAGTTTGGGGAAAGTCCTAGACTCTACTATACGGTTACTGTCCTGCATGCCAAGACTAGATCCATATGACTATTCCAAGTACTCAGTCATACTTGGATAGGACTTTCAAGGAATGGGTTACTTGTCCTTTACTGTCCTTTTTTTAAAAAAAATCTCACTAATTATGATAGCCTATCTGAAAAAAAGACAAATTTACTTATGTATGCATTTATTTAGAAGATTTTTATAGTCATCCAATGCATGTAATAGAAGTGGTGTGGGGGTGGGGGAACATAATATGCCCCCACCATAATAAAAATGTATAATGTCAACAAACCCAATTCCATAAACCAACATATCCTTTTCCTAAAAGGTGTCACCACATTTTAAAGATTCTGATAGTTTTGATTGGTCTAAGGCAAAAGTATTCTTTTGATTCTATCATTACGTACCTTCTGCCTTCTTTCAAAACTTGAAGCACAGAACATCACAACGTTATAATTTCTGAGCACTTTTTAAAAATAAAACATTGTAGTAATGAAGCTGGACTCTGAGAAGGAAAGGATCAGGAATTTTATCTTTAATGTGTTTTTTTTTCCTACTTATTATTTTTCTACCTCCCTCTACCACCACACTGCCCCTCAACCCACCCACCCCCGCTCCAGGTAAGGTTACAGTTATTGCTATGGGGAAAATATTTACTTGTGAAATAAAGCACTGAAGATCTAAGTATTGCATTATATTTATTTTTCTATAAATCATTTGGATATTAGCTGCAAGCATAGTCTACCTGAGCCAAATACTTTCCAAATCTGCTTCTTTTATTTAGTTACCAAGAATTGCAACCCCAGTATAACAATGACGCTATGAGTTTTGGAAGATGACAGTTGGAACTCTTTGTAATGTATAAGATTCCACAGAAGAACATTCTCACCTCTGGAAATCTGGAAGGTCCTGACCTTGTTAAGCTTTTCCAAGATTTTGAAGACCTGGCTGTTCCCCCAGGCATTTGAGCCAGACAATTAGGCAAACTTGATGTGGTCTTTTTGCGATTGTAATTATTGCCTTAACCTCGGGTATCAGTGTTGTTGTTTTAATCTTTGTACACTGCCCAGAATACAAAGTATACATAATATCAGGCATATATATATATATATATATATATATATATATATATATATATATCTTAATTAAATAAGTAGATATTAAATATTTACATAGCTCAAATGTCCAAGTCTGTACTGTTTTATGATTTCTGTAACATGGTGAAGTCTGGCAAATGCAGCTTAAGAATCTCATGTTTCCTTGGAGTAAGCTGTGCTAACATCTAGTTAGCATGATGTGATAAAGTATCCTAATATCCCCATCATTTATTAGCAGTTTCCTGTAAAACTGGTATTTGCATTAAACCCCACAATCTATCTGTAAGAAATAAGCCATCTTTCTTACTTTTTAGTGATAAAATGATAGAATGGCTGTAAGATAATTCACCAAGGATGAAAAAGTAAAGGGAATATTTCAAAACATTACTAATGAGAAGCAGATGGATACTTCAGCACCAGGCTTATCTAGAAAAAGGGCAGTTAGCCCTTCAGACTTGCATTTTGGAGGTTCAAACAACTTAGAAAAATCTTACCTTAATGAAGTAACTCATAAATCATGACAGGAACTTCACTTATTCAATTCTAAGATTCCATACCCTAATTCTTTATTTCTGCTCATTAAATTTGAACTCTGCTATTAGTGAATTGGCACTTTGTAAAAAAGCACATACTGTAATAATATGTAGGATTAATCTTAATGTCTATTTTTTCTGCTATTATTCTACCCACCTTAAATCAACAGGGAAATAGCTAAATCCAAATGAGATAGTTCTTTGGCTACAACATTTAAGAGATGAAGCCAGATCTGGAACATTACCTACTGAAGGCAGCCACTTTAAGATCTAAGGCAGGTTTTAATTAAGAAATGGAGCTATCAGGCCAAATAGTTTTAATAGAATTGGATCAAAACCAACTTGGATTAAAAGACCAATTAACAATCTGTATAACAAAGGTGTAAACATTCTAATGCTCTATTTGCAGAATGAGAATATATCAGAAAGATGTAAAACATACTTTTTCTTCTATTATATTTATTAAATTCATTCTTGAAAGAAATTGAAACACCTGGAAATGAATCCTCCTGGCTAAAGTATCATCATTTGGGCTCCCATCACTTTCCTCTCCCTGGCTTATGAGCAGGCTAATAAATTCTTTCAACCATATTTAATGGACCCAGAGCATCAAACTGACTTAAGCAAGTCTCCAAACTCCCCATCTTAAAAAGCTGACATACATAATTACACCAACTGCATTGCTTACACAGCTAGAAGCTTCTAAGAAGCCCTTATTTTGGCTCCCCTTCCTTCTTTACCCAGCCTTACAATGCAGGAAGATTTCCTTCCTTACTCTATGCCCTGGAATGTCATGGCAAATTAAACCTGTCAAGTATGTTCCTCTTCTCCTGCCTCCTTTTCATCTTCTGTCCAATAGATGGTCAGGCAAGTCAGACTCATTCTGCATCTCCCTACTACTTAACAACGCCCTCATAAGACATAACACTGCAAAGTTCTCTACAGCAGAATGCACAATTTTGCTCAGTAGTGAGTGATCCCCAAGTTAATCAGCCTTGATACATCCCTAATGTTATATTGTTGGCCCCAATATCCAGTTGTTCAGTTATATAGCAATGATTAATTTTTAATTTATTTTTTATTATACCTTTTTAGAAAAAAACAGCGTATCTTGTAGTCACTCAAATGTTAACAGTTTTAATTTAAGTTAACCAATAGCTTTTAGCAAGTTTTACTTTTATGCAATCCTGTAGCTTTTATCTTACATCTTGGCACTGCAAAGTTACTTTCTGCACAAGTTGTACACACACCTTTATGTTATAATTGTTAATTCCACTATGTTTTTTTTTAATTACATTTATATGCCGCCCTTTTCCAAAGATTCAGGGCAGCTTACAATTTTTGGGGATACAACCCAATGCGCTCAGCAATAGCCTTCATTCCATTGTATATGCCTGCTTATTACTAAGCGGCATTTTTACAAAGTCAGCTTATTGCCCCCAACAATCTTGGGTCCTCTCTTTACCTACCCTGAGAGGATGGAAGGCTTAGTCAACCTTGAGCCTGGTGGGATTCGAGCCTGCACTAATTGCAGGCAGCTGGAATTTAAGTGCTAGGCATTTAGCAGTCTGCACCACCAAGTTTTTAGTTTATGATGTGCACAGACCAAAATAAAAATATTGCATTGTGATGATTATAACATATTCATTTCCAGATTGTATGACAAAATATCTGGCTAATAATAATGGTGCTCTGAGGACATTGCTTTTCATAGGCAAAGTAGCATCAGCAAATAGTTGTGTCCATGCACGTCAATAGGATCCCTTGGTGGAGATGAGGGCTAGCATGGTTTTTTCCCCAAACTTCAGGGCCTCAAAAAACAGGTGCAGTGAATTAAAGAGCCATACTTCAAAATATCTTCAGTGCTCTGAAGTGATATTAGCCAAGGTAAAGGAGGAATAATAACAACAATAATAATAATTTATTAAACTTGTATGCTGCGTGATTCAACACTCTGGATAGCTCAAACTAATCAAACAATACTGAATGACAGGCTTATTCACAAAGTCACTAACATTGTGCAGATTGCAAAATTATTTGGAGGATATACTTTGGAAAATAGGAGTTCAATACTTCTATGCTGTTCATTGAAACTGTTTTTCCACCCAGGCATCGATGCAATAATGGAGGGGGGGAGTTGTGACAGCTGCAAAACACATATTAACTTCAATGAATTGATCTGTTAAAGTAGCATTGTTTTCAGTATCGCCAGAAATCTGAATCCCTTTCAAAGCATGCAGAACTCTAAAAGGCATCTTGCTGTAGCTGTGCAAAGCACCTGCCCTTAAAATATGCAAATGTTCATCTGAAGGTTCATCCATGCACGCACACTCTAGGAATAAGGTGAAAGTGAATCAGCCATTGTTTCCCCACTTCCTCATGCCCCTCTTACAGAATAGCCATGAAGGGAGGGAGGGAGGCATTTCCACAATATTTAGTTGCCTTTACTTCACGCATTGATAATTCCTGCACGGTGGGTCTGGCCTTTTACAACATTCAGTCCTTCTTAAAGTCTCAAACTTATAAAATAAGTGATAAAAGATAAAATGTAACACAGGGAATGTTTGCTTAAAAGGGTAGAAATACTTACTTATCTAGTGTCCACCAGATCTATATCTCTTTCAGTTGACTTAAGATAAATTATAGAACCTGATCCCTGGATCTTTAAGCAATAATTTAATATTCTCCATTTAATATTAGCTCATTATAAATAGTAGTAATTTTTGCAGGAGTTATAACAATCAAGCGAAAACAACCTGTCAGACTAGCACATCTACTGAGCCACACATGAATCCTGATCCCGTGAAACGAACACCTGGATTAGTGTACACCTTTTTCCTTCTAACTTCTCACTCAGTTTTGGCCGTCTGTACATATGGAGGGTTACCATAGCAACTAGCTCCTGTAAGCCCTTTGGGATACAAATAAAACAAATGGTTTGAAAGATATTATCATCATTCTCCCTAACTATGAGAAGATAATCCTTTATTTTAAAGGTTTGATCTAACAATGCTTGACAATCTTATTATACAGTAGGAATTGTAAAGCCTAACTTAGAGTGTGCTAAATAAATATGAAACACCACTAAGTGTAACCATTGTTGATGGAAAGATCGTTATTAATGTTATACACTTTAATAATTTATTGTGACTTGAAGTGGAACTGAAGACTTCTACAAATAATTAAAAAATAACTTCATCCTTAAGAATTGGATTTTTGTTATCTATTTTAAGAATCAATCCGTTAAAAGATAATATGTAAGAATAATGATATATTTTCCTTCTATATTATGATGTTTTATTGAAGTTTTTCACCAATATTGTTTATGTTACTCCAAATTAAAGCTGTTACATGCAATTGAAAGCCAGAGTTTAGATAATACCATGAAAGTGTTCCTACAAAAAAAGAGGAAATTATCAAAGATATGATACAGATCTCTAGTTAAAGTATTCTAGTCCTCACCACAGAGACTGACCATTCCAAATACAAATCTTTTCAAACATCTGATCACATGTTTTTTTCCAAAAGACTTATTTGTACACATTTATATTTTGCATATATATTTCTCTAAAATTTGGACTTCCACATAATAAACAGTTTGAAAATAATTGTTATTCAGGTGTGATGTCTCAATATAGTTTTTTCTGTACAGAATATGTAACTGTGTTTATTTAAAATCAATATTGGCATCCTTATGATAAAAAGAGAATATTTCATAATTATATACATCATGAGTTCCATCTAACTTTACTTAAAGTTTCACGAAGGCAACAGAAAAGTGAGAAATGTTTGCAAATAAGTTTAAAGAGACCCAGGTACCTGAAAGAGGATTAAAATTCCATAATGAGATCTTACATATGTTTTTTTTTCAAAATAAGACCACAAATGCAGTAAGGATTATTCCTTAGTAAGTATGTGAAGGATTAATCCATTGGTTTCCTTTAAAAATGAACTCTAATTGCATGGTGGCAATTGGAAGCTCAACATACACCCTATGCTGGGAAAAACTGTGGAGAGGAAATTTTGCCAGTAATGAACACATTTATCTTCTCCTTCTCTTAAAAAGTAAAGACAGAGGTCTATCTTTATATAACTGTGCCTGAAATGTGGAAATTTTATTCTCAGCGTCTTCTGGAATATGTGCCGAATAAGGCAACTAAGTTTGGCTTTCTTTCAGCCTAGATAATTTGTAGGGGTTAAACAGACCTTTAGCATTCTGTCCTTCATAATTATATGATCTCTGCATCTAAGCTGGGTGCTCATTATGGTACCTTGTTATTTTCAGATAGTCCTTAATAGGCTATTAAACCTCTTCAATGACTTTGAACTGATCAAGCTTGGGTTGGCAACCTGAGGCTTGGGGTGGGGTGGATGAGTGAAGCAATGTTATCCACAAGTGCCAAAAAATAGTAATTTCCCCTGCCATTTTGAAATGAGTCACACAAAAAATAATACATGTAAGGTATTACTGGCGGAAAAAAATGTCCCCTTTCCTCCAAAAATAGGGTGGGAAGAAAAATGTTCATCCTTTCCATACACATACACATGGAAAGAATTCTTTACATTATATCCCCATCCTCCCCAAATTTAAAACTCACTCCAAGGTTTTCCACCTGTGCCCTAAAAAGAAGAAACATCTTTCCTTACAGAACATAAAAGCAACTGACACGACTACCAGCACTATCAACATTTCTAGACTATGGCAAGTATTTGCTTGGTTCATTAAGCTGTTCTAACTATATTAGTTATTATAGTTACAAATATCAGCCATACTAAATGTTCTGATCATCTGCCTATTCATATCACATCAGGTATTACTGGCCAGCTATGCTCTTTGGGAATTTTCATCAGCCAAACAAAAAAGTCACTGTATAGTATAATCTGACTTTTGGAATTGAAATATATAGATACCAGTCAGGGAAAATTTCAATCTGTCTCAACATTTGATCTTTGATCTCAAGGTTACAATACTTAACAGGGCCATTTTCAAAGGGCAAATGGAATTCATTCCAGCATGCAGTTATATTTGTCAGGGTTTCCACAAAGATTACAGGTTACAATTTAATACCAAAAAAACATAAGTCTTCTATTTCAGCTATTAATTATTATGTATTTGGTGCTTTACTGCCAATTCCCATTATCTATAGTGTTACCATGTCCATGTTACCGTGTGCTGTTCTTCCTTGTGATTCAGCCCATGAATATATACAAATATTCTCATTTTCAAGCCATTGTGCTCATGAAATGAAAGAAGATTTTCAGTCTACACTCATATTCATACCCTAATATGTCTATTTAGTATATTCTATATATTAAGGTATTTCACCATACTTTACATTGTAAATTATAGGTGTAAATTATAGCTTTGATATGAATTTATCATTGCTTTTATAGAAAATATCTTAACTTTTTTCGGTCCAGAAAAAAGGTGTTTATTATTATTATTTTTTTTGTACTGTAGCTAATTTTAGCAAATTTTGATTGATTGTGTTATCTGGCCAGTTGTAGTAGTAAAGCAGCACAACTGATAATAGGAAGTTGTCAATTCACAAAGTTATAGTGACCTCTAGAGCACCCATGACTTCTATGGGATTGAAAATTGGCAAGTCTGTGATAGCTTCAGTGCTGTAGCACTGCCATGCTACTCCTCATAAATATTTCCATTGGTACTAAAGTTTGAAGTTTGCTGTTAAAATGAGTAAGATATGTACCATTGGGTTGAGTTTTTATGGATAATACTGATCTTAACTTTGGGATTTCTCTAATAGTGAACATTACAGTTTGGTTTGTTAAAAAAACTTGTTTAAGGCTTTACAACAAAAAGAGAAAACAAATCTTGTAAATGCAAAAAAAGACTGAAGAATAAAAATATAAAGCTAAATTATACATATAATTGCAAACATAGAAAATAATATATATTTTAAACAACTGATAAAACCTTGACTATGTGAATGAATGAATAAACTTTATTACGGTCTTAGACCAGCAATAGACACCACTATTTACATATACATAAAAATATTGTCATTATAATACATTACTAGTAGATAATAACATCCCTATTAAGAAAATACGTGTTCTCAATTAGGGTCACTCCCTAGTTTATATTAGTGGAGATCCAATAAGTATGTGTGTAAATATCATTTTCCAAAGATTGTTCTATCTACAAAAATTGTCGTAAACTGACCGCTATAATTCTGTAACCAGTTTTTTCCTTGTAGACATTGCAGCAACACAGAATTTTGCTACTACACAGGTAGTACTGGGTTTGAATCCTGGAGGAGAAAGTCTACATAAAAATTGTCTGCCCTCCCTGGCAATCTCTCTAGTAAGGGGAGAATATACAATGACCTATAAACTCTGTATAGCTCACAGTACAATAAAACATGTGAGATATCTTCAACTTCTCCTTTACCACATATACATACCCGTTCTGCTATTGGTGTTTTCTTATACCTGCCCTGAAGAAGTGCTGATGGGAGAATATTGAATCTGGCTCTAAAGAAAGCTATTCTTTGTTTTGGGAGGGTCAGATCATTCAGATATCTTGACTATGTGTAATCTTACAACCCAATTATTTCACTTCACTAAAGAAGATTCATTTCAAATACTGAGTAAAAATATTTTATGTACCTTTGACACACTTTTTTTCAGTAAAATTTTCATAACATTCCAAAGGTAATCTGAAGTTTTTCATCAATAAATTCCAAAATTTTGAAATACACCACTATTTACATATACATAAAAATATTGTCATTATAATACATTACTAGTAGATAATAACATCCCTATTAAGAAAATACGTGTTCTCAATTAGGGTTTATCATATTAAGAATATTTAACCAAAGGACATGATAATATATCTTCAAATATACATGTTGTATTGCCAGTCATTTTTGAATATTTATTGGGGAGTCCAATAAATCCAGAGTAATTTGTTCCAATGTTCTGTTACAAGTTTCTTCTAAATTAGCAATATTTATTATAGTAAAATTGTTTAAATGTCAATAAAACTGAGGGTGTTTTAAATTTTTTTTAATTTTTTTTTCTAATATGAGGCCACTGTATAAGGTATAAAATGCGAACTTTGCAAATGGAATATTAAGTGTTTTCAGGCACATTACATTTTTCTGATTGCATTGTATTGTAGCTTTAAATATTCTTGGTGTCAACTAAAAAGATACTCCTTTGGTCTTTTTAGTTGCCAGAAAAAGGGAGTGGGGAAAAACAAGGCATTCCTTAAATGCCTAGATAATCACTCCCGCAGCCCAAAGTTGTCAGAGTGTAAGAAGGTTATTGGAGAGCATGATGGATGACTTTTGGAGATGGATGTGCCATTGGAGAAGTCACATCCAGGGGGTGTGGGGAAAACCAGGGTCAAGGGGGAAATGTATGATGTAATTTAGTATCGGCTGCATCCAGCTTACGCCAACATGGCCACTCCTAATAAATCAATTTACTTTTCTCTGAGATGCAGCTAAAGACTTTTGATTTGTGTGAGGGTAGATTTGTTGGAGCCCTGACACTTGGGCCATCTTTTATATAAATTGATAATTGCTTACTTGGGTTATTAGACTTGGGTTAACAAATTAATACCAGGATAGGTGTTAGGGTGTAGTATGTGTATATGTTAGAAAAAATCTTAGATCTTAGTTATCATTGAGGTTTTGTTATAGGTGAAGCTTTGCATTGAAAAAGGGGTCTTTTTAAGTTATCACTAACAAAAAAAACCCATTCTCTAATTCTTAGATTCATATGAATTTAACCAGATTATTTAATGAAACAAAAATATAACCTGAATTCCATCTAAAATACCACCGAACAAAATATCACATAATATAAATCCAATTCTACCACCAACCATAAAACCATGCTCTAATAATTACACTGTAATGAATTTTAACAATACTCCCACTGTCCATAAAATCATAATATAATGCTTCTCTTGACATTAATTTTAATCAGAGTCTTCCGTAAAATAAAACTCTAACCCATCTTTTCCTATCTCCAGGGAAAATTCTATTGTAAAATTTAAAGCAGAACAAAATATCAACCATAACCTAAATCTGATACTAATGCTAGCCATAAAATAATACTCTAAAATTGTGGCATTAATTTAACAATAGAACACAATTGAAAATATATTCAATTTCTAACCTCACTACAGGTAATCTTCAACTTACAACACTTCATTTTGTGACTGTTTGAAGTTACAATGGCACTGAAAAAAGGGACTTATGACTGTTTTTTACACTTATGATCATTGACAACTGATTTGTATTTATGATGGTTGCAGTGTCCAGGCGTCACATGATTCCCTTTTGTGACCTTCTGACAATGGGAAAGCCAGACTCACTTAACAACCATGTTACTAACTTAGCAAAAACTGCAGTGATTCACTCAACAATTGTGTCAAAAAAGATCATAAAATGCAGCAAAACTCATTTAACAAATTTCTCCCTTAGCAACATAAATTTTGGGCTCCACTGTGGTTGTAAGTCGAGGACTACATGTATATGTTCAAAACAGATTAAGAACAACACAGAAAAATAGAAATATATTTATTTATTTTGTCTCATTTATGTAGTGTATATTCGAGATGATGACCCTTTGAGAGCTGTATGCAACGAAATTTCATTTTAATGTTTGCCGATTAGTGTACATTCATAGTGACAATAAAGTTCTTCTAAGTCTAAGTTTAAGATCTATTGAATTAAATCTAAACCTATCAATAATCATAAAATAGCACATTTAACTTTGCCTGAAATTGATTTTAACAAAAAAAGACATGTATTGATTAATTAAAGCATACAATTAATTCCAGTTTATCTTCAATGAATATTATATGATAATATTTAACACTGGAAAAAATAGCAACATGAAACATGAATTGAAATCTACCACTTCTCTGAAGTAGAGCCTAAATAATTAATTTTAATCAGTCTTGAGTGAAATGGAACCCTGTCCTAATTTCATTGTACTGCCAGTGCAAAATATAGTGCAATTTTTAGCCCAATGCCAACCGTAACAGAAGTCTAAGACTGCCAGTAATCTATTTGCACCATAATCTTGACATACATTTTAACCAATTAATCTTCAATGCAATGGGATCTTAACCCAAACTTCATCCTATCTCCAATGGAAATTGTATAAAATATTGAATTGCTAACTAGAGCATACAAAAACTTTGCTAGACCAATACTCGAATACAGCTCATCTGTTTGGAATCTGCACTGTATATCGGACAATAATACAATTGAACGAATCCAGAAGTATTTCACAAGAAGAGTACGACACTCCTCTGCTCACAACAGAACAGAGATGGTATTCAGCAGGTTCTGACCAGTTCTGGAGAACCAGTAGTGGAAATTTTGAGTAGTTTCGGGAATCAGCAAATACCACCTCTGACTGGAGGTTTTACAGTATCCTTCCCCTGCCACACCCACCAAGCCACACCCACAGAACCGGTAGTAAAAAAATTTGAATCCCACCACTGCAACACAATACCCTACATCACCAAGCTTGAAATTTTGGGCTTGGACAACCTAGAACTATGCCGCCTATGGTTGAACTTCAGTGTAGTACACAAAATCATCTGCTACAATGTCCTACCAGTCAATGTCTACTTCAACCACAACAATACAAGAGCACACAACAGATACAAAATCAATGTAAACTGCTCCAAACTTAATTGCAGAAAGTACGACTTCAGCAACAGAGTGGTCAATGCCTGGAATGCACTACCTGACTCTGTTGTTACATTCTCTAACCCCCACTCCTTTAACCTTAAACCATCCACTATTGACCTCACCCCATTCCTAAGAAGTCTGTGCGGGGTGTGCATAAGTGCACAATCATGCCTGCCATCCCTGTCCTGTTGTCCCCATTTATTTGTACCTATCTCCTGTATTCTTACTCATGTTTATACTTATACCTATTATCTTGTAAGCGATTGACAAATCAAATGAATAAAAATAAATAAAAATAAAATAAATCTGAGGAGACTTCAGGCTATTACTAAAGTGAAGGAGACTGTTCCGAGAGACTTCCTCTTTGCTGATGACTGTACCCAGAATGCTGGTTCAGAATCAGAAATACCAGCCAGCATAAATTCCCTATGGCTTGGACTCATGGCTTTCAAAAGATCAAGGTCATGCATCAGTCTTTTTGTTCTACACAGTATACAAAACCCATAATCACAGGCAAAAGGCAGATAGGCGGTGGACCAGTTCAATTACTTTGGCAACATTCTCTCTCAAGTAGCAACCAATGATGCAGAAGTCAACTGCAGAATAGTAGAGACAAGTTTGCTTTGGTAGACTGAGTGGAAATGTCAAGGTATTAGTGCAGCATCAGAATTGAAGGTCAACAAAGCCATAATACTCACTACCTTTCTGTATGCCTATGAAACATGAACTGTGTAATGAATAGAACGCATGACAGTTTAACCATTTCCATATGACTTGTCTCCACAGAATATTAGACATCAGATGTCTAAATAAAGTACCAAACATTGAAGTTCTCTCTATAGCAAGTTTACAGCAATCTACATTCTGCTAATGAGAGCACAGATCTATTCATCAGGTCACATCATCCATATGCCAGATGAGCACATACCCAAACAGCTCCTTTTTAAGGAAATTTATGCTGGAAAATAACTTCATGGAAGGCAGAATAAATATGTCAAAGATACATTAAACATCTCCCTAAATTTGCTTAACTTAGACACAACATAGGAAGGGTGTCAAAGTCAGGTGAAAAAGCTTAGGTAGGGTGCATGAGGGTGCGAGGGAGGTACGGCAAGAATGTGCAAGAGTCCACGAGTAGTGCAGGAGGTACAACAAGGCTATGAGTAGGTGCATGAGGATATGTGAGTGGCTGTATAGAATACATAGGCACTGGGGAAGGGTGCATAGTTTGGGATGATTTACCCCAGCAATTTGCAATCTTTCCTGTTAGCTTCCCCATTCACTTTTTGCAAGTTTAATGTACTGACAATATTAGGTTTTATTGATATGGTTATTGGTAATCTTATATTTATTTTATATTTCAGATTCCTTACTTTAATTATGATAATATTTTATTCACATAAATCAGGGTAAGGATTCAGGTACCTTAAGATTGCTGGTTGCAAAGTGTCCAGATAATGATCATACAACCATGGGGGTGCTGGGTGGCCAAATTCTAAGCACCAGTCATGATCACCTTTGCTTCAGTACCATTGTAACTTTGAACGATCATTGAACAAATGGTCATAAGACCAGAGCTACTGGTAGGTGGTGGTTAGTCTTAATGTGTTAACTTTATATATGCACTTGATTTTTAGTAAGCTTTGGGATTTTAGGATTGGGGTTTATTTGTCAGAGTAATGATTTAACAGTTGACCAGCTGCTGTAAGGTTGTAATGCTGTAATATTGTAATGATAATGCAATGGTAGCAATAAGTCAGCAGGGTTATTTGACTGCTACCACTTTAAGAGGCTGTATTATAACTGAGACCGTGTGAGGGCATATCTCTCTCTCCATGTGTGCTTCCCTGGTGTAGCTGATTACTGATTGCTGATTTTTCAAGGCCTGTATCAAAGTATTTTATGTATATATGTTTTTGTAGGGATAAAACCACCTATATGTAAATACGAACCTGTATGCTATATTTGCTCCTGGGTTGTCTCACCTAGTCACATTGTGTACACTCTGACATTATTAAAGTTAAATTTAGAGTTAGTATGAGGCATTTTTATGATTCTGGTCTTGACAGTAAAATGAAATTTGGATTAGAATTTCATTTAACTTAGCTTCTTTTTCAATTGAATTTTCTTGCAGATGTTAGAATTATAGTTAACATTTGTCCTGGGATATAATTGGAGCTTGGATTCATATAGTGAAGTACACAGGGAAGACAAATTTTCATCCATGATGAATGAGTAATGTTGCCAAGCTGCCATGCTATCTCTGCTGCTTCATTCTAATCTTCTTCCTTGCCACATTCCATTTGTGCTTCTTGCTATATTTTGTTCTCTACCCTTTGTCCTCTCAAATGAGCAACAATTTCATTGTACAATGGCTTTTGCCAAGTATGAATAGTGTCAAGGAACTTAAATGACCAGATATTGTGTCATCAAATCTTTAGAACACTGTAGAAAATCAAGCTTATAATGGCTTGCCTATTTTTAATTTAATAGCCTTTGTAGTGCTGATAATATTGCTAAGTAATTGATAATATAGATCGGGGTGTCAAACTCACAGCCAGCAGGCCAGATGCATCATGTGCTGGCCCCGTCCCAGCCCAGTTTAGCAAAGGGGAAAAAATGTTCTGATATGGTGGTAAGATACAACTTACCATTTTAAGCTGATTTGGAACTTTGAATGTTGTTTTTAGTCTTATTGTAGTTATTGCTATTTCAATTTTGTTGTTTTTTAGTACTCACAGAGAAAATTAACAAGGTAGTTCAGCTAAAGAAAACAACTGCAGCTTATCCTAAATAAAAATCAGATTAAAGCTCCACCAAAACTTTAATCTAATGAAAGTAATCTTGAAAACGCCGAATAAACAGCAGGCGAAGAGCAGACAGTAGTGATTTCATAGATATGGAAATATACTAAAATCACCCCTAATAAAGAAATTTAAAATAAGGAAAGCTATTAGGCTTTTCAAATCCTTTGCTAGGAAAGAATTTACAGTATGTACAAACCACATCTCTTCAAATCAGTAAGAGAAGCAGATGCATTTTTTCCAAATTAATGCTGCTGCTTTGGAAGCTGCTTCTACTTGTCCCATTATCATTACTTCTGTCTAGCCACTCAGTTTCATTTCCTTAGGAATTTTTGAGGTGTAAATCAATAGTATATGTTGTAATTTACATACATGATAAAATGTGAAAACATTCTGTTTATAAGTTACATGCATCATTATTTCTCTCTGTTCATGAGTTTGTCATCATCTCATATGAAAGTAAATTAACATTATTTTTCATATTTTACATTACAGTATAGTTAATTATATTACTTTTGGACATGCAAACATTAAAATGAAACATTTCTGTCTAAATAGTGCCATTTTTTTCCAAAACACCCTTTATACAATTTTGAACATAATGCATAATTCTAGTTGCATTCCAATGAAAATGCAAAATATTGGGGAAATGTTCCCCTTTCTCACAACACCTGATATCATTCTGTAAAGATTCCTTACCACCAGCAGCTAATGACCTGAGATAGCATGCATTTAGAATACCCAACATATACATTCCAAAATGGGAAAGACCTCAAAGTGTTAGGCATTAAATATCTAATGAGAGTATTGTACCACTAACAGTGTAACTAAAACTGAAGTATTTTGTACACATAATATGAATGCATGAGCCACTGGAGAAAGATCTGATAGATGAAAAAAGTGAAAGCAACAGAAAAACAGGCAAAGAAAATGACTGAACTCTTTCACTGATTAGATTACAGGTTTCAAACTTGCAGCCTGTGGGCCAGACGTGTCACACGCTAGCTACACCCACGCACAGTTTAGCAAAGGGGGGAAAGCTGCAATACATCACATGACGACACCGTAACAACACAAGTTTGACACCTAAGGATTAGACAGACATAAACTAAAATGTATTAACAAGGAAATTACTTTGAATCTGGATCATTGGATTCCTTTCACAGTTTGATATTATAGTAAAAGAGCTTTTCCAAACATGTATTTTCAGACATGTGCAATTAAAAATATAATATAAAAATATAATTAACTGTAATACAATTAAATAGTTTTGTCTGCTTTCTGAAAAGAGGTTCCCCTAGAGCAGGGCTGTCAAACTCACAGCCTGCAGGCCAAATGCATCACGTGCTGGCCACACCCCCACCCGGTTTAGCAAGGGGGAAATACGTCACATGACTCTGCCATGACGACAGGAGTTTGACATCCCTGCCCTAGGAATTCACATTCTAAATGGCATTTTTAATGCCTTCAAGTCAGTACTGATACCTGGCGACTCAGAAAAATCCTTGGAGTTTTCTTAGCAAGATTTTTTTCTGAAAGTGGTTTGCCATTGCCTTCTTCTATGAGAGAGAGTGATTGACCCAAAGTCAACTACCTGGCTTTATGCCTATGGTGGGACTACAAATTCAATTGTTCAATTTCTAGACTGGTGCATCACCCAC
Source organism: Naja naja (assembly GCA_009733165.1). Lineage (NCBI taxonomy): Eukaryota > Metazoa > Chordata > Lepidosauria > Squamata > Elapidae > Naja > Naja naja. The sequence goes on along the minus strand of CM019154.1, from coordinate 16,377,970 downwards.
TAATCCTCCACTAATCAAACTCAACTCTAAACAATACTAGATCTTTTTAATATGGGATGGGAGTCTATCAAACAATACAGGTTTGTAGGCTATGCTGGAACATCAACAAACATACCAAAAGAAGGTAATAGCAAACCATTTTCATACAGTTGTCAGGAAGATTGTAAACATGAAGTCATCCAGAGACAAGCCTGACTGAAAGAAAAAACTTACTGTAGTTTTTAAAGTATTTTTTAAAAATGCAGCAATTCTGTTTTACATCCCGGTTATAGGAATTATGTGTTGTATTAATTTATTGTAGGTTCAGATCACCATTAATTAGAAAATCTGTTTATTTTAATCAAAATCAAAACTAGGTAAGTCCAAAGAGCAAATACTCTCCTACATCAGTAGAAAATCCTCTAGAAACAAGTATTAAACCATTTCTTCATGAGCCTAGCTATGACATTTAGCAAATTCCTTAATATTAAAAAAGTAATTAAATTTCTTATACCTTGCAGTTTAGAAGATTGATTATAATATACATCTTTGAACTTGGTACCACATTGCTTAAATCAGTGGTTCTATAACTAATATCTTGGATGTGTTTTCTAACACCTCTAGTCATCTTTCATCACTATGGCTTGACCATGTTGACTAAAGATTAGAGAACTGTGCACAAACACTTAAGCAACTGGGAAGCTGATGTAAATCTCTTATATATGATAATATAGTTACAAAAACTTTACTGTACTTTTAAATTGTATTAAAGAGGATAGTAAAATTCTTCAGTAATTATTCTTGCCATTATTTACTCATGTATTGATTGATTGATTGATCGATTATGTGCCATCATTGTTTTTAACTCCTAGAGACCACGTAATAGATTTTCTCCCTGATGATCTATCCCTAATCTTTTCTTTAATTCTCCCAATATACTCAATTAACTCTTTGACTCTACCTTCAAAAATCTGGATTTTTTTATTTGCAACTTAATTCTTATACTTTAAATATTAAGATTTCAGTTCAGCTTTCCTAAACAAGTGATAGATTAAATTAAATGTTCGTTCTTAAAATTACTACACTAAACATCTTGCTTAAAGGGAAATTTCTCTCAATTATGTCAACACTTCCACAAGTAAAACAGGAGATTTGTTATTTTCCTCAAAATGACCCTGCTGTTTTCTAAAGTACAACAAATATTCTCAATTTTCTTAGACTCCTTCACAGCTTCTTAACCAAAGCTTTAAAAACATTGCTTAAAGTTTAAAAGATGAAATCAAAGAAGTATACACAGCTTCTTTTGTTTTTCACACCAGCCAGAAGCTTTCCCTTCACACTTAACAATTAAAATCTAAATTAGGTTAGCATTAACATTTTTACAACAGTGGGATTCTTACACAATTTTTCTTACACAATTACAACTTGGGCTAGAAACAAAGAATTTGTGCTTTTTAAAGAAAGGAATGAAACATTGCTATAACAACACTGATTAAACCTCAAGGAGATAGAGAAAAATTACGATACCATCACTGAAATACTTCTTGCCTGGAAACTGACCTTTTCAAAGTTGCTCCAGTAGCATTTTTACCAGCTTCTAATTACTGTTCAATATGTTTTTCTCTCCAAGAGTACATGAATGACATAAAAGGAAGCCAGGTCCTATCAGAGCTGATTTAGAGATTCAAATTCTTTCCTGGAGCAATAAAAATGTTTTTTTAATGGCAGGATGCCAATCATGGGAACATCTGAATCAATAGCTAAAGCACTGACTACATGACAGCAAATGAATCAATGCCATAAAGAGCCTCAAAAAAAAAAAAAAGAAATTCACAGCACTGAAGGCTTTGCACCAATCTGCAGTTTGTGGGCCTTTGGCTCAGAAATCATGCCAACTAACTGAAGTTTACTTATTAGTGACAGAGAAAAAAAATCCAGTCCTTTCAAAAACTTCCCCAATTGCCTTTTTCACACCTAGAAAATGTTAATCCTTTTTTAAAATGGCAGTCAGCAACCCTCTTCAGGGACACAGATTTCAATAGAAAAAAAGAGCACATAGGGTAGCATGAGGTCAATATGTACACTTTAAGACAAAAAGTTTTTTTTTTAAAGGAAAGAAGAAATAAAAGTAGATTTTAGGGAGGGGAAAGTTTCAGCTTTCAATTGGTAGTCATTGCGCAGTGTTCATTATCATCTTTTCCAGTTTGCTATTTTTAACTTGATAACTCTGAGTGTACTTGTAATATAGCTTTGAAAATAAAAGTGCTCAGCTAGTGCTAATTGCCTTTGCTTTATGCACATAAAACCTGTTATGTATGTAGGTTTGAAGTCATTGGTTTAGTTTGAACTGTTCTTGTAAAGTGTTAGAAATGATTGGTTTAAAAGTGTGGGAAAAACCCTACACTCTGATTGGCTGGCAACTGCGGCTGCTGGCTATAAGTAGCAGCCGCAGCCCAGCCAAAGCGGGTCCGTTCTGAGCTGTAGCCACTAATAAACAAAAGAGTTTGAAGCACTCCGCGTCTGTCTCTTCATGCAAACATAGCTCTGGAGACGAAGGTGGGATTCCCCTGAAGAGAAGGCAACGCGGAACAGAAGAAGAGCGAGATGGCTGCACTGAACACCCCCCCAGCCCCGTTCGATCCGATGGCAGAAGACTGGGAATCGTACACAGATCGTTTCCAAATGTATCTGGAAGGAAACTGTTATGTATGCAGGTTTGAAGTCATTGGTTTAGTTTGAACTGTTCTTGTAAAATGTTGGAAATGATTCATTTAAAAAGTGCAGGAAAACCCTGCACTCTGATTGGCTGGCAACTGCGGCTGCTGGCTATAAGTAGCAGCCGCAGCCCAGCCAAATTGGGTTCGTTCTGAGCTGCAGTCACTAATAAACTAAGAGCTTGAAGCACTCCATGTCTGTCTCTTCATGCAAACTTAACACTGGCGACGAAGGTGGGATTCCCCTGAAGAAGACGGCAACGCGGAACAGAAGGAGAGCAAGATGGCTGCACTGAACACCCCCCCAGCTCCGTTTGATCCAATGGCAGAAGACTGGGAGTCATATGCAGATCGTTTCCAAATGTAGCTGGAGGGAAACGATCTTGCCGACATTTCCGAGAAGCGGAAGAGGGCGGTCTTTCTCACACACTGCAGTCCGGCAGTTTTCAAGATGGCGAAGGCATTAGCGGGAGCTGCAGACATGAAGGTAATGGAATGGCCTGACTTAGAAAAACTGTTAAGAGCCCATTACGCACCACAAGTATCATGCCTTATTAAAAGACACGAGTTTTACCGTCATGATCAAGGGGAAAGCGAAAATGTAAACGACTTCATGGCAAGTTTAAGAGACATTGGGGGTGCATGCTAATTTAACAATTTAGAAGAGGCCATGCGGGATCGATTTGTTCTGGGCCTTAAAGACAAGGTGCTACAGAGCAAGTTATTACTAAAACCTAAGATCACGCTGAAAGAAGCAATAGAAGAGGCCTCTTCAGCAGAAGCTACCAAGTCCTCAGCAGCAGCCATGAAGAAAATCAACAAAGCCACAAGCCATCCTGATGTGGTATAATCCACAACAACTCATTGTGAGCAAATAGATTCTGAGTCAGACTGTAGTGAGGTAGAGGAAGGAATTTACAGACTCAGAATGGAGCGGAAAAAGAAAGACCTGGGAAGAAAGAGGCAAGATTTCTACTGCAGAGGTTGTGGGGGAAGCCACCCCCGCACTGAATGCAAGTTTTTAGACACCATTTTCCTCTGTTGTGATAAAAGAGGACACCTAGAAAGAGTCTGCAAATCATCCAGAACTCCATCCAACAGAAGAAAGGTTGCTACAAGCAAAGACAAAGAATTCAGGCCCAACAATCTCAGTGAGAAAATGGGGCGCAGCACAGAAGCAAATGGGAAGAATGAAATTCATCAAACAGTCACTATTGGTCATCCATCACCTTTAAGAAGCAGAAAAGTGCATGTCAAGGTACTTATTGAAGGAAGGCCTTGCCAAATGGAAGTGGACTCAGGCTCTTATTTATGTATGGTGTCATGGGACACTATTCACAGACTTCTTCCCAACATCCAGAAGAAGCACTTCAAGAAGCAAGCATTGACTCTTAAAGACTACCAAGGGAACAAGATTCCAGTAGTTGGAACAAGAGAATTCAACATGAAATTCAAGGGCCACACCAAACGCCTACCACTGACCATCGTGGACAAGGACCGCCCAAGTCTGCTGGGCCTTGAGTGGTTCAACCCACTGGGAATCGAGGTGACTGGCATCAATCACGTGAGCAACACTGAGTGGGAAGAGGCCTTGAAGTCTAAGTTTCCAGAGGTCTTCAGCGACGGATTAGGCAAGTATTTGGGGACCCCTATCTCCTTTAACCTAGATCCCAAGGTACAACCAATCCGTTTAAAACCCAGAAGGGTCCCATTTGCCTTAAAGGAAAAAATTGATGCACAATTAGATAAACTAATAGCCCATGGGGTTTTAGAGCCCACTGATCACTCCAGGTGGGAGACACCCATAGTCACACCAGTCAAGGCTGATGGGTCTGTGAGAATCTGGAGACTACAAGGGGACATTGAACCATGCACTACAACAGAGCATATCCAGTTCCAGTAGTGCATCATTTATTACAGTCTCTTGGAGGGGGCACAGTTTTTGCCAAGTTGGACCTGGCACAGGCATATCAACAATTAACAGTTGATGATGCCACTGCTGAAGCCCAAACCATTGTGACCCATAGAGGTGCCTTCAAATGCAAAAGATTGCAATTTGGAGTAAGCGTGGCACCAGGCATCTTCCAAAGCCTTATGGAAAGAATGTTACAAGGGTTGCCAGGGGTGGTGCCCTATTTTGATGACGTTTTAATTTCTGCTGAAAATGACACTCAATTACACGAGAGACTCAGGGAAGTCTTAACCAGATTCAAAGAAGCGGGGTTTGAGTATGGACTGAACCTAGTGGGGAGGGGTGTTATGTATGCAGGTTTGAAGTCATTGGTTTAGTTTGAACTGTTCTTGTAAAATGTTGGAAATGATTGGTTTAAAAGTGCGGGAAAAACCCTGCACTCTGATTGGCTGGTAACTGTGGCTGCTGGCTATAAGTAGCAGCCGCAGCCCAGCCAAATTGGGTCCGTTCTGAGCTGTAGTCACTAATAAACTAAGAGCTTGAAGCACTCCGCGTCTGTCTCTTCATGCAAACTTAACAGAAACGATCTAGCTGACATTTCTGAGAAGCGGAAGAGGGTGGTCTTCCTTACTGCGCGTCCGCAGTTTTCAAGATGGTGAAGGCATTGGCGGGAGCTGCAGATGTGAAGGTAATGGACTGGTCTGACTTAGAAAAGCTGTTAAGAGCCCATTACGCGCCACAAGTATCATGCCTCATTAAGAGACACGAGTTTTACCATCGTGATCAAGGGGAAAACGAAAACGTAAATGACTTCGTGGCAAGTTTAAGAGACATTGTGGGTGCATGTGAATTTAACAGTTTAGAAGAGGCCATGCGTGATCGATTTGTTCTGGGCCTTAAAGACAAGGTATTACAGAGCAAGTTATTAATGAAACCTAAGATCACGCTGAAAGAAGCAATAGAAGAGGCCTCTTCAGCAGAAGCTACCAAGTCCTCAGCAGCAGCCATGAAAAAGATTAAAAAGGCCACAAGCCATCCTGACTCAGAGAAGTCCTAACCAGATTCAAGGAAGCGGGGTTAAAAGTCAAAGAAGAAAAATGCACTCTTAGAACTGACAAGGTAGAGTTCTTAGGCTATATGATTGACAAACATGGTATTCACCCCACAGAAGCCAAGGTTCAGGCAATCAAAGAAGCCCCCAGGCCTAAATGCAAAACAGACTTGCAAGCTTTCCTGGGACTCATTAACTTCTATCACATGTTTCTACCTCAGAAGGCAACCATTGCAGAACCACTACACAGATTACTAGACAAAAAGTCTGCATGGGTCTGGGGCAGGAAAGAACAAGCTGCCTTTAACACTATTAAGAGACAACTCACTTCTGATTCTGTACTGATACAGTTCTCTGAGAATTTGCCAGTTGTACTGACTAGTGATGCATCCCCTTTTGGGGTGGGGGGGTGTTGAGCCACATGCTTCCCAGTGGGAGGGAAGCCCCTATTGCATTTTACTCTCGCACTTTGACTAAAGCAGAGAGAAATTACAGCCAACTGGACAAGGAAGCTTTGGCAATTGTGGCAGCTGTCAAGAAATTCCATGAGTATCTATATGGGAGAACATTTACTATTGTCACAGATCACAAACCTCTTTTAGGCATTGTGGCAGGGGACAAACCAACGCCCATGATCCTATCACCAAGAATGCTGAGATGGACTGAATTTCTTGCTGTTTATTCATACAAACTCATCCACAGGCCTGGAAAAGACATTGGGCATGCAGATGCTTTGAATCGCTGCCCACTTCATTCACACACTGAGGATCCTGCTCCTGAGACTTACACCTTTTTCCTAGAAACTGTTGCCAAGCTTCCAGTACACGCTGCTGAAATTGCCAGAGAGACTGCCAAAGACACTTTATTGGCTCCTGTTATAGGCTAGATTAAGAAAGGTTGGCCACTTCAAGATCTACCTCAACTTGCCCAACCTTTTAAATCCAGGCAAACTGAATTATCTGTATTAAGAGGATGTATTTTGTGGGGTAACAGGGTGGTTATTCCTGCAAAACTACAAAAGAGGTTTTGGAAATGTTACATGAGGGTCATCCAGGAATTGTCAGAATGAAGGGATTGGCCAGGAGTTATGTATGGTGGCCAGGTATTGACAAAATGGTTGAACACTGGGTTGCATCCTGTCCCAACTGTCAGGAAGTCAGGCCTGCCCCACCTCTCGCCCCCAAACAGGAATGGGAATGTCCTAGGGGCCCATGGTCCAGGATTCACATTGACTTTGCTGGCCCTACCAGAGGGCACACTTTCCTTATTATAGTAGATGCATATTCCAAATGGCTAGAGGTTATCCCTATGGCATCCACCACAGCTGATGCTGTCATCAAGCAGCTTAAGAGGCTTTTTGTAACTCATGGGTTACCTGATGTCCTCGTTTCTGACAATGGTCCTCAATTTAGTCCAACCTTTTGAATCATATCTAGCACAGCAGGGTATCAGACATGCCCTGACAGCCCCTGGGCACCCTTTGGCTAACAGCTGGGCTGAACGCATGGTACGCTTTACCAAGGAAAAACTTCAGCAATTGGGTCCTGGGGACATCACTGAGAAAGTTGAAAAACTACTCAGTGTCCAGCATATCACTCCTAACCCATCAACTAACTTATCCCCAGCAGAGTTGTTGATGGGTAGGAAACTCAGGTCTCCCCTTGACAGCCTTCATCCCACTTACGCACCCAACGCACCACTAGATTCCACTAGCAAAATTTGCACATTCACTGTGGGTGATTCTGTTTATGCTAAGAACCTTATGGGTGAACCATTATGGATTCCTGCTGAGATAACCCAAATCACAGGCCCTAGGTCTTACAGGGTACAAACAGAGGATGGTGTCCTCTGGAGCAGGCACATTGATCAGCTTAGATCCAGATTACCTCAGGAACATCGCAATTGCTCTCTCTGGTTCCCATCCCTAGTACCTCTTCTAGGGGAAGGGGAGGATCATGAGGATGATCAGCAAGCAAGAATCAACCCCATGTGTAATGAGCCAACACGACAGGAACCATCCCAAAACCTGTCACAATGCCAAAATCCATCCTTACAAGTGGAAGACTGTACATCACTACCTGACTTAGGTGCTGACATTGGGTTGGAGATGGATTGGGAGGAGAGACCAGGTTGTAGTAACCAAACAGGTTCTACTATTACTAGAAGTCCAAGTATGGAAATGTCAGCAGACACATTTCCTCTCTCACTGGGTGAGAACAGTAAAACATCTGAACCATGTAGGTCTCAAGGTACACATAAGAGCCCCACCTATTTAAAAGAATACATTAGATAGATGGGGTTTGAGTATGGACTGAACCTAGTGGGGAGGGGTGTTATGTATGTAGGTTTGGAGTCATTGGTTTAGTTTGAACTGTTCTTGTAAAGTGTTAGAAATGATTGGTTTAAAAGTGCGGGAAAAACCCTGCACTCTGATTGGCTGGCAACTGCGGCTGCTGGTTATAAGTAGCAGCCGCAGCCCAGCCAAAGTGGGTCCGTTCTGAGCTGTAGTCACTAATAAACAAAAGAGCTTGAAGCACTCCGCGTCTGTCTCTTCATGCAAACATAACAAAACCTATGTAAGTCCCAGAATTAGATTTCAGACTATCATGATGTTTTCCCATTTAAACCACTTCAAAACACTCATTTATGCACAGGCAAGTTTCACTGTTGTTAATTTATTAATGGGTCTACTGTCATATATAATAGTGTCATCAGGACCAGAAGCATTTTTGTTCATGCAATAATCAGAGGTTGGGCACTATGAAAATAATCATGTTTTCAGCACTATCATCAAATGTAAAGTAAACCTGAAGGGACATAATTGCTGAGACAGGCTGTTGGAAGGCTCTGGAAAACAGTTCTCTATGACAGTTTTCATAAATCAAACATCAACTTTAAGCACTCCCTGCATAAGTAGAAATGAGAGCAAAAACTCCTAAAGTACTTTACTATCTTCAGATGGAGTGAAGATGATCATGTGATGCATATAAAAACCGGGTGGAGCTTCAGTAACCCTGACACAACCATTTTGTCTTTTTTTAAAAAAAATCTCATCCTCATCCCTGACTCTTCTTAAGGGAATGCAAGCTTGTGTGCTTTCTTCAGCTTTCCAGCAGCAAAGTAACTCCAACTGGTCCTACTTGCTATCCTGGTATTTTGAACGAATAATAGCAGTTTTTAAATATTGTTAATGTACCTTGTAACTCAGCTTGAGATCAGTCCACAATGGTTATGGGTATAAATCTATAAATATCTATACCTATAAATCCAGAGTTTTATACACATTTTTTATAATTATTAGCTGCCTTAAGTGCCACTTTTGGTTGAAAAGTAGGATAAAATTTCAATAAATACATAATATGAAACAGTCCGTTTATGCTTCATACATAAATATGAATGAATTCTAGGTATAAAGAGAAGTGAATTAAATAAAGCCACAGGGAATGGCCAGACAATAATCTAACTGCTGATGTGTCTTTAATATCTGAATAGTTCAGCCAATGTTCCTACCTTTAAAATGATCCTGTTAAAAATAACATGGTATAATAAACTGAAGCAATTAAGCAGATATTTGTGTTACCAATAAAGGAGAATATTTGTACCTCAGGGTTGAAATGAGAGAACCTGGGTGCTCCCTGAGCATGGTTGTATTCTTGCAAACATTTCATTACCCAAATGATGGGTAACATCATGCTAGCATTGATGATGTTACCTAGTTGGGTAATGAAACATCTGCAAGAAAACAACCAAACTTAGAAAGCACCAAGGACTCTTCAGATATTTATGTATAGTAGCTATTTTTTTAATGTCTAGGAAATGCCAATATGATGCCATTCAAAGTTTTGAATTACAGCTTCCAGAATCCCTTGATATTGACCAACCTGTTAACTCTGATAGTTGTAAGCAGTACAAAAACAATTTGATGGAAGTCATTAAACTCCCTATTCATAATCTATTCAATGGAAGAATCGCAAAACTCAAGTTAAATGACATACACAACCAGATTCTGAGCTTTCTGCAATCACTGAGAATAATGTTGTCCTTCCAAGCTGCTGATTTGGAAACTATCGGTATTCTTGAATCAAGTTATCAAAGTAATATGAAAGGAAAAATACATATGAACACATTAAACATATCTAAGAAAGGCTATAGTAGGTCTAACTAGAAAATAAAGAAGGCAATTCTCAGACTTCTTTTTTAAAGAATAGAGGGCAACGATTCTTTGCTAAAATCCTTGATTCTTTTAATACTAAAGAATAACAGCTTATTTCATAACCACCTTTTCAGCTCTTTATCTTGGTCCTAGGTTTCTACCATACTTTTATGCAACCTTTCTTGATGATCCAATTATCCATTTCTATAAACTAATATTGAGTTGCTGGAACTCAGATGAAAAATAAATCTCAGTATTGTGGAATATTGTCTCCATAAGTGCTATATCTATTTTTAAATGAATGCTTGTTATAGTATTAATTGTATGTAATAAAACATGGGAAGACAAGGAAAATCTTCCAAAAGATCTGCAAAATCAGAAAGAGGTTCCATTCTCAAATTGGTATGCTAAATTATGCCAATGGGCACATAGTACCTGACTCATAAATTAGAGATGAAAGGACTTCACTAAATTCAGTACAGGAGAGGTGTCAACATTCAAGATATTGTAGAGATATTTTCTACTTCAAAGAACCCATAATACAAAAAGATGAAGTTAGATTGGCATCGATCATTATCCAGTTGGATAATAACAGGAATTGATGGAATATCTTCAGACATACAGCAAATAACAGAAGAAGAATCGGTAAAGATTCTATCCAGCTATGCCAGCATATCTGGACAACAATATAGTGCCAAACAGTGTGGAAGAGATCAATCTACATGCCAAAACTAAAGAAAGGAGAAGAGTGTGCAAACTACCCTCCAAAAACTTAATTTCTAACAAAATAACACTCAGGGTATTCCAACGTGGATTAGATTTCTAACTGGAACAGAAGATGCCATGTGTTCAAGGTGCTTTAGAAATGTTGAGGAACAGTATTGCTGATGCATGCTGATAATTGAGAATGGCAAACAAGATAAAAAAGAAGTAAATATGTGTGGCATTGTTTATAGAAATACCTTAAATTTTGTTAACATAATGTAATATTATGTTACGTGTTTTGGAAAATGGGAATTTCAAAATATCTCCTTGTCTTTGAGTGATACCTATGCACAGGTCAGGAAGCTGCAGTCCTGATGAAACATGGTAAAACAGACTGGCTCCAGGTCAGCACAGGAGTAAAACTTTGATATATATTCCCCCTTTATTAATTCAATCTATATGCGGAATACATATACTATATGAGAGAAGCTGGTCTGGAAAAATATTATTTTAAAAGATTTTAAAATTGGAATTAGAAACATAAATGATATGTGCTGTTGTTATTTTAAATGTGTTATGGCTGCCCTTCCAGTAGAGCCTAGGCAAATTACAAAATTCAAGAACAATAAAATAATTAAAAGCATACAATAACAATTCCAGACTAGGCTAAAGCAATCCGTAACAATGGGAGAAAATCACAACAGGGCCCCCCCAACACATTAACCTCAGGCTTGAATTCACATTTTCAGACCTCCAGGAGACAGGGTGCTACGCATATAGAGAAGGCAAAATTTCTTGATCAATAATATGACAACATTTCATAGAGGTGACCTGGAGCATGACCACTCTGCCAGAACTTATCGTATCAGCAGAAACAATTAAAGATAGACAGTAAACCTGGATTTCTGATATGTTTTATTTATTTATTTGTTTATTTATTTGTTTGTTTGTTTGCTTGTTTGTTTGGATTTGTATGCCGCCCTATCTCCCGAAGGACTCAGGGTGGCTCACAACAATAAAACACAGAATACAAAATTTAAAAATTATTAAAAGATATTAAATAGAGAACCCAAACAAATATCTAAAACCCCAATGAAACTACAGATAAAACCCATAAAAAACTCACCCCTCAATCCAGGCCTGCCTGCTGAAAAAACCATGTCTTCAGGTCGCAGCAGAAGGAACGAAGGTCAGGGGCCAACCGACGCTCCAGAGGTAACTGATTCCACAGGGTGGGTGCTCTCACCAAGACGGTCCTACCCCTGGGGGTCGCCAGCCGACACTGTCTAGCCAACAGCACCCCAAGGAGGCCCTGTCTGTGGGAGCGCACAGGATGATAGGCAGATGTTGCTGGCAGGAGATGCTCCCGCAAATACCCTGGACCTAAGCCATTAAAATATGTTTTTTTGTTTTGTTTTGTTTTTTTGTAAAAAAGGAGGCCATCTGTGGCAACATTTAAACAACTTTGTCCAGTAGCATCCACTGGGAAGGCAATGACAAAAGCATGCATGGGAGTGAGTTTACATCAGAACGGCACAACACATTTTGATGAAAGCACCGGACCCTGTGATGTCTCTGAATTCTTTTTATCTACATAAAAGTATGTATAAATATTACACTGAATACACTGAGTGAGAAGAAAAAAAGTCAACCAACATCATTCTTAAACTTAGCCTTTGTGAATATGCTCTGTTGATGGTGGTGGACAACTCCATGATAGGCATGTCTAAATCACATAAATTTTGTTCTAAATATGAATACATACAGACTCTTCTCAGACTCTTCTCCTCAAAGTAATCTTTCTAACCACCCTGATAGATACATAATGGATTACTAAACTGGACATAGAGATTATTTACACTGACAACAGGGGAAAAGTTAATGTAGCTATCCTTTCTTGTCTCACACTAGAGCTTTCTCCTTTTCTCTCTAAACTTCTTTCTGAAATAACTGAGGAAATGGAGGTGACAGAAAATAATTGATCCCCATTGAATACAGCCTTTAATGAGGAGGGTGGAGGGGTTCTTATGGGGAAAATGTGAGGAAATTCCATGCATCACTACACCATAAAATCTATCTCTTATCTCACAGGCTATAAGTCAGATATTTTTACATATTGGGTATTTTTAAGACTAAACCAATGGTTTTTCCTATCCTGCTCTACGGAGTAGAAAGTTGGTCTCTGACAGAAAGCCACTTGAAGAGACTTGAAGTATTTGAATGTGGATTTACAGATGGCTTTTAGATATAAGCTGGGCTGACAAAATCAGAAATGAGGAAGTGATAAGCCTCCTGGGAAAGCCAAGGGAAATAATCAAAACCATCAAAAAATGAAAGTTAGAATATTTTGGATATGTGATGTGACACCTGGAAAAATACGGCATACTTCACTAATCCTCCAAGATTGAAGGCAAACAAGGTCCAGGCAGAAGAAAAACATCATGGCTTTAAAATCTAAAGGATTGGTTTGGACAAAACTCAGCAGTACTTTTTCGGGTGGCTGTTAATAAAAATAGAATCGCTAACATGATCGCCAATGTCCAATGATAGATATGGCACAAGAAGAAGAAGAGGTTTTGCCATATGAGGCAAAGTCCAAACTGGTTCCCTTTTGAGTTTTGCATACAGAAGACACCTGATCACAAAGCTAAAGTTTTAATGACAGTAAGTTAATTCAGGAATGCAGGACAGACAATAGGGAATATATATAGATATTTTGGGTATGGAAACCACCATGGATCTTAGGAATATACTTAGAGAAGTGGCTGCTGTTAAGTTTGCATGAAGAGTCAGACGCGAGGAGTTCCAGCAAAAGGCTTTATTAGTGACAACAGCTCGAATGGACCCGTCCGGGTAAAGCTACGGCTGCTTCTTATAGCCTGCAGCCGTAGCTGCTAGCCAATGGGAGTGCAGGGTTTCTTCCCGCACTATTTAAACCAATACCATTTGACATTTTACAAGACCAGTTCAAATAAACCAATAACATTTAAACCTACATACATAACACCCCTCCCCACTAGGTTCAGTCCATACCAAACCCCCAACCTATCTAATGTATTCTTTAAATAGGTGGGGCTCTACGCGTATGCTGAGACCTTCGTGGTTCAGAATCTTTATTGTTCTCACCCAGTGAGAGGGAAATGTGTCTGCTGACACCTGTTAGGACTTCCTGTGAAAGAAGACCCTGTTAGACTGTTAGAATCTGGTCTCTCCTCCCAACCCATCTCCATTCCAATGTCAACACCCAAGTCAGGTAGTGATGTACAATCTTCCACTTCTAAGGATGGATCTAGGCATTGTGACAGGGTTCGGGATGGTTCCTGTGTAATGACTCTACTTCTAAGGATGGATCTTGGCATTGTGACAGGGTTCGGGATGGTTCCTGTCGCAATGGCCTGCTACACATAGGGTTGATTCCTGTTTGCTGATATTCCTCCTGCCTCCCTTCCCCCCCTAGAAGAGACATCAGATGAGACCTAGAGAGAGACAGGGGCGATGTTCCTGAGGGAACCGGATCTAAGTTGGTCAATGTGCCTGCTCCAGAGGAGGCCATCCTCTGTTTGAACCCTGTAAGAGGGCCAGTGATGTGAGTTATTTCAGCAGGAATCCACAAAGGTTCACCTGTAAGGTTCCTAGCATAGACAGAATCTCCCACACTGAAAGAACGAACTTTGGAAGTGGAATCCAGTGGTGTATTGGGTGCATAAGTGGGATGAAGTCGGTCAAGGGAAGACCTAAGTTTCCTGCCCATTAACAACTCTGCTGGGGACAAGTTAGTTGATGGGCTAG
>CM019154.1:16306967-16362667 GCA_009733165.1 Naja naja | reverse complement strand
TCAAGCAGGCCTCAAGCCATTCTGATGGGATAAATCCACATCTACTCATTGCGAACAAATAGACTCTGATTCTGATGGCAGTGAGGCAGAGGAGGGATTTTTAAACTCAGAATGATGAGAAGTGAAAGGAGAAAAGACTCTGGGAAGAACAGGCAAGGGTTCTATTGCAGAGGTTGTGGGGGGGGCCACCCCGCACTGATTGCAAGTTCTTTGACTCCATTTGCCTACGTTGTGAGAAACGGGGTCACATAGCCAGAGTCTGCAAATCATCCAGAACTCCACCAGCTAGGAAGAAATTCCTGATAGAGACTTTAAGCCCAACAATTTCCTTGAAAAAATGGGGCGAAATTTAGAAGCAAATGGCAAGAATGAAACGCACCAAACAATCACTATTGGTCATTCTTCACCCTTAAAAAGCAGAAAAGTACATGTGAAGGTATTTATTGAAGGAAGACCTTGCCAAATGGAAGTGGACTCAGGCTCTTATTTATCTATGGTCATGGGACACTATCCACAGACTTTTTCCCAGAATTCAGAAAAAGCATTTCCAGAAGCAAGCACTGACTCTCAAAGACTACCAAGGGAACAAGATTCCAGTAGTTGGAGCAAGAGATTTCAACGTGCAGTTTAAAGGCCACACCCAACGCTTGCCCTGACCATTGTGGACAAGGATCGCCCAAGTTTGCTGGACTTGAGTGGTTCAAGCCACTTGGCATCGAGGTGACTGGCATCCATCACGTGAGCAGTTCTGACTGGGAAGAATCCTTAAAGTCTGAGTTTCCAGAGGTCTTCAGCGAAGGACTGGGCAAGTATATGGGGACCCCTATTGCTTTCAGCCTAGACCCCAAGGTGCCCCCAATTCGTTTAAAGCCCAGGAGGGTCCCATTTGCTTTAAAGGAAAAAATTGATGCACAATTAGATAAACTCATTGCTCAAGGGGTTTTAGAGCCTACTGACCACTCCAGATGGGAAACACCCATAGTCACACCAGTCAAGGCTGATGGGTCAGTGAGAATCTGTGGTGACTACAAGGGGACACTTAACCATGCGCTGCAACAGAGCGCATATCCTGTACCAGTTGTGCATCATCTGCTCCATTCCCTTGGCAGGGGTACAGTATTTGCTAAACTGGATTTGGCTCAGGCATATCAACAATTAACAGTTGATGATGCCACTGCAGAGGCACAAACAATTGTGACCCATAGAGGTGCCTTCAAATGTAAAAGACTACAATTTGGAGTAAGCGTGGCACCTGGCATTTTTCAGAGCCTTATGGAAAGAATGTTGCAAGGACTGCCAGGGTAGTACCTTATTTTGATGATGTATTAATCTCTGCTGAAAATGACACTCAGCTTCAAGAAAGACTCAGAGAAGTCCTTACCAGATTCAGAAAAGCGGGTTTAAAAGTCAAGGAAGACAAATGTACACTCAAAACAGACAGAGTTGAGTTCCTGGGGTATATGATTGACAAGCATGGCATCCATCCTACTGATGCCAAGGTTAAAGCAATCAATGAAGCCCCTAAACCTCGATGCAAGGCAGATTTGCAGGCTTTCCTTGGCCTTATTAACTTTTACCACATGTTTCTACCTCACAAAGCATCTATTGCTGAACCCTTACATCGCTTACTTGATAAGAATGCTGTTTGGATCTGGGGCGGAAGGAACAGTCAGCATTTAACAGTATTAAGAGACTAATCACGTCTGATGCTGTGTTGATACAATTCTCTGAGAATTTACCTGTTGTTCTGACTTGTGATGCATCCCCTTTTGGAGTGGGGGGGGTTTTGAGTCACAGGCTTCCCAATGGACGGGAAGCCCCAATTGCATTTTACTCGACGCTGTCCAAAGCAGAGAGGAATTATAGCCAATTGGACAAGGAGGCTTTAGCAGTTGTTGCAGTGTTAAGAAATTTCATGAATATCTGTATGGCAGGTCATTCACCATTGTTACAGATCACAAACCTTTACTAGGCATTGTGGCAGGAGACAAACCTACACCTAATATCCTGTCACCAAGAATGCTGAGGTGGACTGAATTTCTTGCAGCCTATTCCTACAAACTGATTCACAGGCCTGGCAAGGACATTGGACATGCTGATGCACTGAGTCGTTGCCCACTACCTTGCCACAAGGAGGACTTTGAACTTGAAACTCACACCTTTTTCCTGGAGACCGTTGCTAAGCTTCCAGTCCATGCTGCTGAGATTGCCAAAGAAACTGCCAAAGATGCTGTGTTGGCACCTGTTATGGGCTGGATTAAGAAAGGTTGGCCTCTTCAAGATCTACCTCACCTTGCCCAACCTTTTAAGTCCAGGCAAACTGAATTATCTGTATTAAGAAGATGTATTTGTGGGGTAACAGGGTGGTTATTCCTGCAAAACTGCAAAGGAGGTTTTGGAAATGTTACATGAGGGTCATCCTGGGATTGTAAGGATGAAAGGTTTGGCCAGGAGTTATGTATGGTGGCCAGGTATTGACAAAATGGTTGAAAACTGGGTAGCCTCTTGTCCCAATTGCCAGGTAGTCAGACCTGCCCCACCTCACGCCCCACACAGGAATGGGAATGTCCTAGGGGCCCATGGTCTAGAATCCACATTGATTTTGCAGGCCCTACAAGAGGGCACACTTTTCTAGTAATAGTAGATGCATACTCCAAATGGCTAGAGGTAATTCCAATGACATCCACTACTACTGAGGCTGTTATCAAGCAGCTCAGAAAATTGTTTGTAACCCATGGGTTACCAGATATCCTTGTCTCTGACAATGGTCCTCAATTCACATCTAACATTTTTGAATCCTTTCTAGCCCAACAGGGCATCAGACATGCCCTCACTGCCCCTGGCACCCTTCGGCCAATGGCCGGGCTGAACGCATGGTACGCTTTACCAAAGAGAAGCTTCAGCAGCTGGGTCCTGGGGACATCACTGAGAAGCTTGAAAAGCTTCTTAGTGTTCAACACATCACTCCTAGCCCATCAACTAACTTGTCCCCAGCAGAGTTGTTGATGGGCAGGAAACTTAGGTCTTCCCTTGACCGCCTTCATCCCACTTACGCACCCACGCACCACTGGATTCCACTTCCAAAGTTCGTTCTTTAGTGTGGGAGATTCTGTCTATGCTAGGAACCTTATAGGTGAACCTTTGTGGATTCCTGCTGAAATAACTCACATCACTGGCCCTCGGTCTTACAGGGTACAAACAGAGGATGGCCTCCTCTGGAGCAGGCACATTGACCAACTTAGATCCAGGTTCCCTCAGGAACATCGCCCCTGTCTCTCTCTGGGTCCCTCACCAGATGTCTCTTCTAGGGGGAAGGGGGAACAGGAGGAAAATCAGCAAACAGGAATCAACCCCATGTGTAACGAGCCATTGCGACAGGAACCATCCCAACCCTGTCACAATGCCAAGACCCATCCTTAGAAGTGGAGCCATTGCACAGGAACCATCCCGAACCCTGTCACAATGCCAAGATTCATCCTTAGAAGTGGAAGATTGCACATCACTACCTGACTTGGGTGCTGACATTGGAATGGAGATGGGTTGGGAGGAGAGACCAGATTCTAACAGTCTAACAGGGTCTCCTTTCACAGGAAGTCCCAACAGGGAAATGTCAGCAGACACATGTCCCCTCTCACTGGGTGAGAACGTTAAAACTTCTGAACCACGAAGGTCTCAACGTACACGTAAGAGCCCCACCTATTTAAGGGAATACATTAGATAGGTTGGGGTTTGGTATGGACTGAACCTAGTGGGGAGGGGTGTTATGTATGTAGGTTTGAATGTTATTGGTTGATTTGAACTGTTCTTGTAAAATGTCAAATGGTATTGGTTTAAATAGTGCGGGAAGAATCCCTGCACTCCCATTGGCTGGCAGCTACGGCTGCAGGCTATAAGAAGCAGCCGTAGCCAAGCCAGGACGGGTCCATTCGAGCTGTAGTCACTAATAAAGTCTTTTGCTGGAACTCCTCGCGTCTGACTCTTCATGCAAACTTAACACTTAACATGATGGATAAGAAATCACCACAGGAAGAATGTTGCTAAATCTGAAGTAAACAGCAGTGGGGGAGGGAATGGCATTTAGCATTAAAATGACTTAAACCCTGGTTGTTGATATATTTCTGTGTCATTGCTTTCCCGGTAAAGTATAGATTTTTGTTTCACCCCATCTAGTAATTTAATTAGCTTTGTTCAATTGAGTTCAACATATTCACAGAATTGGATATTGACAATCATTGCAACAAAGCTAACTGCTGAGATCCTGCCTTAGTTATAAACTAAATTGCTGCCCCCTTGCAAAAGAATCTAACATTTGTCCAGGCCATCCCCATCACTATACAGCCTTAACTTGTACCTAAAATTGCAATGAACACTTTTGCTCTTGCAGTGGTCTTGCAGTGGATTTATTGGTCTAATAAAATCTGTACAATTGCATTAATGATTGGTAAAATAATTCAACTCAACCCTCTTTTAATGCCATCCATTAAAAATATGGGAGATTTCCAATTGTTTAGTGGCATATAATTTGAAACCAAGGCAATACCTTGGTAACTGAGAAAATTAAGATGAAGTTTTCTAATATTTTCAATTTAAATCCTTGTGGTATTTTCCTGTCTGAATTACTTCATTTTATTGCAGTCAAGGAACTTGATATTCAAATATCCAAAACTAAATTGACAATGTCAGGATAGTTTAAAAAAAAAGCAGATACAGATGAAAAAAATGATTAAAGGACAATCTTAAATCAAATTATGCTAAAGGGGTTGCTCAAGATACACATATGCAACAGGAAGAAAATGTTAGGTGCAAGAAATCAGCAGCTGAGATAGAGTTCAAAAGCACTGTAAATTTATTCCATGCAGCCTATACACAAGAATCTGATCTACTAATGTTCAAAGGCAAATTGGTGCTAGATAAGTGTTGATGGACTTCAACAGTAGCTGGACTTAGGTCTCTTTCAGAGGTGTAGGGACTCCAGACTTACGATGCATTTGACTCCACTATTGGGCTACACCTGGTTATCTACAGAATTAAAATTAGCAATCTGGATAATATAAATAGCAATATAAAATGCAAATATATACACACACATGCATACACACATAGACACAAGCATACATATATATTCATAAATAAAACAATTGAGTTTTATAAACTTATCTCAGAAACCCCTGCCAAACCTGACAAAATATACTTCAGTAGCAGACATAGCATGTACACCCTAAAGCCAAGGGATAATGCTGAGCCTAAGCCATTTCTGGCTGTTCCTACTAAAGCAGGTTCAATTCCTCTTGATTATTCTTGATTTTGTATGCTACCCTGCAAAACCTAGCAACTTTGTATGTTATTTTAGGATTGATATTAGAAAATAGAAATTGCACATGGTGTCAGTTGTGGTATCCTGTTTTGCTAGTAAGGAGTGGAGTAATTAGAGCATTTTGTTCTATATAAAATTAGCAATACAGAAGAACATGTTTGGTAGTTTCTATTTGTCCTGACCAGCAATGACTTCCTTATAATGAGTATCGTGTCTTTTTGTATCTTCCAGCCAGACGTGCTAAAAGAAAGGATTGTATCAAGCTCATAGTCCCAAGGTAGTAAGTAAGTAGCGGGAAATCCCAGGAGGGAGAGCTTTGTTGTAAACTGTTTGTTTCCATCCACTTTGAAATCTATCTTTCCTTACAGATTTAAAATATTTTTTCCTTTCAGATTTGTAGCCTAAGTAAAAGTATACATAAAGGTATTAACATCCTCTTAAACAAAAAACTTCTTTTCCTGACACCACGCTGCAGGTACCAGGCAGCATGCCATTGTGTGCGTTTGTGGGGGGGGGATGTGGCTTCTTTAATGAATTGCAAATAATTACTATAAGAACACCCCTATGTGTTTCAAATGGCATTTGGATTTTATCCTTCCAATGCCCTAGATTACATATTAGATTAAACCACAATAAGGCTTATATATCATACTTTTGATAGATTAGAAACTGGTATGAACCCTGCCATTGAATTAAGAAATCATGATTTATAACTTGTGAACTTTTGTATTAGTATAGTATTAGTATCATGATTCAAATTGACCAAGTCTTAATTTGATGTGTGTATTAAATTAAGTGCAGATTTGGTTTATTTTTCTTACTGTGTGAATTAGGTGTTAATGTTGATTTTTTTTAATTAGAATTGTTTGAATTCTTTGATGGAAGATATCATCAAAGAGAATGAGATAATTAAGTTCCCACAAAATTGAAAACTCTGCCTTTAATTTCCTAGTAATCCAAAGAACAGCTTTGCATGCCGTGCTTCCTGAGTTTTAACAAGGGCATTGGTTGCTTTCTTAAAGGAAAATGGATCACAAAATATTTTCTGGAAGAAACTTTAGGCTATGATATCAGAGGAGAAGTGAAATCAACAGGCTGGGATTTTTGTAGCAAGTATTAACCTTGGTGTAAATGCAGAGACAAAATGAGCTCCTTTAATTTCCATAATGAAATTGTTTTTGTAGAGTTAAAAATACTGTAATGAGGCCCAAACAGTGTGCTTTCAGGGACTCCCAGGGTGAAGCAAATGAGATTTTAGCTTCTCTAATTGGGCATATTGCAAACTGGGCTCGATGCTATCTTCTGCACAGGATGCTCAGTATCCCTAACAAAAAGAGATCCACAGCTGTCAACAGAATGTAAGGGAGCTTTTTATAAGCCAAACCAACCAGCACAAGACTAGGGCTATGACGGGGACCCCCCAAAGGGAGAGATCAAGGGGAGAGCAGCTCTGCTGTGCCTTGATTAAGAAGCTGTTCATAAGATAATTTGTTTACCACTATCAAGGAGAATTTTTAAACCAACTGTTGAGAATTCCCAGAATCCTCTAAAGTATTTCATTTGATTAAGCAATGAATATGGATATTTTATTTCCCCTCTCCTGTGAATTAAACCTCATTACCTGTCAATGCATGTTTTTGGAAAGAATTGTGCTCTGTGCGCACTGCCAAAAGTTTGGCATTTTGCTTATACTTCTCCTGCCATGTATAAAACTTTGCTAACATCCATCCCATATGAAACAGCACAGGTGTTCAGTGTATCAGCTATTTCTCCTTTCCCAGATGATGTCTCTGCAGTACTTCTACTGGTGCTTGACATTCCAGCATGATGCTTACAAAAATACCTGCAACATTTTACCCCTGTATCAAAAAAAAAAGATAATCAAAGATTCTTTGTTCCATTCCCTTTTCTTTGTCAAATGTGGGCTACACTCTGTATCTCTTTGACTCTAAAACGGCAAAGTAATTCTGCTGCGTGGAAGCTTGCTATTGTCTCATGACCAGGTATTCAGGAGTTTGCCAAACAAGACAAGTTTTGAAACTGGTGACATAGTATGTTCATTTGTTCATTCATTTTTTTCTTTGAGCAAAAGAAGAGACACCAATAGTGGATCAAGGTTTTCAGGTGTATAATTCTCCAGTTCCCTTTCTTCATTCTTTTCTTTATCCTGTTTAAAAGTTTAATATTTGAAATATATATATAGAAACTCATAAGCTGTTTTTCTAATCTGTAACAGTATTTTGCCTTTTGCACTCATTACATTTGACTTTGGGAAATAATGGCTTAGTAACCTTTTTTTCTTAAATAGATGGTTGTTTGCTAGCAAAAAAGTCAAAGAAACAGCACAGGAAATTTTGGATAACAATCATAAACATTTATGAAACAAAGGGAAAAGATTCATCTGAAAATGAACAAGCCTAAAGATTTGCAATAAAATGAAAATGCAGCAGCTGAATACCAAGCATGACACAATTTTGACTAGCATGCCACAACAGATATAATCCCCAAAATGTGTAAAGCAGTGGTAAAAGAAAAATGGTTGCTTTTCAACTTAGGTTCTGCATATGAAGGACTGTAAATATACTGTAGCTTGGAATACATTGTTGAAATATATACATTTAAGTCTGATTTCAAGTTGTTTAAAAATAATCAATGTTTATATTTTTCAACAACTTTTTATTTGGAAAATGAGATGAAGAATATAAAGTGAGTCCTGGCAGTTTTTTCATTATAGCTAAATCCTTCCTATTTTTATTAATCACTAGTGGAGACTAGAGCAGGTATATACACAGGATGTTGTTGGACTGTTATTGACTATTTGGTTATCTGACTACCGATAGATGAGGTGAGAGAGGCTTTATATAGTACAAGTTTTCCAATTGAACATACCATATGAAAAGTTTTTCTCTAGGCAAAAAAAACTGAAGCTATCTACTATGTGGTATTATTTTGAATTTTGATCCTCAAAATGTTGCTGAGAAGATGACATGTCCGGTACTCAAAAAGATTAGCAAATCTTTTTAAGAAAAGAAGGAAATACACCCATTTGGTTATTTTGTGTACTCTAAAATCAATAAATCAACCCACTATAACATAATTGTGTGTGTTTTATATTTATACCAAGCCAGGATGTCCCCTGATATTTTTTTTCCAACACAGCTATGTGAGGTAAGTTGAGATGAAGGTAGTTAGTACCTGGCTGAATGGATATAATAGCTCAGATAACTTAATTCTGTTCTCCTTGGTGTCCCTATTCAGTAAGATAACTATTGTATTACACTGGATTTCTTCAGCAAATTCACAAAAATCCTTGCTAATCCCCCCATCATCATTTATGAATAACACAGTATTACAAAATGAAGGTGAGAACTTGATGTATTTTTAATAAGAATACATTGTATTTGGGTTGATTTATTGTTTTATTTGGACT
Organism: Naja naja; assembly: GCA_009733165.1. NCBI lineage: Eukaryota > Metazoa > Chordata > Lepidosauria > Squamata > Elapidae > Naja > Naja naja. The sequence goes on along the minus strand of CM019154.1, from coordinate 16,353,923 downwards.
TTCAGAAGGAGTATATTACAAAATATGTTCAGAACACATTGAATACTAGCTATTAGCTATGGAAATAAAGACCAGGATTAACTAACATAGGTTGATGATGATTCTAAAGGATAACAGTACCAAATGCCACTTTGGCCTTCCAAGGAAAGGAGGCTAAATAAGAAGTGGAAGATTTGGTTGGTGATTTTGGATGCATTCTCTCCCCACTACTTCTTTTAGGATTGCTGAGTTTCTATATTTTCAACAATAAAATGGGCTCTGTATATCCCGATAGTAATGTGTCTGTGCTGCAAATTCTAAAGACAGACTGTAAATGCATGCTGCAGCAAGAAACAAGTCTTGTTATTATTTTCCGTCTGTTATTGCCTTTGTTAACATAGGTCCCTGCCTTCATTTTGATGTATAGTATGTCTGAATGAATTCATTACATTCACAAACTACAACAATATTCCCCAAAGTAGAATAACCCATATTGTGCATGCATGTGTGACCCTGAAAATATCTTCAATGAATGTTTCTGCATAAGTTAAATGACATTGAACTGTTGAGCTAATTCCAAATTTGCCTGGTAACTATCTGAGGATGCCCTTGAGCCAAACATAATCCATGATTAAATTTATGTTTTTGTGTTTCTTCTTGTGCCTATAAAGTTTTGCATTTTCCTGACAATAAAATGATCATCTGCCCATATCTTTCAAAGATCTGGATATCCTCAAATATTTTTTCTGGACGTATGTCCCTCTCTTGGGTGTTTTTCAGTGATATTATGCTTTCTTTGCTCTGATATCCTTATGTCGTTCATATCTTTCAATAATGAAATATCTATCGAGGTTCCCAAACATGTACCTTCCTCCTCCTATCTCAAATAGCTAGAGTTATGTGTTTATCTGAGTCTTGTACAGAAAAACAGTAAGGAAGAAAACCATTATTACTTTTTGTTTGTGGTTATACATACAACACTTACTTTACAACAACCAGCTATGTGTGCACACATTCATATCTTGCTCAGGTAAGCATGGGAGCTACCCGGAAAAGGGGAAAATAGGGGGTTCTACCTATTTGTTAATTTTTGACCAACAAAATTTAAGCTTTGTCAGCATCTACTCATTAGGACAACAAAAAGTGAGAAGCAAATCAGAATGGTAAATAAAAAAAAATATTCAAAACCTGTGCTTTTAATCTGCAACAAAGCAGACTAATTAAGGCTTTGGAGTATTTATACCAAAGTCATAATGCTACTTTTTGGGAGTAGCATGTCCCTTTCCTTTCTGCTCTCTGCTTTCCACATTCCTTTCTTTATGCTTTGGAAAGCTGATTTCAGATTTTAGACTAGGACTTTTATAGGTCTTCCTATTTAAAATACAGTATGCATCACTTGAATATTTTCAGTATATGGTAAGCAGCATTTGACAATCTTCTTGCATATTCTGATGAATCGACAGACTCTGGACCTCTGTCCTAAAGTCCTGATAGCAGTGCTGAAACCTGCTCTGAACACAGGAACTTCAGTACAAATAAATATGATGTTGAGGCTTTCCAAATATCTGAGGAATACAATAACCAGCAGCTGCAGATAATGCAGATAATGGATCAAATCCAAAGGCATATGCTTGTAAATGGAAATACACTGGAGAAACTATTATCTTTTAATATTTGCTAAAAACAGCAAGCCACTTGATAGTTCTGTGGTGGCAGAAATTAACAGTAGGAATCTTTAAATGCTTTGGTAATTTTACTTGCTTTAGCAAGACTCTTTCCCAGAATCCCACTTCATATAATTGCTTAATTGCTACCTCTATTAAAATTATTCATGATATTGCTAGCAAAATGTTTCTGCAGTATGGCATAACATGAATTTGAAATACATTTTACACAAAACTACTGAGTATCATGGAAGTGGTATTAGCTAATATATCTACATTACAGCTCCTTTAAAAACATGTCAAAATAGTGACAAAATGTGGAACTTTATACTGAAGGGAAATGTAAACACATGCTATTTAATTTGCCATTGGTGCTAGTCCTCAAAATAACAGCAATTAGCAACTGGTCACTGCTTTCCAGGTATAACAAGATTTCAGTTATCAATAGAAGATTGTCATTAATCTGATATTTATTTATTTATTTATTTATTTATTTATTTATTTATTTATTTAATTTGACTTGTATGCTGCCCCCTCTCCAAAAAGGACTCGGGGCGGCTCACAACTAAAAACAGCACAATAAGTTACTTAACTAAATTAAGATTAAATTAAACAAGCCAAATTTGACTAAAAACCCACTACTAATTTAAAATATAAAAACCAACCCACCCACCCTGCGAGAGGTCAGCACAGCCTGGCCTGTTCAAACAACCAGGTTTTTAAATCATGGCGGAAGGTGTGGAGGTCGGGGGCCAAACGGAGCCCCAGGGGTAGTTGCTTCCATAAAGTGGGAACCGCTACAGAGTAGGCCCTCCCCCAGGACACTGCCAGATGACACTGAGTCGCAGACGGCACCCTGAGGAGTCCCTGCCTGTGCGCTCGTAAAGCAATAACATTTCACAAAATAGATCTATATGAACATATCTTTCAAACACGTTAGAAAGCTTTTTAAAAAGAAAAAGAAAATATTACTAGGCATTTTCAGCTTTGGGTAGTCACTCTGGTTATTGCTAAACCAGTTGGTTTGCATAATTATACATAAGCAATTTCTTCTTTATTTTTCTGAGTAATAGACAAGCTCATTCATTGGCTGCAGTCTACCTTGATTCAACCATTCACACAAAGCAGCTGATGAGTGTACATATTGCATATGTTTCAAAACCATCTAGTCACATGAGTGGTATGCTGATGAGTGCCATAATAATAGCAATGAAGCACACATCTATTTTTCTGCAGTAGATTTTTCTGCTTGTATATTTCTTGGATAGGATATGATGATAATATGTTGCAAATACAAGATATTCAAATTAGAAAACTTTTGTTGGTGTCAAGAACAACTGCAACTAATCAGCTGCAGAGTCGATGTATCAATGGAGTTTTTGAAATCATTTACAGCTAGATCACTTCACACGACATCTTGCTTGGTAAAGGCACCCAAAGAATATTCATTCATTAAATGATGAATTTTGCAATCTTTGATGTTTATTCCTCTTAGTACATCTCTTTCCCATCTCCTATTTGCAGTCTTTCCTTCCATCCGCCCCCTTTATAAAGGCTTTAAATAGACTCTCTTAATGTGATTGTTCTAAATTATTTTTATGTAAGAGATTTAGCATCAGTTAGGAGGTATAAAATGAAAAAGATTACATGATTAATATTAACAAGGATATGGTACACTTGCTACGCTGTGAGCGATGAATAATGCCATGCAGATGAAAGATTTATTATGACATTGGTCTATTAATGCTTTGTAGAGATGATGCTATTTTACAATAATGTCACACCCATTATTTTCAGCTAGTAGTCATAAATTGCATTGCGGAATGTACAAATAGTGGGCACCATCCCTGAAGTTGTAGTAGAGATAGTGTTCTTTCTGCATCATCTGAAGAGATTAATTGACTTCTGAATCATTTTAATATGTCTTATTTGGTTTCTCTTAGGCTATATGAAAAGAAATAACTTTTATAAAATGTTTGAGTTTACATCTTAAAATACACATTGATTCTCTGAGTATTTTTCTGAAGCTCCATTGGCACAAGCATGTGATATTTAATAGAAGACAACCCTGGAGGGCATACTACAATTGATATACCAATACTAAAGTTATTCTGAACATAATGAAATAAGTAGATTATATATTTTTGACTGCTGGCAAATGTTTCCTGGTTATAGTCAGAGATTTTACACATGTTTATGATTTTTTTCCTTCCTTAAATCATTATACAAAAGTCAAAGAATGAATAATATAAATGGGAATAGGGGACATTACATGCTATATTCAGAAACTTTTAAATGTTTTGGGAGGAGTATATTATACAACGATAATTATCAGTGTTACCAGTAGCTTTTTTTTTTTTTTGCTAAAAGTTCCATCAAGGATCATTGCTGCCATCATCATCATTTGGGCCTCTAATTTTTACCACCGGATCCTTTGAAAGACATGAAAACCTGCTTTCAATCAATTCAGAACCTCTGCCATTTTTGACTTCTCACAATGCAATATCTGGGAAATTTCTACCATAATATTGTCATAGGAAAATCTGTAAAATGTTCTATAGGTGGCATCTGCCCCCAGCAAGATTAGCTAAAATGTATAAAAATATGTCCCAAACCTGTTGGAAATGTAAACAATCATGTGGTACATATTACCACATTTATTTATTTATTTTTATTTAATTATTTATTTTGTCAATCGCTTACAAGATAATAAGTATAAGGATAAAAATAGTTATGAATACATGAAATGAATACATATAAGAAAAATAAAAGAAACAATAGGACAGGGATGATAGGCACATTGGTGCACTTATGCACGCCCCCTACAGACCTCTTAGGAAAGGGTTGAGGTCAATAGTACACAGTCTAAGGTTAAAGTTTTTGGGGTTTGGGGAAGAAACCACAGAGTCAGGTAGAGTATTCCAGACAGCGACCACTCTGTTGCTGAAGTCGTATTTCCTGCAATCAAGTTTGGTGCGGTTTACCTTGAGTTTGTATCTATTGTGTGCTCTTGTATTGTTATGGTTGAAGCTGAAGCATTCATTGACCAGAAGGACATTGCAATATATGATTTTATATACTATACATAGATCAGACTGAAGACGGCATAGTTCTAGGTTTCCTAGGTCTAGAATTTCAAGTCTGGTGGTATAAGGTATTCTGCAATGAATAGAGGAGTGTAGAACTCTTCTTGTGAAATATTTCTGGGCTTTCTCAACTGTGTTAATATCAGATATGTGATGTGGGTTCCAGACTGATAAGCTGTATTCGAGTATTGGTCTAGCAAATGTTTTTTATGCCCTAGTTAGTAGTGTGATATTACCAGAGAAAAAAACTATGTAGGATTAGGTTAACAACTCTTAATGCCTTTTTGGCTATGTAGTTACAGTGGGCTCTAGCACTTAGATCATTAGAGATGAGTATTCCAAGGTCCTTGATGAAGTTTGGATCATCAACAAGGTCTTGACTATTCAGCTTGTATTTTATTTTCTGATTTTTTTTTGCCAATATATAAGACATAGCATTTATTTGTTGAGATTTGAAGTTGCCATTTGTTTGACCATTCTGAAACATAGTCGAGGTCTTTTTGAAGGGTAGCAGTATTGTCGGTGGTGTTGACTAGCTTTACATCATCAGTGAAGAGAATGCAGTTGCTCTTAATATGATCACAGAGGTCATTTATGTAGAGTATGAAGAGAGTTGGTCATAGAACACTGCCTTGGGGGACACCACTGTTGACAGATACAGAATTTGATAAGACACTCCTAATTTTGACCATTTGTTGTCTGTTTGACAGGAATGCTTCTATCCAGTTATGCAGTTGTCCAGAGATACCATAAGATTTTAGTTTGTCATGTACCACTGAATCAAAGGCTTTACGGAAGTCTATGTAGATTGTGTCTATTATTTTGCCCTGATCAAGTTGTGTAGTCCATATGTTTTTGCAGTGTAAGAGTTGCAGATTACAGGATAGTTTTTTTCTGAAACCATATTGTTTGTTAGAGAGTAGGTTGTTTGTCTCTAAGTGGAGGATAATGGATTGGTTAATAATTGATTCCATGACTTTACATGTGATGCAGCATAAAGAGATTGGTCTGTAATTTTCAACTAGACTGGGGTCTCACTTGTTGAAGATGGGGATGACAGTGGCTTGTGACCATAGGTTTGGCAAGGAGCTGGTCCTGAAAGATTTTTCAAAGATTATGCTTAGAGGTTCGGCTACGGCAGCGGATAGCTTTTTTAAGAAGTAGGCACATGTTCCATCTGGTCCAGTAGATAGAGATGGTTTTAGATTGCATAGTGCTTTTTCAACATTGTCTTCTGTAAAATTGATATGTATTAGATCATGGTAGTTGTCTGTGGTTCGACTAGGAAATACCGGGCATGAGCCATTGCTGTTTACAAATACTGAGCCAAAGAATGTGTTAAAGAGGTTGGCTTTAATGGTGTCATCATTGCAGTCTGTACCATTAGGTCCTTTCAGGGGTGGGATGGATCTTGAGTCTTTTAGTTTGTTGTTTACAAAACTGTAGAAAGCGCAGGTGGAATTGGTGCATAGAAGGTTTTCCTCTTCTTTAATGTGATAATTGGTGCATTCAGTCTTTATCTGGTGGTATAAATTTTTATATCGGCTTTTGAAGTTGGCAGCGTGACCAGATTTGTTTTTCCGCCAAAGTGATCTTTTTTTGGATTGAAGTTTCCTTATTGTTATGGGTAATCTGTTTTTTCTGGTTTTGGGAGTTGTTATTGGTACATATAGTTTGATGACTCTTTGGATTTCAAGTAAAAATATGTTGTAATGGTCTTCAACAGTATTGCATCCAGTGAATAGAGATTGCCAATCAAGGGATGAGAGATCGTTGTCTATAAGATTATAGTTGCCTTTTTTGAAGTTATAATTGGGGATCATGTTGTTGTGATGATTTTTGTGCGGACGTATGTTGAGACAAAAGTCAATCACATTGTGGTCACTGTTGGAAAAGGGTTCTTTAATTTGTATTCCATAAATTGAGTTCAAACTATTGCAGAAGATGAGATTGAGGCAGTTGTTAAGTCTAGTATTGTTGGTTACTAGTTGTTCCAGTCCTAGATTTGTTACAGCATTGTAGAAGTTTGCAGGTATGAGGTCAGTATTACATTCGTTTATGGTCCAGTTAATATGGGGTAGATTGAAGTCACCAAGAAAGCTAAAAGCATGTGAGCAGGATGATGCCCATGTTAGTAGTGAATTTAGCTTGTTTACATGTTCTATGTCATAATCAGGGGCTCTGTAACATAGTAAGAATTGAAATGTGATATTTAAGGACAGTTCACAGATGATGGTCTCAGGAAGAGCAAGCTCCTGGTTAACTTGGATGTTTTTTAGATGTAAGGACTTTTTATAGAAGATAGCAACACCACCTCCTCTACAGATTTCACGATTTGATCGGTAAACATGATAGTCTCTTACTGGTGTAATGGAGTCAGGGAGAGATGCGTTGAGCCATGTTTCACAAAAAAATGATGTCAAATTTAGCCGTATTTAGTAAGAGGAGGAATTCAGGTATTTTGTTCACAAGGCTTCTTGCATTGAGTAGCTTGCATTTAAGGCCAGTTGTAGTTGGAATTGAGGTAGTTAGGGGCATGCATGCCTAGTCTTGGGTGATGGTGGATTGGTGGACCTGTATAAAGGCAAGGAAATTTTGGACTCAAATACATATGTGGCTAGAAAAAATGACCAAACAACATATAGATGTCCAACCAGAATTGTTTTAATAGGTATCACTTCAGAGGGTTATGAAAAAGGGACAATATATTTATTTATTTTTTTAAATTCACATTTATATGCCACCCTTCTCTGGAGACTCAGGGTGGCTTACAATCTTTGGAGCACAACCCAATGCGCTCAGCAATAGCCTTCATTCCACTGTATATGCCTGCTTATTACTAGGGCCTTTTGGGGCCCCCAAATGGCATTTTTGCAAAGTCAGCTTATTGCCCTCAACAATCTTGGGTCCTCAATTTACCTACCCCGGGAGGATGGAAGGTTGAGTCAACCTTGAGCCTGGTGGGATTCGAGTCTGAACTAATTGCAGGCAGCTGGAACTGCTAGGTGTTTAACAGCCTGCACCACCAAGGCTCTATTTGGCTGAAACATTTGAATGGGGATCCTTTAAACTGAATCCAATGGGTATTGGAAATGAAACCCTGAAAGAAAAATATCAAAAAGTGTACCATGAAAAGTTGGAACGCTGCTGAAATGGGCCCTCTTCCACAACTCAATGAAAAGTGAGAAAGAACATTGGTTCACAATGTCTTGGCCTTTATGCTAATGTTCAAAGTCTGGGAAATAAAGTACAGCAAGCAGGTATTTAATGGAGAGTTTTAATGGAGAGCTGTAAGAGAGGGACACTTGGCTTCATCTCATTATTGGATTATTGAAAAGTGGAGGACTGCCTTTGAAGACAGTTTGGAAATTGCAGCTAGTGCAGAATAAAGTAGCCTCACAATTCAATTGATTGCAAAATTATATATATATTGATGTCACGGAACAGGTTGCCATTTCAAGCTTTCGAGCACAATGAAATGTGTTAGTTGTTACTATATACTACTCGGTAGCATAAAAATGTAATATATTAGAATTGCATTATCGAACTTAATTTGGCCAACTTTGAAAGAGGGTATGCTAAGAATCCTATCCCACAAGTAAGGTAAAAGGAGAGCAGGCTAAGAAGCAAGCCTTCTGGTAGAAATCCAGCCCTTGCAACATACTGCTGGAGGCAGTAGGATTCATTCCAGTACTCCTTACATTTCTACATAGTGAAAGCAAATTTATTTCAAGAGTCTTTGGCCCCTAGTTGATTGGATTTAGTGTGGTTATTAGTTGTATTATTATTATTATTATTATTATTATTATTATTATTATTATGTTATGTTTTAATGAGATGTGATTAATAATCTTACTTTTTTTAGTTTGTACCATCCAGAAGCTTTTCTGATTAAGTTAGCCTTAACTGTAAAATGAGTTATCAGATACGTATCTTGGAATTCAAAACAAGTTAATTTTAATAAATTTAAACTAATTTAGAATCTATGACAGGAGTAAAAAGGCTTAAGATAGATAGAAATTCCTTTAAAAAGTAGATACTGAAAACACAATTGCAAATAATTTCAATGCGGGTAAAAAGTAAAAGATTGTAGAAGAAACCATATGGGTATACAAGTAGCTCAATGAAGTTTTGAAAATAAAAAAGATGAAAGGAAGACCAGGTTAATGATGATTTCAGGCAAAACCCTGGAACACATTAAGTGTTTAGAAAAGAATACATTATTTGGCAGGAGGTAGCATAACAATAACAAGATTCAGGACAGCTTTGATGAGCTAGAACATTGCACAAAACCTATCAAGCTGAATTTCAGCAGAAACAATTGTGACATTGTTCATTGGGGTAGGAACAATGAAAGAAAGCAGTATAGGTTGGGAGGGACAATAATGAGCAGCAGTACATGCAAAATGATCTAGGTGTCTTAATAATTCATAGGCTAAATATGGGCCATGAGTGTGATAATTCTGCCAAGAAAACCACCACCCACAAATACAAAGTGGATCGGCATCAGACAAAAGGACAGTGTCAGATCAAAAAAAGGCATAATTTTTCTCTATTATGTTTTAGTCAGACCACTCCTATAATTTATGGACATAGTTGGAGACAGTTGGAATTAATCCTAAATCTAGGAGAAGGGGGATAACTAATTAACACTAAGATCTATCTAATTTGAAAATAGATTTAACCTTTGGATTTAAGAATTATAGTTAAAAGTTTGCAGGATAGAAACAGATGCTTCAGGTTACACTACTTAAATTATTTATGAACCTGGCACAGATATTCTTGTTTAATACTAGCATACATAATGACATTCAAAGTCCTGGATAAGTATGTAGACTGTGAAGCCTTGGACACTTTCACATCCTAAAGTTGACACAGAATTAACCATGACCTGTGTGAGCATAAATAATGGTCTGCTTGGGACCAGACTTTATCAAGGTTTATTATATTCTGTGTTCTGTATGCTGTAGCACAGAATTTTGCAATGTGCTTAATGCTCAGGACAGAAAATGATTGGCAAGCAATATAGATTTGTCCACAATAATTTGCCAGTATTAGAATATTGTGGGCTTGTTGTATATGAAATATACCTTGATTTCAGTATAGTATTTGACAAATGCATCATAGCATTCTAATTGCATGCTAGTTAAGTACAGGCTGATTGATACCACAGTTAAATGAATACACAAATAGCTGAATGATCATATACGAGGAGTTGTCATCAAGGAATCTATATAACCTTGAAGAATGATAGTATGTGAGATATTGCAAAGTTATGGGCCCTCTTCTTTAAAATATTATAATTATTGACTTAGCTGAAGAATTGAAAAAATAAGTTGAAAGTAACAGAATTAAACTTAAACAAACTAAGCACAAAGTTCTTTGCCTAGGAAACAACTCCAGATACACATATATTGAATGGGGGGAGTGAAACGACAGTGCTGGAACTTGAGCAAAAAAGGTTGAAATTTTAATTGCACTATAATGGTAATTGGTAGTGTGACTCAACAAAAAAGGCAAATCCAATTGTAGACTTCATTAACCTAAATATACTTTCAAAATTACAGATAATAACAGTTGTAGGTTATTCTTTTTGGTGAACCATTCCTCTTCCATTATGTCCAATTATGACACATCATTTTAGAAAGGCTTTGGCAAAATCTGTTCAGAAAAGGACAGAGACAATGGGAAGAGGATCAAAAAATGAATTCGATGGAAACAGATGGAAGGAAATGGATTATTTAGAACTCTTTCTCAAATACCTGAATGATGTCACATAGAGAAATATAAGGATATTCTGTCCTTTCAGAATGCAGGATGCACTACAATGAATTTAAATCACAAGAAGATAGAATCCAGCTGATTTTATTTAAAAATAAGGGGTGGAATTCTAAGAACAATTATCTAGAATGGTGGCGTCCACTTTCTACTATATATGCTTAAACGGAATGTAGACAGCCATCTGTTGGGGAAGCTTTAGTTTGGTTCCTGCTTTAAACAAAAGTTAGATTTGATAATAATAATTAATTAATAATTTATTAGACTTGTATGCCGCCCTTCTCCCTAAGGACTCAGGGCAGCAAACATTAAAAAATATCATACAATTACAATAAAAATAAATTAAACAAATACAAGTCTAAACAGTCAGTTCAAAATTAAAACAATTAAAATAACCCACCCACCCACCCGGGTCAGTCCAGACTGGCCTGTTGAAACAGCCAGGTCTTCAGGTCCCAGAGGAAGGAGCGAAGATCAGGGGCCAAACGGAGATCCACGGGGAGCTGGTTCCATAGGGCGGGTGCTCCCACAGAAAAGGCCCTAGCCCTGGGGATCGCCAGCCAACAATGCCTAACTGACGGTATCCCAAGGAGGCCCCTCCTATGGGAGAGTACAGGGCGATCAGAGTGTGATGCTGGCAGGAGGCGCTCCCGCAAGTACCCTGATGATCTAAGGGGTCTGTTTTAACCCCCTGACTCTATGATGTTTTCAGGTAAGATCTATAATTGGGTGTAATAATGAGACAGAGGGAGCAGTGGTAATCTTGTACACACAACAACGCTAATGCTATGTGCTTTCTATCAGGCTGGAATCAGTTCTATGAATTGTTCTGATATATATTTATCCTGCCAGGTTATATGGATCAAAGCAGCAACCCGGATATACCAACTGTTGGGTGCAGTACATGAACAACTTTACAGGATTTTGCACTAGTGGTCCTTTCTGAACAAAAATAATCTAGATAGAGATGGTCCTGAATACTGTGCCATATATTAAAAAATATTTTCATTTGAACATATTTGGAAGTCTTGTGGCAAAGGAAACATACCGTGTAGGAGCAGCTTAGACCACAGTAAGCAGGTAGAAACAGAAAAACAAAAAATCCTGTCTCTGGTACAATGCTTGTTCTCATCCACATCAGTTTTGTCATTTAAGTGTGGTGTTTGTTAAGTCATTTGCACGACAAATCAAACAATCCACATGGCTTAATGTGATGGCTGATTCAATCAGCATGCTAAGATCTCATGTATTTAAGCTTAGCCATTTGATTATTAATTTGGTCAATGGTTCAGAGTCTTGCGCAAACACTCTCCGGCAATATATGCTCTAGACCTAAATACATTGAAAACCAAACAAGGGATGCAAAAACAAATTCTATGTCCTTTTTCTCTCCACCTCCTTTTTTTTATGGGCTTTGAGTTTTGGCCGTAAGGCCATTTGCTATTGCTTTATTTTTCTATCACGATTCCAGTATAATCGAAAGCAATACAATGCATTTTGCAATCCAAACATGGATAAATTATGAAGTACTACCATTTTAAAATGGTATTCAAAATTAAACATGGGCTCTGCATAATTATGCCTGAGCTCACAACAGAGGTTAAAAAAAACCCAGCCACTGTCAACATATTTCATCTACTGTATTTTACTAATGGTATTAACTTTGCAATAAGATACTTCCAAAGAAATTTCCAAGATAAAGAACCTAAACAACATTAATAACCTATTTATGCCTCAGAAAGTATTTTTAGTTAATACATAGCAAGTCACAGTATTATTTCTTGGAAATATAAAAATACAGGTAGTTCTCAACTTACAACCACAATTGAGCCCAAAATTTCTGTTGCCAAGTAAGACATTTGTTAATTTTTCTCATTTTACAATATTTCTTGCCATGGTTGTTAAGGTAGTAACCCAATTGTTAAGTGAATCTGGTTTCCCCATTGACTTTGCTTGTCAGAAGATCACAAAATGTGATCACATGACCCCAGGCCACTACAGCCATCATAAATATGAATCTGTTGCCAAGTATCTGAATTTTGATCACATGATTATGGGGATGCTGCAACGGTCTTAAGTGTGAAAAACAATCATAAGTCCCTTTATTATTGTCACTAAATGAACTGTTGTAAATTGAGGACTACCTGTACCAGAAATTAAAGAGAAAGGAACTGTACATATTTCCACTGCAGAAATGTTTTATGTAAGGCCTTTCAAACATTATTCATCATTTTAAATATACACTCTATAACATGTTAAACCATGCAATGCCTTAAGAGACACAACCATAATTTACCCATTTTATTCAATCCTAGAAATCTGCTGCTTTAAACTGACCATTATACACAGGCAGTTTAACTTTAGGGATAGTTTTTCCCAACTATTTAACTGTTTTAACTGTTTAAGCTCTGACTAACAGCTGACATTCTGTTCTAGCTGATGCAATAGTTTGCCTTTAATGATAACTTTCACATACACATTGTGTAAAAGGAACATTTCCCAATTGTTCAAATAGACGTAGAGGCACTGAACTTTCCCTGCTTCATGCATGCTGTCAATTTTATACACACCCTCACCCAGAGGTAAATCAAAGGTAAAGATAGGCCTAGAAATTTTATGTTGGTTTCTTATAGTGAGGCCTTACATGTACAACTAAAATGACAAATCTTTTATATGTGATAAGGAAACAAGATTGAAGGAGGTTTGCTCAGCAAGTATGAGCACAAAATAGCATTTACTTTTTCTCAAAAAGAGAACATGCTCATGTCTGCATATGAATAGGCCCCAGAGCAGAATTTCAGACAACTGGAAGCAAGTAAGACATGGGATTTTACAGTACTGGAAATTGGGTGACATTGCTACCATCATGGACAAAACCAACCAACCATATTTTTGTTCTTGTATCCCTTTATTTTCTCATGTTTTATGTATGTTCTATTTTATTTTTTAATGTGATTCTATTCTTTTGTGCAGATGGTGGGTATGTATGCTGATTTAATTTTCAGTACTTTGAAACCTGCAGGTAGCAATTGGGGGAAAGTTATCTGAATGAGCAAAGCCAAATTTCTGTCCCACGATAATCATCCCAATACATGAATATCTGAAGGTTCATATCCAATAACAGGGAAAGTATATCACCATGGCTCCATGTCTGTAGATCACTTGTGAATTTTATGCATTTAGCTGTTCTTGCTTGCAAGGTAGCCTTTAATTTTTAAAGGAAGAATATATTTTATTATATAATAAATGATATACCCTTTCTAATCATGTCAATATTGACAGCCCTTAATTTCTTTTTTCTTTTTAAATCACTAATTAACACAAGTCTGTGAAGATGATCATCTTTGCTCAGAGCAGTGGTTTTCAATCTTGGCAACACTAATACGTGTGGACACAACTCCAGAATCTAGGAGTTTACGACAAACATGGGTGCAGAGAGAAGGAAGTGAGGCATCTCCTGTCCTCCACCAATTTGCTGTTGTTCAATTGCTACAACTCTTTGTGTATAACTCTTGTATATAACTCTTCATGACCCCATGGACCATAGCATGCCATGCTCATGCTGATATACTTTCCACTTTCTCTGGAAGTTCCTTTTCCAATAGACATGGTGAAAATTAATGAAGTGGCTATTCACTCCAGATAAAAAAATTCTTTAATAATAATCAGCACTTAGATCAGCATAGAGTAACTCCAAATTTAATTTCAGACCAACAATCAAGTATACAATAACCCGATCAAGAAACTGCCAGAAAGCCATCAGTAAACAGCTCAACCAAAGAATCTTCTCCACCCATAGACAGGCAAGTCACCAGAATATAAACTGACAGTTAAAAGTGATGAAATGTTTGCAAGAAAACAAGCAAATTCAGAGAACACTAAGGATCCCTCATTTCTTTAATATCAGTGGCAGCCTTTTTGTCACCAAAAACGCTTCCTTTATAGAACAATTCAAATCAAGTTTAAGTAGGGCCTTTCCATTGCAGTCCCAGTACAAAGCCCAAAGAATGCTATCAGAGTATTACTAGATTTGAATTTTTGTGGTACAATATGAACATTATTCTTTTCTTTCTTTTTTAAAAAAGGACAATGACATAGAGGAGGCTGACTTCACTATACTTTCTTCCCAAAAGCAGATTTGCAGTACTGCTAAGTAAAGCATCTGTCAATTAATATGATGCTTTGAATCAGTGAGGATTAGAAATGCACACTTTTAACAAATCTAAATGTGTGATTATGTGGAAATACTGAGTAACATTTACCAATGTAAATTTAGTATCTCTTCAACTTTCATAATGAATTTTTCGAAACATTGCAAATGTTTTAATAAGCAGACGATTGCTATATAATTTTTTGATAAGGTATTCATCTGAAAATCTCCTTAATCAACGACTATTGAAGAAAATCAGTGTTCAGATTATCTGTTCATTTGCAAGGTTAATTTTTATGTTATTCTGAAAACTGTATTTTATTACTGGGCAGGGTACATGGTTTCTGTGCCTGCCCTGTATATTAATTCATCTCACCAATAATTTCAGAAGAGTCACCCAGGATTTCAGGATTAAAAATCTTCTATCACAGAGAATTGTAGCTGGATGAGAAAAGTCTTTCAGGCCATAAATATTTCTGAAAAATACGGTTTCACCACTGAAATATTAATCAAGATGCTTTTATTATGTGAGTCATAAGAAAGAGCAAGTTTGCTCCTCTTGTCATATAATTAAGTGACTCACAACCTTCAACAAATGAAAAACACTAGGTGGTATTGCAAAGTTTTAGCTTTGCTTTAAAACAGCTAGAATTGTTCTGAAATCATCCATCCGTAGTCTAGCTACTTCCCTACCCACTTTGGAACCCCCACATATCAGGCAGCTAATTATTTGTCCATAATTGGATTCAGCCTCAATCCTCTTAACCTAAAAAAAATAAACAAATAAACTACACTGAATAATATGGCATTATATACATTTTTAAAATTATAGCAACTGTAGCAACAACTTTATTGTAGCAACAACTTTATTAAAATCAATAAAAAATTAAATACTTGGTCTTTATGTTGATGTTTTAGAATTTATTTAGAAAGGTAGCTAAACAGCTTAAGAGATATTACTTCTATTTCCACAGGAATCCACAAAAGACAGAATTTCTAACCCATCCCGCCATTAATTTGCATATATGCAGAGAATTAGAACTGTAATGTTGAATAAGCTGCACAACATGTTTAACATTTGGTCAGCCCTCAAAAGACGTACCACTAAAATAATATTGATTGCTTAATAAATAAAAGTTGAGGGGGTATTCTATTTATTTTGGCTGTAGTAATTGGCCATTCTGAGAGACAAAGAGAACCCAAACACCCTCTAAAGTATTTATCCCTAATTTTGTAGACCGGGAAAGAGAGATGAATTTTACTGGATTTCCAACTGTGCTGCCACTCATGCAAAAATGAACAATTAAAAATGATTAAACTTAAGGTAGATGCCAATCACAACAGAAAATCTATTCAAATGCATCGCAGTATCAAATATTTAGCTATTTACAAATGAAAAGATTGTGGAATACAATATTGTAGAATATAAAATACATTGTGTTCTATTTTGCATGTGCTACTAAGAACCACCAGATGAACCCCAGAAGTGACATGAACTGCCTCATTAAGACCAACTTCATCACTTCCATGGTATGAAATATCATGTTCAAGTGAAGCGTGGCCACTTCCCATGAGCCCAAAATTAGATTTATTGCCTTTCCTTTCCAAAACCAAATTTTATAAAATACATTGAAATGCATGCTTTGCTACAGAGGGTGTCCATTGCAGGCAATGAAATATAAAATTCTAAATCATATGCAACACATATAAATTACACACACACACAAATTTGTAGTGGATATTATAACTACAAAAGCATCACCTCCATTTCCTGAAGCTGTCTTCAGTGAAATAATAAAAATCTTGGGATTCCACAGCAATGTTTTCAAGTGTATTTTACCTTATATGCAGTGGGAAATAATACAGTATTAGTCTGATATAAGAATGGAATATGGTGCAATATTCCTGTTAGAATTCCTTCTAGAAATAACAGTTACGCATTCAATTTTGAGTCAACCAATTCCGATCAATTCTGGGAAGCTCACCAAAGAAAAAAACAGAATACAATAAAATGGACCATAATAAATTACAAAAATAATTCCAAAATAATTATAAAATGGCAATCTGGGCAATATTTCAAAACATCACAAACAATCCTAGGCTATTCAGAAAGCCATCAGAGTGGTAGGGTTACATATCTCAGAGGAGATTTCATCCTAAAGGGAAGTACCGTTGTACAGATGGCATGTTTCCTTGGTATCCCAGAAACAATACTGTTTAATCAAGGGATATCCCACTCTGCCAAATCATAATGGATGGATAGAAATTGCAGGAAATAGTGCCTCAAATAATCAGCCCCAGTACCAAGTATGGTTTTCTAGGTACTAGATTACCCATGATCTGTTATGTCATCCTTTCAGAAAGATTTCCTTGCTTAAACAGAGAAACACTGTTTAAGAGGTTATATTGGTGAATCTGAAGGAAAAACTGATACAACTTTGGTCAGCAGAATGCCAAAGTCCATAGTGCACTGATGCCTCTGTAGTGCTTAAAACATTCAAGAAAATTGGCTCTTTTTTTTCAGTCCTCAATGAAAAGTTTATCCAACATGCAATTTACCACTAGTGTATAGCTCTAAACTGACAGCCTTATCTTCTCTTAAATAGGAAAATAAGTACCTGGTTTCCTTTGAAGTTTGCTATAAGCTTGCTGCTTTAATTATAATAATTTCTTGCTCTTATCCCTGATGGGAGCTAATTATCTTTCATAAGCCCTATATCAATTTTTCAGATACTTCAATTCAGAATAGTGCATGAGTCAGAGAGAATGGAAAAGTCAGAAGGATAAAAAATGCTAATAAGCACATTTACACACTCAAAGGCAAGTGTAGATATTATATTGATATTTAGATTACAAAGAAACCAACATGATCAAGTATCCAATCTTAAGTTCAGAAATGTTAGGGAAATTCACCAACTCCTAAGAGGTCTAGACAATCAGGCTTCCTGGCGGAGCACTTTCTTCCCTTGGGTTCCTCCTTCATGTCATTCCTGGAGTCTAGCAACAACTCTCTTTCAAAACAGAAAAGCTTTCACAGACCTAGCCTGACCTGCACTGTTGTCCCAAGAAAAACAGAACATCTATAACAGAAGTGTTACAGGCCTGCCGGTCTGAATATGGCCTGGGGGGTACTTAGATGTGGCCCTTGGGCCAGCCTAGAAACAGCAAAGGACTGGCCCACTGTGGCTCTGTTAGCAAAAATGGAGGTCAGGGGCACATGTGGGCCCCCCCAAGCCCCATTTTTGGTCACAACAGCCTCCTGCAACCCTCCACCAGTAAAAATGGAGCTTAGGGGGCATGCACGGCCTCCCGGCTCCATTTTCACTGGCAGAGGGCTATCAAAACAAAGTAAAAATAAAACGAAGAGAGAAATGTTTCCCCTTTTGCATTTGAGCCTGCAAGAAGAAACAGGAAAGGAGAAAGGGAAAGAGGAAAGACAAAGAAAAAGAAGGAAATATGGGAAGAGAGCAAAGAAAAAAGAAGAAAAGAAAAGAGAAAGGAAGAAGAAAGAAGAATGAAGAGGAAAGGAAAAAAGAAAAGGGAGGGAGGGAGGGAGGGAGGAAGGAAGGAAGGAAGGAAGGAAGGAAGGAAGGAAGGAAGGAAGGAAGGAAGGAAGGAAGGAAGGAGATTATAATGAGAGTGAGTGAGGGTCTCAGGGAAGTCCTGCCTTAGCACTTGGCCACCACAGGTGTCCCCGACATGAGTCCCATGTCACTCCCACCATGCCCATGCCCAGCCACGCCCACCATGGCCACGCCTCCCCAACCACACACCAACCCCCTCAGCCCTCCGAGGTCAAATACAACCCTGATGATATCAAATTTGATACTGCTGATCTACAGTATGTGCTTTTTTCTCCCTTTCTTTGCAAAAGAGTTGCAGCAGTTCAGAATATGCAAACATGGATATGCTTCACTTTTCAAGATTTTAAGAGAAGTTCCCCCTTTGAAGCAAAGCTGCAGAGCAGATCAGGACTTGCTTCTTTTTACTAAATGGAGAAGCCATTACTTTCTGCATTGGTCAATTATAACAGCTTTTTATATATGCAGAGGACAAAAGCTCAAAAACTACATTGGTGAAGGAGATCTGTAGATCTCTAGGAGGTGAAGAATATCACAGCAGCTGGCATCCTAGGAAATCCAGTGAAATGTTAATGGAACTTGGCATGGTGCTGCCAGCATCAGCCAAATTCCTACCCAACACCTCTGTCACATCCCCTTCCAGTCACCCAAACCTGATTCTGATTAGGGTTATGGATTATTCATCATTAACTCTTCTATCTAGAGATAAGGCTAGTGGGATTTGGATCTTGCCACGTCTTTAACAATGCATACTGATACATCATTTTGGTCAAAAGTATGGAATATGTATTTTAAAATATTTGTATTTTTTTTCTCAGAGAAAAATATGTATGCTCCTGATTAATTTCTCACCTTTTTTGTTTCAGATATGCTCTTTGGATTTTTTTTTAAAGTTATTAATATTTTTTCTAGTTTTGTTTTTTGTTTCATTTTTTTCTTGCACAATAAGAACCAGAAAATAAAATAAATGCAGTGCTTGATTACTGACACAGGATGCAGCATTTTGGAAAATCTAGAAAGGCAGCTTCTCATTATGGATTGGAGCTGAGATAAGTGGCTCAGATTTCATTCAAAAGTCAGTTTCAAGAATAAACATTGGAAAAAGATTGACTACTTGTGGCAATAGAAAAAGTGTTGATAAGGACTAAGATGAGATCATTTTGTATTCCATTTACTTTTTTTAAGTGAAATTACTTATTCTTTGAAACTTTCATTCTGCTCCTTTTGCTAATTTTGTCATGCTTCTTCTTTTCAGGATGAACCTCTTTACATAAAGTCATTTAAGAGTATGTTTCTCAAAGTTTTTGAGCTCAACTTCCTTATTTACTTTTTGGAGAAATGCACAACTCATCAACACTCAGAGGAGCCCATTTCAGCATACAATGCCTGGCACCAGAGGTGTTATTCAGCAGGTTCTGACCTGTTCTGGAGAACCGGTAGCGGAAATTTTGAGAAGTTCGGAGAACCGGTAGCAGAAATTTTGAGTAGTTTGGAATACCATCTGTTATGTATGCAGGTTTGAATGTCATTGGTTAAGTTTGAACTGTTCTTGTAAAATGTCAGAAATGATTGGTTTAAATAGTGCGGGAAAACCCTGCACCCTGATTGGCTGGCAACTGCAGCTGCTGGCTATAAGTAGCAGCGCAGTCCAGCCAAATTGGGTCTGTTATGAGCTGTAGTCACTAATAAACTCTTCACTGAAGCACTCCGCGTCTGACTCTTCATGCAAATCTAACACTGGCGATGAAGGTGGGATCCTTCCCGAAGAAAAGACAACGCGGAGAAGAAGCCGAGAGAGATGGCTGTGCTGAACACTCCCCCAGCCCCATTCGATCCAATGGCAGAAGACTGGGACTCGTATGCAGATCGTTTCCAAATGTATTTGGAGGGAAACGATCTCGCCGACATTTCCAACAAGCGGAAGAGGGCGGTCTTTCTTACCCACTGCGGTCTGGCCGTTTTCAAGATGGCGAAGGCATTGGCGGGAGCTGCAGACATGAAGGTAATGGACTGGCCCGATTTAGAAAAGTTATTAAGAGCCCATTACACGCCACAAGTATCGTGCCTCATTAAGAGACACGAACTCTACCGTCGGGATCAAGAGGAAAGCGAAAACGTTAATGACTTCGTGGCAAGTTTAAGGGACATTGGGGGTGCATGTGAATTTATCAACTTAGAAGAGGCCATGCGCGATCGATTTGTTCTAGGCCTAAAAGACAAGGTTTTGCAGAGCAAATTATTAATGAAACCTAAGATCACGCTTAAGGAGGCCATAGAAGAAGCTTCTTCAGCGGAAGCTACCAAGTCCTCAGCAGCAGCCATGAAGAAAATTAACAAGGCCACAAGCCATGCTGATGTGGAAAAATCCACAACAACTCATTGCGAGCAAATAGATTCTGATTCAGACTGTAGTGAGGTGGAGAAAGGAATTTATAGACTCAGAATGGAAAAGAAAAGACCTTGGAAGAAAGAGGCAAGACTTTTACTGCAGAGGTTGTGGGGGGGCACCCCCACACTGAAAGCAAGTTTCTTGATACCATCTGCCTCCGTTGTGAAAAAAGAGGTCACCTAGCAAGAGTCTGCAAATCATCCAGAACTCCACCAAGCAGAAAGAAGTTTCCTGACAAAGATTTCAAGCCTAACAACTTCAGTGAGAAAATGGGGCACAACACAGAAGCAAATGGGAAGAATGAAACTCATCAAACAGTCACCATTGGTCATTCTTCACCCTTAAGAAGCAGAAAAGTACATGTGAAGGTACTAACTGAAGGAAGGCCTTGCCAAATGGAAGTGGACTCAGGCTCCTATTTATCTATGGTGTCATGGGACACCATTCACAGGCTACTTCCCAACATTCAGAAGAAGCATTTCCAGAAGCAAGCACTGACTCTTAAAGACTACCAAGGGAACAAGATTCCAGTAGTTGGAGCGAGGGAATTCAACGTGCAGTTTAAAGGCCACACCAAACGTTTGCCACTGACCATCGTGGACAAGGATCGCCCAAGTTTGCTGGGACTTGAGTGGTTCAAGCCACTTGGCATCGAGGTGACTGGCATCCATCACGTGAGCAGTTCTGACTGGGAAGAGTCCTTGAAGTCTGAGTTTCCAGAGGTCTTCAGCGACGGATTGGGCAAGTATATGGGGACCCCTATCACGTTCAACCTAGATCCCAAGGTGCCCCCAATTCGCTTAAAGTCCAGAAGGGTCCCATTTGCCTTAAAGGGAAAAAATTGATGCACAATTAGATAAACTAATAGCTCAAGGAGTTTTAGAGCCCACTGACCACTCCAGATGGGAGACACCCATAGTCACACCAGTCAAGACTGATGGGTCAGTGAGAATCTGTGGGGACTATAAGGGGACATTGAACCATGCGCTTCAACAGAGCACATATCCAGTTCTAGTGGTGCATCATTTACTACATTCACTTGGCAGGGGTACAGTCTTTGCCAAATTGGATATGGCCCAGGCATATCAACAACTAACAGTTGATGATGCCACTGCAGAGGCCCAAACCATTGTAACTCATAGAGGTGCCTTCAAATGTAAAAGGTTACAGTTTGGAGTAAGCGTGGCACCAGGCATTTTCCAAAGCGTTATGGAAAGAATGCTCCAAGGACTGCCAGGGGTAGTGCCTTACTTCGATGATATGTTAATCTCTGCTGAAAATGACACTCAATTACAAGAGAGACTCAGAGAAGTCCTTACCAGATTCAAGAAAGCGGGGTTAAAAGTCAAGGAAGAAAAATGCACTCTTAGAACTGACAAGGTTGAGTTCTTGGGCTACATGATTGACAAGCATGGCATCCATCCTACAGATGCCAAAGAAGCCCCTAGACCAAAATGCAAAACAGATTTGCAAGCTTTCCTGGGACTCATTAACTTTTATCACATGCTCCTACCTCAAAAGGCAACCATTGCAGAACCATTACACAGATTACTTGATAAAAAGTCTGTTTGGGTCTGGGGCAGGAAGGAACAATCAGCATTTAACAGTATTAAAAGACTAATCACATCTGATGCTGTACTCATACAGTTCTCTGAGAATTTACCTGTTGTACTAACTTGTGATGCATCCCTTTGGAGTGGGGGGTTGAGTCACAGGCTTCCCAGCGGAGAGAGCCCCTATTGCATTTTACTCTCGCACCTTGACCAAAGCAGAGAGGAATTACAGCCAATTGGACAAGGAAGCATTGGCAATTGTTGCAGCTATCAAGAAATTTCATGAGTACTTATATGGGAGAACATTTACCATTGTCACAGATCACAAACCTTTGTTAGGCATTGTGGCAGGAGACAAACCTACACCCACTATCCTGTCACCAAGAATGCTGAGGTGGACTAAATTTCTTGCTGCTTATTCATACAAACTTATCCACAAGCCTGGCAAGGACATTGGACATGCTGATGCCTTGAGTCGTTGCCCACTTCCTTATCACAAGGAGGACTCTGAACCTGAGGCACACACCTTTTTCCTTGAAACTGTTGCCAAGCTTCCAGTACACGCTACTGAAATTGCCAAAGAGACTGCCAAAGACACTTTATTGGCTCCTATTATAGGTGGATTAAGAAAGGTTGGCCTCTTCAAGATCTACCTCACCTTGCCCAACCTTTTAAATCCAGGCAAACTGAATTATCTGTATTAAGAGGATGTATTTTGTGGGGTAACAGGGTGGTTATTCCTGCAAAACTGCAAAGGGAGGTTTTGGAAATGCTACATGAGGGTCATCCAGGTATTGTAAGGATGAAGGGATTGGCCAGGAGTTATGTATGGTGGCCAGGTATTGACAAAATGGTTGAAAACTGGGTTGCATCTTGTCCCAATTGTCAGGTAGTCAGGCCTGCCCCACCTCTCGCCCTCAAACAGGAATGGGAATGTCCTAGCGGCCCATGGTCTAGGATTCACATTGATTTCGCTGGCCCTACCAGAGGGCACACCTTCCTTATTATAGTAGATGCATATTCCAAATGGCTAGAGGTAATCCCTATGGCATCCACCACAACTGATGCTGCCATCAAGCAGCTTAAAAAGCTTTTTGTAACCCACGGGTTACCTGATGTTCTTGTCTCTGACAATGGCCCTCAATTTACATCCAACCCTTTTGAATCCTATCTAGCACAACAGGGTATCAGACATGCCCTGACTGCCCCTGGGCACCCTTCGGCTAACGGCCAGGCTGAACAAATGGTACATTTTACCAAGGAAACCATCTCTGACTGGCCCTGCCCCCATCTATTCTCTGCCTCCTGAGTCCCAGCTGATCAGCTGGGTCTTCTTTTGTTGCCCTGCACAGGAGAATGGAGCTGGAAAGCAGGTTAGTGGAGTAGGGAGAGAATGGGATTTTACAGTATCCTTCCCCTGCCACGCCCTCCAAGCCCACAGAACTGGTAGCAAAATTTTCTGAATCCCACCACTGCCTGGCACACGGATATAACTGAGTTTTCAGGCCATAAAAGCTGTTACCAACCATTACCAAGGTTGTACACACCTGGTCTAGATCAAGGCAATACAGGGTAGAAGTTTGCT
Source organism: Naja naja (assembly GCA_009733165.1). Taxonomy (NCBI): domain Eukaryota; kingdom Metazoa; phylum Chordata; class Lepidosauria; order Squamata; family Elapidae; genus Naja; species Naja naja. Next base: position 16,330,158 of record CM019154.1, on the reverse strand, counting down.
TTGAGCTATTACTTTTCATAAGCAACATCTAATTGCATTCCACTGCCAGGAGTTCAATCCTGATAGGCTCATGATTGACTCAACTTTCCATCCTTCCAAGGTCAGCAAAATGAGGAACCAGATTGCTGGGGGCAATATGCTGACTCTATAAACTTAGAGAGTGCTGTAAAGTCTAAGGGCTATTGCTATTGCTATTTGTGTTTTTAAGTTGGATAAAACAAAAGATACCTTAATTGGACACAAGCTCCGCAGAAAAACCCGTGAGATAAAATTTTAAGAAAACTAACTTTATAAGTAAAATTTCTTTAATATCACTTTTTCAGATCTACTATTGCTTCAGCCCTTTTAATACTATACAACAAAATGAACAATTTGCGAATGCTACCTTATTTTGAAATATAGTGGAACAAAACTGTTACATATCTGCAATTACAAGAAATATTTCATAATGCTGAAGCAAGGAAAACAGGTTCATTATTCAAAATAAGACTTCATTTAAAATATTTACCATGGCTATTTATTAAATATGGATTGCCTAACACTCCTCTTTCCACCCCCTTCCCACCTGTTAATTCTTTTAATATAATTGCATGTATGTATCGCTAATAAGCATATTTGCTGGGTATTAAAATAAAAACTCCTCAAAATTAACAATTAGAAAGTTAGCAATTAAATTACCAGGCCTATTGCATTCTTCCAGCAAACATCTTTCTTCCTCTTTCTATTAAAATGCACTACTGATACTAGGCTATTGTGACAGCTGTGTTTTATAAACCAGGTTAAGAAGGGAATAAAGTTTTATTACTTTTCTAAAGACAAATCAGCAAGTTAAGAGTATCTAATTTCTACCAGTTGTAAGGAAACTGCTAGAAGAGAAGTAGGGGTGGGGGGTGTAAGTAATTCAGACAAAAGTGTGAAAAGCAAGAATTTCCTAACATTTTTAAAGCAGTAACACTAGATCTGCTCCAGGGAAATTATTAGAAGCTGACCTTGAATACACCAGGAAGAAATAAAGATCAAACCAGCCTACAAAAGCTTACAGAGTACACTCAGAAAAGTGCTTCTTTTCTATTCTTCTGTTCTATATTTTAATTAATCTAAAACTGGGAATGCAAAAAAGTTAGAGAAAAGAATCTATGCTGAGGTGCAGCTACTCTTATGCTGACACCTACTCAAGGATAGAACTCAATTCTGGTGAACAGGCACAGAAATTGAAACACATCTGCTGAGCAAATAGGAAAAAAAATATGGGCAAACTATGCCTGAGTGCTTCTTACTGCAAGACTCTGTTGCCAAACTCCATTAACTGTGAAGTAAATATAATCAGTTGCACAATCAAGACCTTTGGCTATCAAATGTGTTCAGATTATTCAGACATAACCTTCATTGGAAGGGGGCACTTGAACCATCCTTTGTTTTATGCAAGGGAATATGTGTATGAAATCAGGAATCCATGGACTTTTTCTAAGTCCCTCCTTAACACAGAAAACGCTCAGCTTGCATATTAAAAATAAGGTTTATTTACATGTTTATATCCGTTAGTTGCCTTCCCAAATGAATGTTTAATACAGTATATGCAATCTACAAATATAAAAATTATCAAAACAATAACAACAATCAGAATTAACATTCAAAACTCTAAAAATAAAAGAACCAGAAGAATGGAATAGGGTAGGATGAGATGAAATAGAAATCACTTCATATTCATTGGCTAGGACATTTGAAACCAAACTGTTAAGTTTGCATGAAGAGACAGACGCGGAGTGCTTCAAGCTCTTTGTTTATTAGTGACTACAGCTCAGAACGAACCCACTTTGGCTGGGCTGCGGCTGCTACTTATAGCCAGCAGCTGCAGTTGCCAGCCAATCAGAGTGCAGGGTTTTCCCACTTTTAAACCAATCATTTCTGACATTTTACAAGAACAGTTCAAACTTAACCAATGACTTCAAACCTACATACATAACACCCCTCCCCACTAGGTTCAGTCCATACTCAAACCCCACTTCTTTGAATCTGGTTAAGACTTCCCTGAGTCTCTCGTGTAATTGAGTGTCATTTTCAGCAGAAATTAAAACGTCATCAAAATAGGGCACCTGTCCTAATGATCCTTTTTATTCATATCCATTTCATGTATTCATAATAATGTTTATATTTATACATGTTATCTAATACATGCTTGACAAATAAATAAATAAAAAATAAAGACCTTTTGGATCTCATAACAAAGTGGCTTAACGGTTTCTTAAAATCAATGAGCATGTGAACTATCATTAGCTTTGGTTAGATCATGTGGCACAATAAAGTTATGCAATCCCACACATAGGAAGAACTGTAATAAATATTTCACCTTGTGAAGAAAATCTATTCTGAAATAACTGTGACTAAATGAATAATAAATATTACCTATAACCACCTGAGCTCACATATATCATTCCCAAAATAACTGCAAGAAAGTTATCTCTGCAACTGCTGACAGTCTTGGAGGATACCTATTATCTTAACCTATTTAGAAAGTCTGATGGTTGCCATAGGGAATTATTTTATCCCCTCTGTTACTTAACATCTAGATAAAACTTCTGGGAACACACATTAACGTCTAGGTGTCACCAATAAGCAGATAACACTTTGCTCAGATAAATGAGGAGAGGCTGTCAATGTCTGATATCAATGCCTAGCTAAAGATGAATTGGGGCCAGTAAATTGAGGGTGAAACCAGACAAAATGGAGAAATTGTGGATGGGAAATTCCTGGAGGGTTTAAATGTTGTCTTCAGCTTATGACTATAATTGAGCCCAGAATCACAATCATAAGCCACTACAGTCATAGCTCAAGGTATTAAATGACAGGATCTGGTTTTTTTAAAAAAAATTTCATGGTTGTTAAGTGAACAACCATGTTGTCTTTATTTAATATCTTTTTATTGTATATATGTTCTTTTTATGTGTTCGCCGCCCTGAGTCCTTCGGGAGAAGGGCGGCATACAAGTCTAATAAAATAAATAAATAAATAAAATAATACCACAGTCATTAAGCAAACATGGCAGTCATTAAGCCGATCAGTTTTTCCCAGTGGGGTTTTTTATTTTTTTTTTGCTGAAGCCAGAAGTAAAAACTAGAAACCAGCCTTGTACCTTACAAATCAAGTCACATGACCATAGGATGGTACAAATAGCCATAAAGATGAGCCAGTTTTCAAGCATCCAAAATCCAATCCAATCCTTGGGAAGGCAGCTGTCACAACTTTGAAAATGAGTTGTGAGTAGCTTTGGGGAGGGAGTCCATCATGATTTAAAACAGTCACTAAGCAACTAGTCAAATATTACCTGTGTGTTCATATGGGTCTCAGGAGCTTATTCCAGAACACATTCAGTTCTAGTAATCTCAATGAATAGCTGGATGGTGCAAGTAAATGCATTGGCAAAATGATAACTGAGAGTTTGTGCTTGGGTTAATGATTTAAAGCCACCTGTACAAAAAATAATAAGGCCTGTAGACCTCAGTAGTGTATGACACTATATTGCAGCATTAATTTCCAGAGATACTAGATGGGATTTAGGGATAGATAGCTAGTCAAACCATGGGAATGAAGGAATTACCAATATGAACTCTGAGTTTCGAAAAGATGCTACAAGTGGACATGAAGCTGAAATTATGCTCCATACATTACCCCAAAACTTTATGTCTCCCAAAGAATCCCACTTTTGTTTTCAATCTGCTGTTTAAAATGTCTTAGCAAACAAATAAGATTAGCTAAATAAGCTAATTTGTTAAAATTAAGTCATCATGCTTTTCCTTCTGTATACAGAACAATTATAGCAAGGTATTTAGAAAATAGAGGAAGTGAGCCATCCACCTGTAGGTGCTGTAAGGTCCAATTGCCCATCTTTTCCTCTGCTCCAACTGAGGAGCTGGCAATATGTGATGTACAAAAAATGAGTGACAGAAAATGTTCTGTATAAAAAAACTCCCTTCCCATTCATCTCCCAAACCCTAAATTCCCAATTTTTTCTGCACCTACAGGAAAATATATAGTCTCCATGTTTTTGTCACTGAATGCTAACCCAACATTCAGCAGCAATTCTACTGAAGTAAAGGTTATTCAGAGTTGTTTGGCCAACAAAAATAATTATACACAAAGAAGGGATAGTATCTAATTTTGGAATATATGACAATTTTTTTTAACAAAATGTATTTTCAGGAATCTTCTTTCATTGTTTAGGGCCAGTGAATATTATTTTAAAAACAAAGAAGGAATACAGATAAGTAGAAATGAAGTCTATTGTATTCCAACACGTTTGTCTCAACTGAGTATTTTCTACACTGGGGCTAAAGGGCCAGATGAAAAGTACCCAGAGACGTTTATGACAATAATAATAAAAAAACAAATAAAAATAAATTGATCATGATTACTGAGACTTAGAATGTTCACTTTTACTGCCATTGTAAAACATAGAATCTATTACTATTGAAGGGGTTGATAGGTTAATGTAGGAGTGCCCAAATGCAGCTGACACTGGAGGCTTCTTTTAGGGGTATATCCAAGGAGACCTAAGGAGCACCTGGCTCAGACATGGCACTAATTCCATGAGGTATTTATTGAGACATTTATCTCCAAATCTAAAAATACTAATAGTGATTCTAATATATGAAGACATATTTTTATCAGGTGCATTGCAAGGCTCAGCAGGATTGAAAAGAACTGTGCAAATCACCTAACAAGAACCAACCTGGCCCAGGAAAGTAGCAAATTAAATGTATATATGACAGCTTAAATGTATGACTTACCAAAGGACTGGTGGTTTTTATTCAGAATTATATATAAAGAAGTTTTGATTACATTCACTATATAACATATTTATACACATCAAGACTATAACTATTTAAAAGACTTATATAACTACCTATATAACCATATTATATTGTGAAATTACATTGAAATTTGATCTGTAGGTTTCGTTGGGGTGAAGACATACAGGTTTAATGTACTGAGGACATTTTTGAATGTACATTTCTTGCATTCTACAGCATTTAAAACCAAAATGGTGGTGCAGGCTGCTAAATGCCTAGCACTTAAGTTCCAGTTGCCTGCAATTATTGTAGGCTCGAATCCCACCAGGCTCAAGGTTGATTCAGCCTTCCATCCTCTTGGGGTAGGTAAAGTGAGGACCCAAGATTGTTGGGGGCAATAAGCTGACTTTGTAAAAATGCCGCTTAGTAATAAGCAGGCATATACAATGGAATGAAGGCTATTGCTAAGCACATTGGGTTGTATCCCAAAAATTGTAAGCCACCTTGAGTCTTCGGAGAAGGGCAGCATATAAATCTAATTTTTTTAAAAAATGAAGAATATCTTTTAAAACTATTTCAACTACAACAAAAAACTGACTTTCAAGTATTCATATAAAATCAAACACTGTCCATAACAGTAAGCTGGTTTGTGATGGGATAGTTAGCCAGTTCAAAAGAATAATCAATAGCAAAGGAGAATCTTTGTAAAGGTATAATTAAGTAAATTGTTCTAATTATTCTGAAGTAATGTCTGGTAGTTTTGATTGGCATCAGAGGGTTACTGATTGTCTTGTAGACTATGGGGCTAAGAGGTGCTAACCAGTCAGAAACCACACACTGCATTGTCCTGGAAATGCTACAAACACAAACTCTCCGTTGAAAAACTCTCCGTTTTTCAAGTGCTAGCACAAGTCTTCTGCATTAGAAACCAGGATATTTGCTGCCATTGCTATTCAGAATTCTTCAACTGTAAATAGATAGTTGTTTGGAGTCGATGGCATCAAATTTACTATAATAACAAATGTACAACATAGGTTTTTAATGTATTTTATGTCAGTTATAAAGTTTGGCTTTAAAAAAATAATTTAACTTAGTTAACATTAATTTTGTCCATAACTGTGTGAAAGGATGAAGTCTAAAGTTAGAGGCTATCATTTATAAATATCATATAACTTGACAGGTAAAATCAAATAAAGTTCATTGTATACATTTGATCAAAAATTTTCACTGTCACAACATCCAAGGCACTATTCAATTTGTAAAGCAGCCATTATCAGTAAATGAAAGCCAGTTTCTTGTTCTAATGAGTCTCAACTGCATCATTTTCTACATTATTTCCTTTCACCAATTTGTGAGAGAAGACAAAACACTGCCAATTGGAAAGGATAATGTAACTGGTATTTAAGATTACTTTGCTTGTATAAATTTTAATTGTTACATTTTATGACTTTATATAGAAAACTGAAATAGCTAAGCATTTAACAAAAAAACAAATATGAATCAAAATAATAACTGCAGTTTGTATAATCATTAGCTTCTTAACTTAGAAGGCTACTGATTATATAAATTACACAACAGAGAAAGTTGTGCTTCAAAGCAGTAGGTTTGTAAATCAACTAAATATCCTTTTCTTTCCTCTTTAAAAAAGTCTTAGCAATTTTGACCTTTTAAATCAGAAGCTGTAATCAATCCAAGTTGATTTTTTGCTTTAATGTGTGCTGGAAACTAAAGTTTAAATGCCAAATGGCATTTCTTCCTTTATATGTGATGGTCTGAAGGACATTTATTGTAAATGTGCAATAGAGTGACAGCTCGCTCTGGCTGATGTGTAAAGTTGTTGATCTACTGGATAACTTTCTCCCATAATAAGCAGTTAATAGAAATTCACTGACCTGCAGTGCAAACTTAATTTATAACAAACAAGTAGTTGATTTAATAGGATTGGAACACGGAAGAACAATAGATTTATTTTCTTTTTTAGTTGCACCTTTTAGTGATCTTTAGATATTTTGTCAGTAACAAAAATCAGTCTTAGCACTTGGAAAGGCTTCTGTGACTTTGAATAATTAGGCAACATTTGTAAAGGTAACTGATCAATATACACTAAATCACAGCCAACGAAAAAGCAGAAGATGTCTGTTATTTATTACTTTTCAGGTATCAATGTTTTCAGTTTATAGAGCTGGAACTCTATAGATCACACAAGATGTGCATAATATCCTAACTACTAACCAGTAATACCTATCAGCCTAATGCAAAAGCTTCCACCTTCATGCTAAGAATCCAGGAGAATATTACACTTAGCTACACCTTCTAGGGAAAAAGGAATTTTCAGGGTTTTCATATATTATTACTCCAAGATAAGAAATGCTAAGGGATAAGAATAAGGATTTTTTTTTAAAATTACATTTATATGCCGCCCTTCTCCAAAGACTCAGGGCGGCTTATAATTTTTGGGATACAACCCAAAGTGCTCAGCAATAGCCTTCATTCCATTGTATATGCCTGCTTATTACTAAGCGGCATTTTTACAAAGTCAGCTTATTGCCCCCAACAATCTTGGGTCCTCAATTTACCTACCCCAAGAGGATGGAAGGCTGAGTCAACCTTGAGCCTGGTGGGATTCGAGCCAGTAGTAATTGCAGGCAGCTGGAACTTAAGTGCTAAGCATTTTAACAGCCTGCACCACCAAGGCTTATGGAAGGGGCACTTCTCTGCAGTTCTTTTCTTTACCCAATTTAATTGCATAGGGCAGCATTTTCCACTCATTTGTCTCCAACTACTATAAATTGTAGAACATATTCTACTGGCTGGGAAGTCTGGGATCTGTAGTCCCAGTATCTGGAAAAGGCCAGAATAGATAGGAAATATTCATTTTTTCATATTACTGCTGATATTTTAAAATAAAACTTCAAAATATGCTAGAGTTTGTTCATGAGTCATTCAACATATATTTAAAAATGAAAAAATCAGAATCCTTGCACTATTAACATGAGAAATGTCAGCCTGTAAAATATACCTTTCAAATATGAATGGGCTGAATATTTTACTCACTCTTAAAGGTTGGCATGTGGTTTGCTTTTGAACTAAATTGCTACCATTCTTACTCATCAGTTGTTTAAAACCATTATTTTACATCCAGGTTCATTCGTAATTAGCCAAGCAAAAGAATATACTAATTATATATCTTCTATGTACTTTTGATTAACAAAAAACAGTATGAAATTGAAACTACTCTCAGCTTTATAATGGAAAACTATTGCATAATACATTAGAAGACAGGAAAATGGAAAGAAAAGGGGGCAGAATAATAGTCTTGTTGGTTAAGAACCTGGGCAAAATACAAAGATCTTTTTGTAAAGAGTTATTTTGTAACATATTACTGTCTAATATTAACTGCAGCACTTCTAGTGTAATGATTTTGGCACAATTCACTAGAGGTGGTTATGCTGTCAATGTTATTTGCTTAAACGTTTACAGTACAGCATTCTTAATAAGACCTAATTCCCAAAGCTTTTTTTTAAATCATCCCTTTGTTCCAAAACAAGAAACGTCTATCCTTAAGAATAAGATTCCACCTTCTATATTCGTATAATGCTGTAAAATAGATAACTGGATCTGACCAAGTAAAAGTCAACTTACTCCAACTGTAATAAGTTAAGAAGTGTCTCTTCCCCCTGTGATAAAACAACAATAGCAAATGGGAGAAGCAATGTTCCATGGTGGAACATTTTTTCAGCATGCAAAAAATCTAGATTATATCCATGGTACTTAATGGGCCAGACTAGGCAAGATTTTTAGTTGCAATTATACCAGGCAGAAAGGAAAAAATAACTAGTGATCTCAGTGTCAGACAGCTTTCTGTAAAGATGCAACTGTTCAGTTTAGAAGGAAAAAGATCTGCCAGCAAATGGAGTAGGATCATTCTTTGAAATTCCAGCTCTATCCTAAGGCCTTTCAAAATAGTTCACAATTCCTAACTTATATAAATCCATAGAAACTTCCACATAAACAGATTTGCAGTCCACATGATGATGCCAAAGTGACAACATGTGCATTGTGATGACGTAGTGCAAGTTGTACTCTTTCATACTCAAGTCATGAAATGCACAAGTGCACAATATAAAAAGCCTTTATGTCAAAACATTGTGACAAGTTTCATTACTTTCTCCCTCCCCTATGGATGTTCATATCTTCAACTATCTATCAAACGGCACTACAGCAAGTACACATAAAAAAATGGCATGGAAAAGATTACATTTACCGGTATCTTATACTCTCATAGTGTTACTTTATGATCATCTTCTGAAACTAACTACAGGAAATTCAGGATAAGTATAATTCAGGACAAATCATGTCCTAATGCTAGCTGAGACATATTAATTGCCCTCACATGTGATTATGTGCACCTTCTAAACGGGAATTGGCAGCAGGATCCCTCCCTGAACAAACTAATGAACTAATAGGCTATCACTGGCAAATACTCATGATGGATACTGTATATATTACCTTTGAAATATGGGTGCAATAATGCCTTAAAAACAATTTGCTATATAGCAGAAATTTAAGAGTTAGAAACCAGACAGTGATACTTGGAACCCTGATCCAGCAGGATTGTGCTTATGTCCCTCTTTTTCCCCTCACATTTCTCTCCTTCCACTCAACAACAATGAGGTACAGCAATTGCATAATGAACATTCCTTCTTGGAATACTCTAAACATATATAATACAAGTATTCTTTAGTAGTATATTCCAAGAACTATGTATTTATAGCTAATATATTGTATGTCCCACATAATATAATGTATCTTATTTACAGCACTCCTTGTTTCTAGCAATATTGTGTACCATGTGAAATGTAACTAATTACAAGTCCTTTGATTTAAATACTAACAAATATTTTGTCCAGTTTCATTTAAATACTAACAAATATTTTGTCCAGTTTCATTTAAATACTAACAAATATTTTGTCCAGTTCCATTAAATCTCACCTCTCCAGACACACAATCCCACCTTTCATGATTTGATTACAGAAGAGCAGAAGCTTCACAGTCATGACATGGTTAATTAAATTGCTCAACTGCAGACAAGACAGAAGTCAGAAATCTGCAGTAGTTTACCCTAAAAGCAACACAGAAATCAGGTCCAGTATATCAGTTTGACCCAGAGTACAAATCCTAGGTCTTTCTATCCCTCCTTTTGAACCAACAGAGGTTTGGAAATTATCATTCCAGTCTTGACGATAGGGAATAATTGTTAATAATGGTTTTCTCCAATTTTAAGAATTGCTTGTTCTCAACTTTCTAGCTTCAACTCATATAATACTCACCCACCCCATTTTTTTCTAATTCTCTTCCCTCTCTTTCAAGGTGCCTAGTGAATTTCTCCCTCCAGGCATGAATAGTTATACTTGACCTCCCATATCTTCATTGGCTGAATTTTTCTTCCTTTAAACATCTACCTCTGCTTCATCCTCCTTAAGGATCATAGGAAGGGGAAATTTATTTTTGCTTTAGTGAAAACCAGAGAAATTACCTGCCTTTTAGGTCTCTCTACCTCCTTTCCCTGACACCAGATAGCAGATGAGGGGAACATTTCCATGTCTGTTACTTTTTTATTTTACAATTTCTCTTCTCATGAGTGGGCTGTCCTTGTCCCTGTCATTATTCATTTGAAAAGTCTCTTATTCCCTCAGAGTCAGAACTGCTAGCAAATTCCAGTGCCCAAATTTGTGGCCAGTTAGGTGTTTGTACTTGTGGTGGAACTGTCAAAGGAGGTGACAGGTGTTTTAATCATCTGTTACTACCCAGTGGCCATTCTATTGAATGAAATATTCCAATCTGCCTCTCAAATTCTATTTTGGGTTCTTTATCTCCACACCCAAGATGGGTGGTGGTAAAGTGGGTGATAAGGATACTCCAGGAACCAAAGGGAACTGTGGAAAACCAGGCATGTTAAAGGGAATGGTCCAGAATAATGACATCAAAATGATGTGACATATATCATGACATCATACAAAAATACAAATACAAAAGTGCAAGGACATAATTTGTTTTATTTTTGATAGGACACACAGTATCATTTGCCTTTCTTACTCCCAAAAATTACCATGGGCACAAAATAGAGTAACGATGTCTTCCATTCCTGATCATATTCTGCTGCAGTGTCTCAAGTCTTCCATCAGTACCCAAGCAGACCCAGAATACAATGTCTATGGGGCTGGCTGTCACATGAATTTCTGACATATATCATCAGATAGTCTTTGCATAAACTGATCAGATATTCCTGCATCAAGCACTTACATTGCTGGAAGGAATGGTTAAGACATGTCACAAATTGGCAACGTTTTCCAAATCTGGGATGTTCTGCAGCAGAAGGGGGAGGTGCCTATTTTGTAGTTTCCTTTGTCATTTAACCAATGAACTTTGAGATATGTCCCTGAGAAAATCATAATATTCTAGGGAGATGCATTGACCAGACAGGGAGTAAATTTTCTTGGATTTCTCACCATATTTTTCAGACACTGAACTAGATCCTTAGTGTTGTTAATGCTGCAGCTGCTATAGACTTTATGCCAGGACTGGTATGGGAGTTACCATATGTGTCATACTCCCAGGGATGGGCTGCTGGGGGTTCACAGGGGTTCAGGAGAGACCCTAGCTAAAATTCTGTGCAGTTCAGAGAACCCCACAAATCCCACTTCTGGCTGGCCCCACCCACCCTGCTCCCAGGAATCTCCACACAGCCTATTATGGATGCAGGTAAGTACAGGGCATGTGTGGAGGCTTGGGGAGGATGAAAAACAGGCCTCCCAGAAGTTCCAGAAGGCCAGAAATGGGTCCATTTCTGGCTTCCAGAGAGCCTCCAAAGCCCAAGGAGGCCATTTTTGCCCTCCCGGAGGCTCGAAGAAAGCCTCCAGAGCCTGGGAGAGCAAAAATGCCCCCTGCCATGGTGCAGGAGACCTCGAGGCCATGCCTACCATGGCCACATCCACCCAGCAACCAGGGAGAGAACCCTTTGCTAAAATTTTTGAAGCCCACCCCTGCATACTCCACCTCACTTTGCTAGGATATCTGATCAATGCTAATAGTCCCATTTAGATTACAATTTGGTTCTGGTATTGGAACTAGGTGTTGACAATTTGAGTCGAGGTTACTGGAGTTGCAAAAGGAACTGTTGCTACCGTATTATTTATCATTGCTGTTGAACTGCAGGACTCCTCCTGTTGTGTTGAAATGATTATACACTAATGATGCTAGCAACAGTGTTGGCTGAAAGGTGTATGGCATTCCTAGACCACATTAACTGATAGCGCTACTTCCTGATGTTGCAAGGATTTGTATTTTTAGAATGATTTGGAAAGAAGGGTGACCTATTAAACTTTGGACTCTAGGGCAGTGCCTATTCAGTCTTAGCCTAAAGCTGGCCCTGGCTATCAGGCTTTAGTCCTGGTACAGCAATACTATAAGTCTTGACTTGGAACTGCCATACAGCAGAGGTTTCACAGTTCTTAAGTTGCTATATTGCAGTCAAAATAGAAGCCTTATCTCTATTGAAGATCAGCCTACTAAGTAACCTAAGAATTATATTCAATTATACAAAAGTCTGCCTATTTTTCTTCCCACCGTTCTTTTCCTGGCCTTGAAAGTGAAAGATAACTATTCATTGTATACATAGCTATTCTGACTAGTGTGAAAGACACTGGTTCAGCCTTTATATATGTTTTGATGATAGAGGGACAATTTCCAATTCACTTTCATTGACTACTGCAATAATCTTCTATTACTTGTTCTGTGCCTCTGCTTCATCCTGAACTTTGCTGCCAAACTCATTCCTTGTCTTGATTGCTTCTAGAACCACCTCTCTTTCTTGACCTTGCTATATTTTCACAGGCCCAAGTGATCCCACTCAGCTGCTTAAAGGTTTTGTTCAGGGTCTTTCGCCCTCACAATCTTCACTTCGATCCAAAATATCAGCATAATATTGGTTGGTTTTAACATTCAAAGTCCTTTACGATTTGGGTCCGGGGTACTTGCGGGAGCGTCTCCTGCCAATATCAAATACCAATCACCCTGTGCACAGACTGGGACTCCTCGGGGTGCCGTCGGCTAGACAATGTCGGCTGGCAATGCCTCAGGGGAGGGCCTACTCTATTGCAGCCCCTGCCTTGTGGAATCAACTCCCTTTGGAGCTCCGCTTGGCCCCTGGTCTTCGCTCCTTCCGCCACGATCTAAAAACCTGGTTGTTTGAACAGGCTGGGCTGGACTGACCTCCTGGGTTTTTTTAATTTATTTTAATTAATTTTAATGGTTTTATTGATTGGGCTTTCCAGATTTAATTCTTTTTAAAATATTTATTGTTCTTGTGTTTTAATTGTGAGCCGCCCTGAGTCCTTGCGGAGAGGGAGCGGCATATAAGTCTAAATTATTATTATTATTATTATTATTATTATTATTATTATTATTATTATTATTTGAATTGCCACAGCCATGAGGATGAAACACAAAGATGGGTAACTGCCCACCAGGACCAAGATGCTGGATCTCACCAGTCAAAGTCAGACAACAGGAGAAAAAAAAAGTCCCACATATGGATATGGAGGGTGGGGCAGAACTACAGAATCTTTTTAAAAATCACGGCCATATGCTCCCACAGACAAGGCTTCCTTGGGGTACCATCGACCAGACATTGTCGGCTGGCGGTGCCCAGGGGTAGGGCCTTCTCTGTGGGAGCGCCCACCCTGTGGAATCAACTCCCTTTGGACCTTCGCTTGGCCCCTGATCTCCGCTCCTTCTGCCGTGACCTGAAGACCTGGTTATTTCAGCAGGCCAGTCTGAACCAAGGGGGGGGGTGTTTCTTTTTTAAAATAATTTTAATTGTTTTAATATTTAATGTTGAGCTTGTATCGTTTAATCATTTTTTAGGTAATTTGTTGTATTGTATTTTATATTGTGAGCCGCCCTGAGTCCTTAGGGAGAGAGGGCAGCATACAAGTCTAATAAATAATAATAATAATAATAATAATAATAATAATAATAATAATAATAATAATAATGAGCATGAACAAGCCACTAAAATCTGGACTTTGAATATTTATTTGGTAAGTTTAATATTTAATTATTTATATTTTTAATTTTTAAAATGTGATTAGTGGATTCAACAAACATAAATAAAAACAATACATCAGTGATGATACAACTAAAAAGGATATATAATAGTTATAAACATAAAAACAAAAAAGTGGGGGAAAGTTCTACATGATATTAATATACAATTAATAAGTCTTTAACATGTTATTAAAGGTAAACCATGCAGAAACACAACACTCTCATTTCTACAATATAAAAATATTTTAAATGTCTTGAAATATAATGTTCACCTAATGTTACCTTCCATTAGGTTCCTTCCAGATATCTTTAACCATAGTTTCCAGCATTCCTAATGAGTAAATTAGTAATGACTCCTCCTTTTCTCACTTGTAAATTTAACGTTAAATTGCAATGGTTGGTCAACACTATAGTCATTCACAAAGTATTGATCTAGACATAAATCTAAATGATAAAGTACAAAAGAAGTGGAGTTTGCACTGTGATGTTGCAACACATTAGCTCCCCTAAGGATGACCACATGATAATATCATGCTGCATTTTATAAGACAAAAAAAGATAAAGCTCAGATTTGTAGTATTTTGCCAAAAATAAAATAAATCTGGAGAAAGAAACAGAAAATATAGATCTTAAACTTTAAAAACATTATTACTAAATTCTAGAAAATCAAGGCAAAATATGTTTTTCAGCTCTTACAACAATGGCCACAATAATTCAGATAATAAATAAAAGTGATACATGCCTATATAAGTTCAATGTTACAAGAATGGATTACTTATCAAATTTGGAGTCTAACTAAAAAGATAATTTGGCATTTTTGAAAAAAAAGTACCACTCCAGATTTAAAACCCCAGACTGAACAAGTATAGTTACTTTAAGTCTTTTCTCTGTTTCCAAGAAATGTGTGGTAAAACAGGAATAGTAAAAAATGAACAATATGTGATAAATGGATATGAATTGTTAGTATCAGTATAAAGAAATACATTAGTTGGTTTGGTTATATAGAGAGTATGAAAAAGAATCAAATTTAAAAACTAATATGAAAAAAACCCTGAAAAGGTTTGAGAGAAAGGCCAAAAAATGGGTGGATGGATGAGAAGTTCAAAGAATAAAAGGCAGTGTATAAGCGGTATATGAAATGTGGTGAAAGCAATATACATCTTTGGGCTAGATCTAAGACTTTACAATTGATGATAAAATTTCTACAGGCCTACTGACCCACACCCAGTTGGTCCAATTAAAAGTGACTATCTTCCAAGAGATTTGAATTTTCCAAGTACTTTCTTTTGAGCAAACTAATTTTTCAAACTTGGTTCTGGAGGACATTCTTCTACAAGATGGTGCAAAAACAAGACAAATGGATCATTGCTACATTCCGTTCCAAATGTCTTCTTTGATATACCACATCTTGAACCATTATAACAAAAAAGTGCGGGCATTGCAGCCGGTTTTAACCGTCAATAACTTACAGAAAACTCAAAAAGTTGTGCACCACTCAAAAACCTGGTTTGATTTGGATTTTGTAAATGCCCAAAGAAATCGTATCACTACATACCAAGCACGAGAGTACTATCCATTAGCCTTTCCCTCCAGCAATTTTTACACCAAAAACCAATATAAACAACTGATCAAAAGTAAAAATAAGGAGGCTGTGAGATTGGCTTTGCAGGAAATGACTGAAATACAACACTTTTCTATTGAAGAATTGGAGTTTTTTTTAACCTATGCAGCAACCACCTCAACTTGATGCTTTATTCCTGAAACTGTTTGATGAGACCTTTTATTATAATAATCAGAGTTGGAAGGGACCTTATAGGTCATCTAGTCCAACCCCCCATCCAAGCGGGAGACCCTACACCATTTCTGACAAATGGCAGTCCAATCTCTTCTTGAAAGTCTCAAGTGATGGTGCTCCCACAACTTCCAAGGGCAAGGTGTTCCATTGGTTGAATTATGTGCTCCAAGCTGTTCCATTGGTTAAATTATGTGATGTGGATTGCCCTCCAGAGTGTCCACTGGAACTTGCACTGAAACAAACTCCCCGATAAAGTAGTTAAACCCAGCAAAGCCTCTGGAGATGATAATAACATCAGAGGTTAATCAGAAACAACTTGGAATAGTTGATCCCCAAATTCTTACTTTTGTCTTTCATGGACTGCAGTGCATATGTCCACAAAGATTGGGGTAATATTAATTATTCCAATACATTAAAAGGGTGGGCAAAACTGCCCTAAAATACAGACCTAACTATTAAGTATAGTTAAGTTTTATGTTAAACACCTGAATAATTACACCCATTTCTGGACCAAGATGCCCTGCGCACACGCCCTCACCTCTAGACTCGACTACTGCAACACTCTCTATCTAGGACTGCCCTTGCATACCATCCGGAGATTGCAGCTGGTGCAGAATGCGGCCACACGGGTGGTGATGGAAGTTTCCCGATTCTCCCCTCCTGCGCTGCCTGCATTGGTTGCCGGTTGCACTCTGGGTGAGATTCAAGGTTTTAGTTTTAACATACAAAGTCCTGCACGACATGAGTCCTCAATATCTAAGGGAGCAACTCCTGCCAATATCGAATGCCAACCACCCTGTGCGAGCACATAGGCAAGGACTCCTTGGGGTCCCATCGGCAGGCCAATGCCGGCTAGCGGTCCCCCGGCGACGAGCCTATTCTGCCGCGGCCCTGACCTCTGGAACCAACTTCCCCTGGAGCTCCACCTGGCCCCTGACCTCCGCACCTTCCACCATGATTTGAAGACCTGGTTGTTTGACCAACCTGGGCTGTGACCCTTTTGTGGGGTGGGATGGGTTTTTAGACTTTTTAAGTATTGTAAATTTCGTCTTATTCTTATTTTGGGGCTTGTGAATTTGGTTTAATATTTTTTAATTATTTATTGTTGTTGTTTTTAGCTGTGAGCCTGAGTCTTGGAGATGGGGCGGCATACAAGTCCAATAAATAAATAAATAAATAAATAAATAAATAAATAAATAAATAATTGAACTAGATCAGGGGTGTCAAACTCACATCGTCACAGTGGCATCATGTGACATATTGGGACTATTTCCCCCTTCGGGCATGGACATGGCCGGCACATGAACTCCCTGCGGGCTGGGAATTTGACAGCCATGAACTAGTTGGATTCCAGAATTCTGGTGATTAAGCTGACTTCCAACCAGATTTGTCTATTATGCACTTAGTCTTTGTATTGCATCATCTGGTAGAACAGTAAACTTCTCAACCCAGCTATGCAACACTTATTGATTTCAGATAGACATTTTGCTTGATCTCAAGAGAAAAGCTATTGCATCAACTAATTATAGTTTACTTCTAATATTAGCTTTCAGGGAAGTCAGGCAAGGCTATATTTTAACTCTGCTATCATTCATTTTTATACTAAGTTCTGTAGAGCTTTGACATTCACATACATGCCTTGCAAACTGCAATTCTGGAAAGAGGAAACTCCATCCAATTAATGTCTCTTCCACTGTATATCAGACACCATTGAAATAACAGTCCACCTGGACTTTCACAGTCAATCTCATCAAGATCTATGTCATACATTTAAAATGCCTTCATTAACTCAATATTCAGAATCACACATTCCCCTATATTGTTCTGTTTTAAAGCCAACAGGTTTTCACAGAGAACTAGGAACAGTTTGATCTGACTGAGCTTGCTTGAAATATAGCAATAATTATTACTAACCCACTATTTATTTTTTGTTACAATTTATGATAGTCTCTTCACTGAAGACTAACAATCTTAGTGCTTAACATAATTTATCTGATACCAAGAGCTATGCTGAATCTATGCTGGATGTGTTTATTTAATTGTAGTTTATTTTATTTTCATGTTATTGCTAATTAAGGCTGGTTAACCATTGAATTAAGTAATTTCAAAGGCACTTTGCCAATATAATAACTTCTTTCACAGTGTTCATATACCGTCATTAACTTTGGACAACCCTCAATAAAATAATTCATTATAAATCATAAAATAAATAAGTCAAGACTAGAACTCACAGTTTCCCAGTTTCTGGCCTGATGGCTTAACCACTACACCAAATTGGTTTTCAATCATAAAGTCATAAAAATCTTCGTAAACCCTAAAACAAAGCCTTATCACCTATTACTGTAGTAGCCATAATAGTCCTCAATTTTACCAAAACCCTGGAAAAAAAGTGTTTTTTACTGAAAGAAAACATGGAATGACATTCTCTTCTGCCTGCCTCAGTGTGTCCATCTTCAAGGTCAGTCAGGGATAGGGAATAGAAGCAGACATTCCTGAGCACAATGTCCAGGTCAGCAAAAGAAACTACTTAAAGGCAGATCTGTGTTATGGCAGATCTATGTTTTTCTTGGACTCATGGCTTCTAGTTGAGTGGAAAGCGGAGGCCAGAAAAGCCTATGCCCAGTTTCAACAGGATATCCTGGCATTGGTCAGCTATGCCCATGCTAGATCTACTATAATAGGGGTCCTTGGTGCTCTCTGATATTATAATAGGTTATTTTTGGGACTGCTGCTAAATAATACTTGGAAAGTAAAATTGGTTCAAAACACAGTGTCCTGTCAAGTATATTGGCATGAGTTTAGCAGCAGAATCTACACTGCTGGAGCTTCACCCATTGCAGAAAGATTTCCAAGTACAATTTTAAAAGGGGACAATTTGTATAAAAGTCTCTATGGGTGAGTTCCTTTTCACTCAGACCTGCTTATGTGTTTAGTCACAACCACTCTTTGTTCTCATCCTCATTGCTTTAGAAGTTTCTTCTGTACTTCAGCTTCTAAAGTTCCTGTCTGAACCTTGAATAACCTTTGGATCAGTACACAAGTAAAGCCACTTGGGGGCAGTTTTATTCAACTGTCTTACCAATTCTGTATTCCAGAGATCAGTGATGGATGTGGCAAAAATGTCCACCAAATCACTAGGAAAAATCTCAAGTGGCCACTGGAAACCAATAAATGTGTTATATGGGCAGACACGGAATAGAAAGCCAGGCAAATGCAAGTTTGAAATGCTTTATTACTATGTCATAAACTGCTAATAACTGGGTGAATAATCAGAAAGCACTTAAGACTTAGAAAGATCAAAGAGTATGTAACTTATAATGTGAGACATAGTGACTTCTTGCTAGCAGGAGGTCTAGGATTTGATTTGACCACAAACAGGGTTTAAATTTGACAAGAGGCTCTGAAAGTCTAGACTTAGGGTCACAGCAAAGAGCAAAAATGTCAGAAATAACAGCCTGGAGTTAGAAAGTTGTTTCTATAGTCTCAGACAGGGATGGGCTGCTAATGGTTTGCCCCAGTTCCATAGCTAATTTAATGACCGGTTCAGCAAACTGGTAAATCCCACCCCTGGCTGACCCTGCCCACCCCATCCCACCCCTCCCAGAAGTCTCCACGTGGCCCGTTTTGGATGCCAGGTAAGTACAGGGCCTGCACGGAGGCTCAGGGAGGGTGAAAAATGGGCCTCCCGGAAGTTCCAGAAGGCTTGAAATGGGCCCTTTTCCAGCCTCCTGAGGGTCTCCGGGGCGGCCTCTGGAGTCCAGGGGTAGCTTTTTTCACCCTCCTGGAGGCTCAAGGAAAGTCTCCCGAGCCCAGGGAGGGTGAAAATGGTCCCTCCACCATGGTGCAGGAGGCTGACTAGGTCATGCTCACCATGGCCCGCCCACCCAGTAACCTGGCAGAGAACCAGTTGCTAAAATTTTTGCAGCCCACACCTGGTCTCAGGGGTGTCCTTATATAGCCCCAGGTATTATACTTGCTTGAATAAGGATATTATTATCCTTACTGGTCATTTTTGTTCAGCCCTTATAGCTGCTGGTGTGTTATTGGGCTATGAGCCCTGTCAGAGTGTGGCCCATCATTATCTGAACTGAGTCTCGACTTCTCAAACTCAATTGTTTTGAAACTGCTACCAGTGCTTGATTGCCTGCTCGCCCTTCAACCTCTGATTCAAAAGCTGCAACCAGCATAATAACAAGAAGATCCAGAGGGCTCCTGGGACAGACCAGCCTAATGGATTCCCTGTCCCGGTGAAGGTCAGCAATGCTGATAAGTCTCAGCATAATCAGAAAATGATCTGACCATTACAGAGGGGCCTCTGCCCTCTTCACCTATTCAGACTGTGGAGGAGTATTGAATCTCACCTGCTTTTGTCTCCTTAAGTAGGATTATTAATTCTTTAGTGCAGGTATTTTAACACCCCTATTTCCATTCACTCTTAAATTGGGGGGGGGACTTCTAATGGATGCTTTTGCTTATTTTATTTTTATGCAGTATATTTTATCTAAAATTGAGTACATTATTCATGAAGAGATAAAAAATTACTTACAATCTTACCCACCCATTTCAGTCAGGTTGTCAAGTGGTGCATTCTGATAGTTATTACCAATCACTGAGCGTTGACTCACTAAGCAAATCACCATTTATTAGCATTGCATTGCCCTTTTTGAGTTCATTAGGTTTTGATACTGTATTTCTGGACTTAACCTAAAGGGCATAACAAGCTATTACAATACCTGTATCCACAGTCTCATCTATGAAACTTCAATCCATATTACAGGATGTGGTTTCCACTGCAATCCTCCAAATGGCAATTATTGGCAATGGTAAAGGAAATGCAGCTGCTCTCTCTACTTCCAAAGAGTCAGTATCCATTTAGATCAGGGCTGTCAAACTCCCGGCCTGCAGGTCAGATGTGTCACGTGCTGGTCCGGTCCATGCCTGGTTTAGCGAGGGGGCGGAAAAAGTCCTGATATGTCACATGACAACACTGTGATGCCGTGAGTTTGACAACTCTGATTTAGAGTTGTTCTTCCTCCACTCATTGCAACTATGATGTCATCAACCCACTTCCTGGCAGAATGTACCAGCTCCAACTTCTATTGTGGAAAAGACAACTATTACAACATATGAAAAGTACAGAAAAGTATTACTACATCTCAGAGAAAGGTTTGGAAAAGTATAGTGACTGCTAAAGGAGCAAATTAAGTTTTTTTCCCCCTTGTTTCGTGCATTTAATTTCCTTGGGCATTATTTCTTTTTTTCCTCTCTCTACATCATGTTGTTTATATTTTTAAAAATGAATCATGTGAGGAATACATACTGTAGATTTTAAATAAATGTTGTACATTCCTTGTAAATCTCCCCAGGGAAAATATTTTATTTTTTTATAATTAAAATAAGTTGTCCAACTTGCTTATAAATTGTGTTTAGTGCTGAATAAACAAATAGGATTATCTCCACAAGACATCTTGTTGGCCACATCTATAAATTCCCTTTAGTAATATATTTGAGAGCTTATGGTGAAATGCTAGATAAAATAAGTAGCAGATTAATCCCACCTGTATTTGCAGCAGACAAAGAGAAGGAAATCCACTAACAGAGCAATCACCCAATCCATAAGCCTTCAATTCCTCTGTAGCGAATACAGTTCAGCAAGCAGATGTGTGATAGGTTTTTTTCTCCTTCTTAGACCTTGAGGTGAGTTACAAGAAAGAGCATATACAATGTAAGAAAACCTTGAAAAATATAATAGGGTGGGATACATTATAGAGAATAACCCCTCAGTTGGTTAGATAGAGTAAAAAAAATTAACATTAACCCCTAGTGATATGTAAATGCTTGTAATAGATACTGTAAAACTATTTGCAAAATAGAATTCATTTATGCTCATAATATATAAGAGTATTTTCTGCAAGTTGTAAAAATCCTGGAAGAAAGGAAATAAATAATCTGGTGGGATTGATTTTTCTCTGAAAACAAAATAATCAGTTTAGGAGACAGAGTAAGATAGAACAACCATTACAAAAGTTGATAGAACATGAATTATTCCTCTAACTACCTTTTATTTCTTGCTGTAATGGCCTATGTTCTTGATACTAATTCTGCAAGACAGCAGTAGGATATGACCTGCCTTCCCACTGTTTCATATAAATCTCCACTGATACAAATTGAGTTCAGCTGCAGTGAATGCTAGAAACATAAGGCAGCTGTTTATTACCAGGAAGTTTTTAACTATGCCGTATTCCCATATACTATTTTTGTGGTACAAATCAAATTGGCACCACACATTGCATACAGATATCAGACAACATGGGCATAATATGTTCATACTCCCCTCCCACCATTTTTTAAAATAGAGTTGCCATGGGTAGTGTAATGGATTTCATACTTCCCAATATGAACATGTCAAACCTGTGGAAGTATGGAATTTTGCTATGACTGTGAACACATAAACACATCCTATACTGCATCTGCTAGACCAATCTCCCAATACTCAACTTTCCAGTCTAATTTTCTGATACAAAACTGTAGTTTTGATCTGACCTGAAGAGAAGGCTTTTTACAAAGCCTAAATCATGATTATTAAAATCATCCTGATTTCTAAGAATTTAGCCATCTTACCTGAATTCCTCAGTAGGTTCCCCGTGGACCAGCAGCAATTTCCTGGGTTTCTTCAAATCCTAACTAGAAATGTCAAGAAGACAAAGCACAGCCAGTGCTACTAAACAGGGATCTTTTTCCTTAATCTGCACCAATTAAATATTTAGTGGAGATCAATGTTCCTGGACAGGCATTGGAGCTATGCTGTAATGACTATAAACAGAATGTGCAATTAAACCTCCCAACATTTCTTT
Organism: Naja naja; assembly: GCA_009733165.1. Classification (NCBI taxonomy): domain Eukaryota; kingdom Metazoa; phylum Chordata; class Lepidosauria; order Squamata; family Elapidae; genus Naja; species Naja naja. The sequence continues at coordinate 16,307,614 of CM019154.1, read as the reverse complement.
TTTTTTTTATAGAAAAGTTTATTTACAATTTAAAAAAAGACACAACAACATACAAACATACAGTCACATGCAAACATAAATACATCACACATTTTCGTTTCTTTTTTAGTTGCAGATCAGAAATGCTTTTTCCATGTAATATTACAGTCATATATAATCATAAATATTTCTTCTAGTAATATTCGCTTGGTTTGACCTCTTTTCAGAGTTTTCTCTTATCTCATTTTTCAAATTCTTACATCACCTATTTTCTACTATCTCCTGCTTTCTATAAATTCTAATATTTCAAATAGCACTCTATTTTCCAACATTCCCATTCCCTTCGTTTTTATGTTCCATCCAGTTATACCACGTTTCCCATATCTTATAATAATCTGAATCTTCTTTTCCATTTAGTTTGAGAGTTAATCTCTCCATTTCAACACATTCATACATTTTGTTTATTACTGCTTGTATAGAGGAATTGAAGGTTCTTTCCATTTTTGCTAAAACAATTCGAGCACTGTTAGGAGGTGTGCAATCAGGTATTTGTCTTTTGGAGGAAACTTTTTCTTTATCATTCCAAGTAGGAACAGTTCTGGTTTCACTCCAGCTCACAGTTCATCACATCTCGATCCAATTTTTGATTCCTGTCAATATTTTTTAAA